>JAVSBV010000024.1:3407350-3426431 GCA_033117975.1 Parotocinclus spilosoma | reverse complement strand
AAATCAAATGTTTCATTTTTAAATTGCTTTATACTATATGAAGTTCTGAAGATATATATATATATATAATATGCATTGGAAATATTGGAAATACTGATACTGTTTTGTGTCCAATAAACTGAATTTACAGGTTTACATTTACATTTATTTATTATAATAAAGGAGTAGAGACATGCCAAAGTCCAGATAAAGAGATACATTTCAAATGTCATAGCGAATGGTCTGAATATATATGTCCAGGTGGAATGTTATTTTTCCTTTTTAATGAATTTACAAAAACTTCTGTTCTCACCTTCTCATTGGGGGTATTATGTTAGTTATGTCTTAATAATATCATATATATCGCCAACTGTTGGTGTTTTTGTGTCTATCCCGATGACACACAGGTAATCCAGTTTGGAGTGGACTGTGACCTTGATGAATGTACATGTCGTGACCCTCAGGCTGAAGAAAACAAGGAAAAGAAGGGAGTCACTGTGTCATAAGGAACAGAACTGGAAAGCGAGGAAACCGCATTCAAAACTTGCACATATACCAATGTGTAGAAGTCTATAAAACTGATACTACCACATTGTATACTGATCTATATCCCATATAAAATATTTAACATAGGTGTAGGTTTAGATACAACCTATTATAACATTTAAATCCATGAGCATATATAAAACATGCCCAGCTTGTATCTCACTAGCTAACTAGAGACCTTTATTCCAGTACTCCATGTGCAGCACTAGCTTGTTTTGTGTCACATGCTCTGTTAATGTTAAACCAGCAAGTATCATTGGTATTGCCCTTTATTGTACAACAATAAATAATTGTGGTCAAATGTATTTTTTCTGATATATCAATAAATTTAACATATTTTGAAAAAAAAAACCCACTACATTATATATTTTTTTCACTAATAATTCCACCAAATTATTATTTTTTGGTAACAGGAAACCAGGATAGTTTAGTAGATGTTATCATGCTTATACAATGGTCAGTAGCCAGAGTTTGAGTGAAAGCCAGAGAAGTGGCTTGTGTATGTATGATTTGATTACAAATAACATATTGATATTGGAGAAAGCATAGTTAACATTTTAGTTCCTAACATTTCACAGGTGGTTACTACAGTTACAAATGGCTATGGTGCTTAATCTTATATGCTACACTCTCTATAACATATAAATAATTGCTTTAAGTTAATAAATAAATAACATTACTGAAGAACACTCAGCCTGTCAAAAAGCTTTATGTTGAACATGTCCAGAATTGGTGTCACCCTCTCTGATCTCAGATATATCCGGGATGGCCCATCACACAGTCAAATGTGTATTTGTCAGATGTGGTCAGTATTCCAGATTTTTGTGGATTTTCTTTTCTCTGGACCAAAGATAAAAAGGACTATTCAGACTGATATCAGCTGCAAGACAGAAGGCCAGGTTACGGGGTTGTGCTGAGACCATGGCAAACATAATTTACACTTTTGTGATGGCAGCATTAATGCAGAAATGTACTGCAAATTCGATTTTAGATCAACATAATCAAACATCATTGCAGATCTTTTCCAGGGATGCTCATGTATGTTCCAACAAGACAATGCAAAATGAAATTCCATACACATTAAAAAGGCATGGCTGTGGAAGAAGAGGGTGAACAAGAGCAACCATGTAATATTGAAAATATTAAGACATGTTTGCAGGAAGAATGGAAAAAATTAACATATCCGGCCTTTAAGTGTTCTGAGAATGGCAACAATAAAACATGGTAAAAGCTTTACCATTCCACTGTTTTTTTGAATGTGTTGCAGACCTGAAGTGCAGAAATTGATTGGTTTATTAACAAATAAAAATAGTTTGAAAAGTATTTTTTTTCCTGATTTGGGGTTCTTTATTAGCAAAGTAATAACTATCCCTCACAAAATAATAACAAAAAGCCCAATAGCAGATTTTAGGGTCTAGTATTTATTTATTTATTTAGTATTCATACTAACTGTGGCAGGTACTTCAAGTGACTTGGGGAAATATACCAGCTGAACACCTTTCAAAATTACATACAGCAGATTGTAATGACCATCTATAACATATTGTTGATGCTTGGACCCAAGATTTTAGCAAAAGTGGTTTCTTGGCTGCTCCCCCTTTATTAAAGACCGTTTCTGATCAAGCTCATTTTATTAAGGTTATTATAATAGGTCTGTAGAAGGGTCACCTTGGCATCCTGATAAAGCTTCTGGATACTACTATTGCTCAATTGTAAGGGGAGGTCACACTAAATACTTTTTATAAATTGTATTTTCTGTTGTATTGTATTGTCTAAAAAGGAGACCAAGAAAAAATTAGACATGATCGTTATACCATTGCTATAATGATGGTATATGTCATATAATGCTGGCCACTCAATCTAATTTCAGGGATTTCCTGGCACCAAAAACGTGAAGTGGTTAGTAGTACTTTAAGGTGAGGTTATTCCACCCCAAACAGTTTTTGTTTGCAGTGTGTATCCACCAGATTACTTTGTGGTTGCCAGGGGCTATTGCAGAGCTTCATGGGAAGGGGACTTAATCTGTGGTCAAGTTATAAAGACATGGGGTACATCCATGCTAGTAGAAGTACGGTAAAATGGATTGTCCTAATTACCCCAGTAATTCTCAGTGTGGCACTTTAAATGTTTTCAACTGCCAAATGAGAGAAATCTGCTTTGCTAACTTGATTGAAGAACATATCTAGCTTTTAAAACAGCTGACCATATCAACAGATAAGCAGGAGTTTGTGCTTATTGTATTTCTTCACCATCTCAATTTACTATTTTAATGACGTGTTTGCCTTTAAATATTTAAATTTATTCATTGCTTGGTTTACCTTTTTATAATTCCAAATGGTTTTAAAAAATCTTAATATCAATATTATGTACACTGCTCAAAAAATAAAGGGAACACTAAAATAACACATCCTAGATTTCAATGAATGAAATAATCCAGTTAAAAATATTTTATTATTACGTTGTGTAATGCGTTTAGAACAAAATGACATAAAAAATAATTAATCTAAATCAAAATTATTATCCCATGAAGATCTGGATTTGGAATCGTATTTAAAATCAAAGTGTAAGGCTGATCCAACATCAGTAGAAATTCCTCAAGACAAATGAGGCTCAGTATTGTGTGTGGCCTCCACGTGCCTGTATGACCTCTCCACAATGCCTGGGCATGCAACTGATGAGGTGGTGTATGTTCTCCTGAGGGATCTCCTCCAAGACCTGGAATAAAGCATCGGTCAACTCCTGGACAGTCTGTGGTGCAACATGTCATTGGTGGATGGAACAAGACACAATGTCCCAGATGTGCTCAATTGGATTCAAGTCTGGGGAAGGGACAGGCCAGTCCATAGCATCAATGTCTTCATCGTGCACGAACTGCTGACACATGAGTCATGCATCAGAAGAAACCCAGGCCCCACTTCACCAGCATATGGTCTCACAATAGGTCTGAGGATCTCATCCCGGTACCTAATGGTAGTCAGGGTGCCAATGGCTAGCACATGGAGGGCTATGGGGCTCTCCAAAGAAATGCCTCCCCACACCATTACTGACCCACTGCCAAACTGGTCATGCTGGAGGATGTTGCAGGCAGCAGAATGTTTTCCACGGCGTCTCCAGATTCTGTCACGTGCTCATTGTGAACCTGCTCTCATCCGTGAATGGCACCGGGCGCCAATGGCGAATTTGACAATCTTGGTGTTTTCTGGCAAATGCCATTGATGACATTGATGTGCCATTTTGGATGAGCTGCACTACCTGAGTAACTTCTGCAAGTTGTGGACTCCGCCTCACGGTACCTCTAGGGATGAGAGCACTGACAAAATGCAAAAGTAACCAAAACATCAGCCAGAAAGGATGAGAACAGAGAAATGGTCTGTGGTCACCACCTACAGAACCAGTCCTTATAGGGGTTGTCTTGCTAATGGCCTCTCTACCTGTTGTCTGTTTCATTTGCATGACAGCAGAAAAAATTTATTCACAATTAGTGTTGCTTCTTAACTGGACAGGTTGATTTTACAGAAGTGTTGGAGTTACATTGTGTTGTTTAAGTGTTCCCTTTATTTTTTAAAACAGTGTATAATATTAAATATTATGTATTATTTGTATTTTAAATAGCAACACAATTAAAATGTAAATATACCGCTAAGTCTTGTATATAACAGTACTGGTAACTCTCTTTGGGCATTATTATTTCAATCATTTATTTTGTTAAAGATAAAAACAATAAGACATACTGTATGTTTACAGTACAGTTTACACACTTAAACGAAGCAATAGCTTAAATTAGGGTTGGAAACACTACTGAGTCCTCCATAAAGCACTTGAATTGCTCAGAACTATAGATATGTGCATACATACTGCATGTGTAACCTCACTATTCCATCCCTGAAAAATGTGATTTAATCAGGTTAGAATACTTTGCAAAATACTATATATGGAATGATAAACAAGTATGCACCATGACAATGGTATAATGCAGAATTAAGGTTTATTATGATTCCATAAGTTTAATTTCTGATGTTGATACTTAGAAATGTAATGATGTCATGCACTTTGAAGCTCTTACGTATGAAACTGACAAATGCCAAGATTATATTAGTTATGGGGCACCTTTGCTAAACAAAGTCAGAAATATTAATGAGATACTGCAGTTTACTGTAAACAGTTCAGAAGCAGATTTCCAAACTCTTGGAAATGTATAATTTCAAAAACATTAATCATTTTAGTTTCAATACACATTCATTCTGGTTTATCAACGTTAACCTTAGTTACATTATTCATGTTTCCCATATCTATATAAACTACAGACATACATTTTTGCACAACAAGAAGGTTATTTTGGTGGAAAAAAAAAAAAAAGATTTGCAATACATTTTGAATTCTCTATTTGCACAAAACACAAAAGTACTATACAATGGTGATTTAAAGTTTGTGAACCCTTTAGAATTTTCTTTATGTCTGCGTAAATATGACCTAAAACAACTTGAAACTATGTCCAATATTACATATTTTTAGGGGCAAAGGTATGTGAACCTCTAGGGTTAGAATCATTTTTAAAGATACAAGTTTAAAGTCTGGTGTTTAAAATCAATGGGGTGATAATCCCATATCTGTTGTAGGTTCCCTTTTGTTTAGAACAGATAGTCTGATCTTTACAAAGCAAACTTACGCCTAAGATTGCCGTCATTATTGTAACAATAACTTCTGAATTATACTGGCAAATTGAAAGGATAATGTCAGCAAATCTTTCTGTAAATTTCAAGGGAACATGATTCATGCAGCAAGTCATGGAACCTAAGTATACAAGTCGTTCTACCAAAGAACAGTTGATGAAGAATAAAGATAATATTTTGGTATGGTCAACTCAAAGCTCTGAAGCATCAGTTTTTGTGAGAAAATTCACCAACATCCCAGAGTTTAAACTGTAGCAATTATTGTTGTGCAAGAGGATCACACCATATGTTGCAAACAAAAGTTCAAATGCTCATGCCATCCATGGGAATGCAATATTGGATTGTTTTCCCTTAAAAGAAGTAAACGGGCAAGTATACAATGTTTGTCGTATATGTATAAGCTGGTTCTCTTCATGAACTTTTATGACTTGTGTAAAAATCTAATGATTTTTTGTCATATTTATGCAGAAATAAATCCTAATGGGTTTACAAACTTTCAAGTATCGCTGTGTATTGAAACAAGTAGCCTTTTGAATGTACAAAAATTCACGTTCACAAAAATTTACAAATGCTGCCCTGTTGCAGATATCAAGGAAAAGTCATTAACTTTTACACAATACAATGGCACCAAATGGCTGTTATCGCCCTCCAACAGAATCAAAGGCCACATTTACACCTTGCATTAACAGCATTAACATGCAGTCTGCATTCGTATTACAAATCCTGTATAACAATCTCAATTTTACCTTTTATGTTAAGGTGCACTCAGTCCTGTACAAGAATAGGAACGGGATGCTATGCATTTATGTGTCAGTACTCATTTGTGCTTATTTACCCTCTCTTAAGAAAGGGGTTGTCTATTGTAGGGGCCTGTTGGGAGACAACATATGACAAGCCATGTTTACAGCAATTGCAATAGTAGAACACTACTAGTAGGGTTCCTGAAGATAATTTCTGAGTAGATTAATTATATGTAATAGGCCTATAGAGGGATCACAACTGACAGAGTGTTTAAACCTGTCTGTCACCTGATCACCACAAACGCAAGCTAATGCAAAGTGTAAATAGCGTCAAACTGCCCTTGTCTATTTACCATAAGCATGCTGGATCAACAAAGACATCTGTAAAATTTAGATTGGACATGTGTACTGTTGCTACAAGGTTATCACTGCTAATCAATAAACAAAATACCCATAACTGTTGTAGAATGAATGTCCTCCTAATTGTATTAAAATGTAGACTTATTTTCTAGCCTGTCATCCATCAGTTAAATATTAGATCAGACATGCAACATTTACAAAAGGGAGAATGAAAAACTACATGTTAAATATTGTTATAGATTATTGTTGTTTTGTGTTTTATATCCCATTGTAAATGTTAATCTTGTAGATCCAGCACACCACTGTGTAAGAACCAGACAGTTAGGTGGTTGATCAACTAATAACGAGCAAAGTTTAATTTAACTTATGCTGGAGGAACATTTCAATTAATTGCTGAAGATCAATTCCTGAACCAATTCCCAAAGAAGCAGATTAAAGTAGGAGAACCTTACTCAGCACACTATGGTCCTGGAAGATGTTCAGAGTTCTTTAGGTTCTCCATAGTCATTGTACATTACAGGCAGCATTTGTTCATCGCAGGACTTGCGCAGGTCTTGACCAAGCTCCGTCCAGCTGAAACTGAATGCCATGCTGTCTGAATAACGGCATGCCAGGAACTTAAGTGACGCTCTACGCAGACCAATCTTGGGCTCCTGAAGCAGCCCTCTGCACCAGCCACTAAGGTCATCAAGCTGTGAGAGAATCAGGCCTGCTTTTCTGTCAAATCCCAAACAAATAATTAAATATTAGGTCATCAGTAAATTGTTCAAAAGCAACTGCATTTCCCCCTTAAGAGTCTAATAGAAAAGTTGGCATTATTATAGATGATATGAGGTTAATGTGAGATAATTAGAATTTGACACGCATGTTCCTGGCACAGGTTTCAACCATTATTCCAGAAGTAAAGCAGAACTGAGAATTTGTAAATGACTGAAGCTCTAGCTGCTGCCAAATCATAAACGGAGGGAGATTAATAAAAATATAACACATAAGCCCAATACACTGAACATGAGAGACACAAAAGGAAACAAAAAAAAACCCCAGAAACCTGTATATTATTTCCTCTTCATAAGTGGTACACAAGATTATATCCTTGCTATATTATTTGTGGCATATAGATTGTTTTCACACATTAAAATAAAGAAATTCTGATGAAATGTAGACCAAAATCATAAATTAAGTGGGGATACTAATTAGAATCCAAAATAGTTCAGGATCCTGAAAAAGTCTTCACAGGACATTAGGATGTACAGTATTTTTTTTTACAACTGATTAAAATGTTGATAACAAGATCATGGAAAGAGTGTCACATTCCTAAAAATAGTATCATGTTATCTGTCAGGTAAAACCAGAAGCTTAACATTCTACAGTATAAATACTGAAACCCAATGTGCCAGTGACCAACAAAGCTTCTGGGTAGGCTCAGGGAAAGGACATATTTATGCTACAAAGCAGCTCATGCTTTTCAAACATTTCAAGCTATTTTTTTTCTGACTGTTTCTTTTATGTGGTGCCATTTACTCTTTAATTTAAATAACTCTTTAGATTTATAGAGGAGCTGTTCTGATTCTAACTGTAATTCATTTTCATATTGACTGTCTATCCTTACTATTTCCTCACATTACCATGACACCGTTTTTATAATAGGATTTCAAATGCTAGCATAGCTGGTACAGATTCATTTAATTTGTTTGAATATATTTATGTTTCTAATATCTTGCCACACTTCAGCGGTTACCAGACTTTTTATGTTTATTTGCTTAAGACAAAAACCTTGTGGTTTGTTATGCTTTGATTTTTTTTTTTTTTCATGAACGTACGTTTCTGTCTCCAAATAGCAACGGTTGTCACCATAAATCGCAGCATGTATGGGAGTGGAAAATGGCCTTTCTTTTCCAAAGTACTTTCTCAACCTCTTGCACGTTGCCAGGATCCCTCTTTTTCTATTTCTTTCTTACTCTGTTCCTACCTCCCTCATATCCACTAGCCTGAGGTGAAACAATATGCTGCATTCCACTCCGGTGGCAAAAGAATATCAAACATGACACCAGACTACTTTATTAGTTTTTCAAAGTTTTGCAGACCCACTACTGGGTGCATCTCTGCCTACTAAGGAATATTTGAGACATCAATGTGTGTCACAGTGCATTCTCCCCATCCAGGATTAATCATTCCAGTTTAAATCTTGAAACTTAGAGTTTATTTCCCTGTGGTAAACAAAACGATCTATAAAAACAGGACATTTCTAACAAATCTGACTATTTGTGAAAAACAGCTCCACAGTAATGATGGAGAGGTGCAATATAATGGAATGACATATTCATTTTGATGGTGTTAGTGGTGGCAGGAGACAAAAAGTACCACAAAAGAAAAGTGTAATAAAGTTCTCATACTTTGCAGATATTTAGCAATTGTCCTTATTACCCTAAAACATGGTTTTGTGTTTGGCGTGTAGCTGGCTGAGTGAATAATATTTGCTATTATTATTAGCTGATGAAAATTACATTTAATTGGCAATTCTGTTTGTAATAGACACGGGTGAATTGGGAAACTAAAACTATGTTTTCTTTGGGGAAGGCGTCTGCAGAGATTATATGAAGTAATTCCACAGATTAGGATGGATTTCCAGGCTACTGTTATTTATTGTAGGATTTGTTTTGGGTAATTTGTAGTAAAAACTAATCACTTATAATACTGAACTACTTTCGTAGGTGGTTTTTAGTGAAATGTTATCTTTTTAAATCTTGAAACATAAGCATACTAATCATTTTGTGTGAGGCAGAATAATACAAAAGTTAACACATTAGCAAATACAGTAAAAGTAATCAAAAGGGGGGGGTTATATTGCATTAAAGCATGTGAGTTATATGTCAAACACATGATGAACTCAATGGTCAGCCCAAAGCCAGAGAGCTAATTGGTGCTAATTTGAAAATAAATACAGCTCCAGCTTTGGGAACTGTAGTAACATGATCCATGCTTACAGGATATTTTAATTGTCTATGGTTTAAATATTGTGATATGGTTATAATACTAATATTGATATTCATGAAAAATACAGAGGGAAGGTCCGTCCAGATATCTGGGGTTTTATTGCTATATATTAATGTTCATAACACAATCTACATAATTACACAATATAGAAATTTGAGAAAAAGTAAAGAATAAAAGAAAAAAATATAAGAGAAGAGCACATCAAACCTGGGACCTAGCTCATCTTCACAGCGCCAGGTGAACTCTCCAAAGCTCTCGTAGCGCTGGTTGTAATGGTAGAGGACACGATGCAGTGTGGGTGAGCCTACATCCATCAGCGTGTTGTAGGCTGTCTGTTGCTCCTTCCCACTTGTGTAGCCATTGAACAAGTTGTAGATTTTGTCTGATATTTCTGGAAGAACAATTGTTGTGTCCTTGTTTACAAGTTGTCATGAGTTACTAAAGATTGTGCATATACAGAATGACACACTTACTGAGGACCTTATTAGGAACTCGCACTTTACTTATACTGGGAAGCGCCAAGTCAGGCGCTTGAAACAAGATTTTTTTGTTCATTCTTCACTGTTAATCAGAAGAACTGCTTATATGAATATTGGGTATGTTCTCCCTTTGCTTTCAAAAACATTTAAAATATTCTCCATGTTGACTAGATTGCATCATGCAATTCCTGCAGATTGTTCAATTGCACTTTTATACTGCGACTCTCCAACTCTATCACGTCCCAAAAGTGTTCTACTGAATTCAAATCTAGTGGCTAATATCGCCACTGAAGAACACTAAACTGGTTCATGAAATCTGTTTGAGATTACTTTTGCTTTGTGGAATGGTGCATTATCATACAGGAAGAATGTATGAAAAAATGGCTAAATTGTGGTCATGAAGGGGGCACATGGTCAGCAACAACGCTTACATAGGACATGGCATTGAATAGATGTTTGATGGGTATTTACAACCCCAACATATGCCAATAAAACATCCCCACACCATTACAGCACCTCCATTAGCCTGAACTGTCGACACATGTTAATTCCATGGATTTAAGCTATAGCCCTCAAAATTCTGGCTTTACCACCTGTGTGCCTTAGCAGAAACTGATATTTTTGCAGACATAAAAATACATTAATGCATAATAGTTTGTGCACTAACTCCAAATCCTAATGCACTACACTGAATTGCAGTGAATTTAACACTGAAAGTACATAGCGACTATATTAAAAAAGGAATGTTACCTTGTGCTTTCACGTCATCCACTGCCGGACAGGGAGTTTTAATAGTGATCTCACTGGGGCTGGAGCGCCGGCCTGTTTTGTCAACAGCCCAGAGTCTAAGCCTGTAGAGGAATATGAGATCTGAGATGTGTTTGCATGTAGACTAAATCAAGATCAAAATGGGTATTGATGCTTATACATTTTCCAGGTTTAAATAATGGCATCAATTTTCAGATGATCTATGATTTTAAATCTTCATCTATGTTTTACGTTAGCATCACCCAGTAGACTAAGAGTTCCAGAGCATACCATATACAACAGATTAGCCGCCTCCTTTTGACTTTATACAGGGTTACTGGTGCATGTATGAATTTAGGTGAGTCAGGTTCTAGTCCAGACATGATAAAATGAACAGTCATGAACTGGAATAAACTGAATGCCTACACATCTAGACATCCTGAAAGTACAGGTAACAGGGTCTGTGTGACAGTGCATTTATGAACAAATTAGAATTTTGTGATTATGATAACCACTATACCCTGGTGAAGCAGTTTCACTGCACTGAAATACACTTGATATTATTACACTGAAGTTTCATGACGAGATAACTAATTTTAATATTAATAATCCATATGACATATTTATGGCATCTTAAATTTCCCCTATTTCGACCCAACAATAATGAAGATGGAGTTGGAGCAAAAGTCTGAGACCACTAGTGAAAATTTTTCTATTTTGCATTTTTTTACACAAATCATCATTAATAGGGGCACTTGAACACAGAGAATGGCAAGCTTTGAGTAACATCACAAGACGCTTGTGGACCCAGGTTGATAGTAAATAAGGAACATACCAAATCCTAGTAAATTCTGAAAATAATTAGGTTTTGCTAATGAATAAATAGCCGCATCACACAGTAAAAGATCATTCAGGAAATCCACTATATTTCCTTCTTTGCTGTTACTGAGATGTACCTTTGATGATCCAATATAACAGAGCAGATCTACATAGCTATACCACATGAAAACGACCTGTAACGCCATGGATGGATGAAACAGATGTCTAGCTTTAAACACAAAGTTGAATAATATCTCCATCTAGTGGAAGTGAACATAAACAACTACCACCAATGACACCACCGACTGTCGTGGGGAGAGAGGTATGTACAGTACAGACACGTTTTTCGGTTCTGTGTAATCTGTGGTACAAACATTAGGCCGGCTTTGAGAAGGATGCATGTGAGGTGGTCCAAACTATGTAAAGTTGGCTGGTCTTGAAAAACTGGAATTGACTGGAATTGAAGAGTAATTACATATAATATATTTCATAGAAAGTCTGTATCCCTGTGGATATATTTACATTCACAGCATTTAGCAGATGCTTTTATCCAGAGCGACTTACAATTGAAACAGTCTTACAGTCCAAGTAATTGTGGACCTTGTTCAAGGACCCAACAGTATCAGCTTGGAAGAGGTGGGGTTTGAACCCTGAATCATCTGGTCCATAGTCCTTATCCACTAGGCTACCACAGTTTTATGGACAACAATGAATACATTGTTTTAATATGGCCGATTTTCTGATTATAAGAAAATCTTTTTTTTTTTTGGTTCGTTTATTTAACTTTGCTCTTGGCAACAATGCCTATCTAACAAAAGATATAAGGTTACATCAACATGCAAGGTTATATCAAACTGGTCATAAATACCCTGATCAGGCCAATTTGATAACCTAATGCATATCTTTGAATGTGGGAGGCAACACTGTAAATCCACTCAAATATGAGGAGGACATAATTAACCTGCTGTGAGTTTCTGTCCACCAATATCTACTGCAGGAGGAGAAAGACCCATCATATTGATATCAGGGACCAGGTGAGGAATATGGAAAAAAAACAGTATAAGTGAGAGGGCCTGATGGCTATAATCTGATGTGTTGGCATTTTGAAATCATAAAAAAAATCAAATGGCTTGTCAATGTGTGTCCTGTGTTCTGAATGATATTTATTTTAAAGGGTATCTGAATGTTTTTATAAGTACAAACATATTTTGAATCACATGCTGTGGCATTTGCAGTCACAAGATCTCAATCCAGTTAAACACATGAGATATTTTGCACTGACATGATGAGACACTAATTGTTTATTTAATGGAAGAAAATCAAAACCCTTTTACACAGTTACAGAGACTTACAGATATTTAAAAACAGGAAGTTTTTCTGGCTGGTAATGATGGCCCAACACCTTATTATGACAAGCCAATTTATGTCATACAGTGGGTACGGAAAGTATTCAGACCCCTTTAAATTGATCACTTTTTGTTCCAAATCAAAAAAGTTCATTTTATTTCTCATTAATGTACACTCAGCATCCCAATCTTGACAGAAAAAAACAGACATGTAGAAATGTTTGCAAATTCATTAAAAAAAGAAAAACTATCACATGGTCAAAAGTATTCAGACCCTTTGCTCAGTATTTAGTAGAAGCACCCTTTGAGCTAGTACAGCCATGAGTCTTCTTGGGAATGATGCAACAAGTTTTTCACACCTTGAATGGGGGATTCTCTGCCATTCTTTAGGTCAGTGCTGTGGCTGGGCCAGTCAAAAATAGTCACAGGGTTATTACGAAGCCACTCCTTTATTTTAGCTGTGTGCTTAAAATAGGGTCATTGTCTCGTTGAAAGGAGAACCTTCGGCCCAGTCTGAGGTCCTGAGCACTCTGGAAGAGCTTTTCTTCCAGGTTATGTCTGTACTTGTCTGGCCGCATTAATCTTTCCTTCAATTTCAACCAGTCTTTCTGTCCCTGCAGCTGAAAAACACCACCATAACATGATGCTGCCACCACCACGTTTCACTGTTGGGATTGTATAGGGAAGGTGATGAGCAGTGGCTGGTTTTCTCCACACATACCGCTTATAATTATTGCCAAAAAGTCCAATCTTCATCTCATCAGACCAGAGAATCTTATTTATCATAGTCTGGGAGTCTTTTATGTATTTTTTGGCAAACTCTATGCAGGCTTTCATATGTCTTACACTGAGGAGAGGCTTCCGTCGGGCTGCAGTGATAGTTGGCTTTGTGGAACTTTCTCCCATCTCCCTACTGCATCTGTGGCTCAGCAACAGTGATCTTTGGGTTCTTCCTTACCTCTCTCACCAAGGCTCTTCTCAAGGATTGGTCAGTTTCGCTGGACGGCCAGGTCTAGAAAGAGTCCTCCCAAACTCCCAAAAAGGATTAGGAAGGCCACTGTGCTCTTAGGAACCTTGAGTGCTGCAGAAGTTATTTTGTAACCTTGGTGAGATCTGTACCTTGTCACAATGTTGTCTCTGAGCTCCTTGGGCAGTTTCTTTGACCACATGATTCTCATTTGCATTGACATGCACTGTGAGCTGTGAGGTCTTATATAGACAGGTGTGTGTCTTTCCTAATCAAGTCAATCAGTTCAGTTAAACACAGCTGGACTCTAGTGAAGGAGTAGAACCATCTTAAGAAGGATAAGAAGAAAAAGACAGCTTGTGAGTTAAATATGAGTGTCACAGCAAAGGGTCTGAATACTTATGACCATGTTTGCATATTTCAGTTTTTCTTTTCTAAATAAATTTACAAAAATATCGACTTGTCTGTTTTTTCTGTCAAGACGGGATGCTGAGTGTACATTAATGAGAAATAAAATTAACTTTTTTGATTTTAGCAAATGGCGGCAATAAAACAAGGAGTGAAAGATTTAAAGGGGTCTGAATACTTTACATACCTACTGTACATCACTTGTAAGTTGCTCTGGATAAGAGCATCTTCTATATGACTAAATGTACACTGCTCACAACAGTTGGGGGATATCTTTTTGGGGGATATTTAATTTAGAAATTTTCCCTAATATATACATATGATGGGGGTTTTCATCATTTGTACACCAAGACCACTGCACAGAATTAAGCACTGCAAAATGTCTTTCATGTATTAAATAAAAACAATTTTAATGGGCTAAATTTACCATTATATGATGAAAGAATGAAGCAAATAGTGAAATAATGGCATGATACACATTGTGTATTTAATATTTTTTATTCCAATTACAAATAGGGATAGTATAGTTTGTACAGGAAATGTCATTTACTGTCAGAAATGCAGGGTTTCTTGAACATTTTACAAGAATATCTCTTAACAGCATATTACTTTATTTGTACTTTATGTACTGCATGGAGCATGGTTAGTACTTTTATATAATTATGGACAGAATATTTTAGCTGTGAGTCACTTGTAAAGCAGCTCAGCTCCTGTCTGTCCTTCGTACAATGTTTGACCCAGAGAATAGGTCTCACCCTAAGATAATGTGAAACTTTTAAATGAGACAGTTACGCTACAAAGCAGGAACTACAAGTGGTGAAGCAGCGGCCCCTCCTTGCTTGTTCTTTTCATCAACGCAAGACTGTTCTTTCATTTGTGCTGGGATGTTCACTGGTGTCTCACTACAGACTGCATACGAGATGGAAGTTAATGATTGAGAGACACCCGTGCCAATGGCTAATAATAAGGGGCCTGGCTTAATCAAGGGCTTCCAAGGAGAGGAGCTCCTTAAACTCCCTGTTTCCCCAGTGAGATTAGATAGTTAAACACGATCAGCAGAACCATCCATCTTTGTACAGTGTGTTACAAAAACAATGATATCTGACCTTCACTGCTGCTGTGTAATTGAAAATGTTATAGCTGTTCCTGGTAGAGTTGGACCTTTTTTGAGTTAACTGAAATGCATCACAGGATCTCTAAAGTCTGGTTTATGTTTCATCAGGTGCTTCCAAATGAACTTCCAAATGTCTCAAGCCATAATGGTTTATGGAGACTACAAAGTTTCCTAAGCTGTCCAGCAGGTAACATGGTATTAGATGGCTATTTATTTAAATACCTTAGAACCTCACAATTTAAACTTAATTCATTTTAATGAATTAATTTCAAATTGTTTGATGTTGTAATCGAATTTACGATTTACTAAAAAAAGTAATGTAAAGAGGATCTGTTTTCTACCCCCAAATTATTGTTTTTAAAACTAGATTTTACATAGAATTGGTGATTTCAAGCAAGAATAAAGCAAAATAATGTAATACAATGCATACAATCAATGAAATAAGTGATACATACAAAATATGCCTATGGTCGCACCCTATTTCTTTTACTTCTTTCTAGTTTTATGGTGATTAGCATATCATATTGGTAAAATATCACTATTTTTAGGGTGGCTTTTTTGTTACAAATTGACTATTTAATGTCTGACTTATTTGGGTTAAGAGACTTTTGAATGAAGAAGTTCCACTATATTTACATTTTGAGCATTTAGCAGACACCTTTATCCAGACTTAATACAGACCTTGCTCAAGTGCACGCAATTGATAGTTTTGAAGAGTTATGATTCAAACTTTCAACCTTATTATTGTCAATCCAGAGGATTAAATACAACTTCAACCTCAACCTTCAACCTCAAAGAAATTGGTGACACACTGAGATAGGTGCTAATCACACCTTTTTGGCAGGGTTGAGTAAAAAAGAACTTACTCTGTAATTCACCAACAGAACTGCACTAAAAAAGTACTTTCAACCATAGTAGTACTACTGGAGATGGTACTAGTTTGGCATTTTGAGTCATATACACCATTAGTTCAGTTTAATGAGAGTGAGACGATATAAATGTCCCAGTTGCATTCATCAGGGCAGTGGTGGATTAGAAGGATGTGAATTAATTAGCATTTAGGCCTTCAGCAGAACCTGTTTCTAAGAGACAATCGCACAATCCAAGCAATTGTGGATTTAATGGTCATGCTTAACATTAGGGGGGTGAAGCTGGAACTTCTGGTCGACAGTCCTGTACCTTAACCACTAAGCCACCATGGTCTACGTTCAAGTTCCACTTTCATATTACAGCATTGGCAACCTACCATTGTTGGACATCTTAGTGGACCCTTAACCCTTGTATAATATAAGACTGGATCAATTGTAAGTTGCTGATATGTCTACTAAGGATAATACAAAGCACTCCTGTAAGTCACAATAAGTTCTGATGCTAAAGATTGTAAATGTAAATCTAAGTCATAAAGATGCTCCTGAACAGTGGGGAGATATTGATTCCTCTTTAAAGTAGGTGTAGGTCAGACTTGGATCTGTCTCGGATCGTTGTGAGATCCTGTTTACAAGAACAGGTATTACTGTGTTTATGAAGTTTGCTGAAGTAGAAGCAGGAGCTGGTTATACACTGGGGAGAGATAAATGCTCATTTTACCTCTGAGCTGACTCTGGTAAATCACTTGACATTATAACATTATAGAGAAGGGCCAAAAAAGCCAACCCTAAATCTAAAAAATCACTAAATCTCAGTCCACCAAAACAAAGCTCTTTATTACTTTTATATCAGGGCAACAATTTGCAGTTGCTGTAGAGCAAGACTCTTGGGGAATCAGTGGGAACAGAAACTGGCAGCGTGTCCCTGTGGGATAATAGGGCTTCTTTTCTTGAACCGTGCTGGGCTGGTCTAAGAAGAAGGTAGCACTGATTCAGCTAAGATTCCATGAAGAAATGATAACACTGAACATTAGGTCAGACCATAACGCTTTGTAGTTCTGTGGCTTATAGTGTTCTCACATTTAAAGACAAAACCACAAGATCGGTGATGCACCCTGTTATCTTGTCAGTCTACTTTTTTTGCCTCTGTAACTGCTGCTAATGGTGCAGTCAGAAGAAGCAGAGACATTCATCTCTATTTTGTACTTTATAAAAGACCCTCTGAGCTCAGAGCCTGGTACTGAATGGGAGACAAGTTAAACATCTAATATCCTGAGAGGAAATTGAGAGTACTTTGTTATTCCTGCTCCTGTGTTCCCAATTGACATTCGTAATGGACTTTTTTGATGGATTGTGGTATTTTACCTTGAAGGGTTAAGTGTTCACTAACATATCCTGCAGCGTCAACAGTAGGCTTAGGCACATTTGCATAGTGATATGCCGCCTAAAGAAACTGCCAGTGTGGTGGATCGTACTTGCCGGTTCTAGGGAGAGAAAAGAGGGAAGAATACCTAATGAACTATTCAGGTAGTGATGTTGGCCATTTGTCTGAGTGTATTTAAAAAAAAATCCCATACTTGATCAAAAGTTCTGCCATGCTGTGTGACGCTCATTTCAATTCTCTCCAGGTAGAGTGGAACAAACGTTGTGTGCTGAATTTGAGTGATAGAAAATGTTACAAGTGCCCTGCGGCCTGCATCAAAACTGCTTCTAACAACAGATTATTAGACAAGCTGGACTAATGGTTTTAAAGGGAGCTACTATTTTCAAGCAAAATGTAATCTTACAGAAACAGGACCCACGCCTTTAGTCCTGCTGAGTTTTTCAGGCTCTCTAAGGACACCCAACCGGTAGAGCTGGTTCCTCATTTGAATGAGTTGTACTCTTCCCTGGAGTCCCCCCACTCACCCCACTCAGCCATGTCTGTCCATTGATGTTCACATGCTCCTTAGAACTCGCCTGTGCTGCTTTCTGTATCCCCCAGAGAAAAGCAGGGGAGATGGGTGGTGGTGAGGGGATTCAAATCACCCCACTTCACAGACACATCAATGAAGACCTGAGAAGACTGGGACAGCTTTGATTCTGCAAAGGACATAGAAGTAAATAAAACAACTGAATGGAAGTAAAAAAAGTGAATGAAAGTTTGGAATAGTATAGTGCCAGCACAGCAAATTATTGCCCTTTAGCATGCATACATTCTGTACAATTTTTGCATTGGATAAAGAACAAAACAGAATAGATCTGCAGCACGAGTGATGGAACTGCCCTTTAGGTTCAGTATTCATTATCCCATATATTCAATGGAACTAATTTGACTTATTTGCGACATATGCTAATATTTTCTATACATACAAGCGTACTTCCTTTAATAGCATAGCTTCCAGTGCAGTAGCGTTTGAAGTTAAGATACTGTTACCTGGAAGGTAAAGAATTCAAGCTAAAGCACCTTGAGAAACACCCTTAAACCGCGGTGCGTAAAGGGCACCTCTTACATTGTGTTGCGGCTGCTGTTCAGGTACTGGGCCCGTTGGAGTAAGGCCCTAACCCCACTTGCTTGGACCTTGCCTTGTAAAACTATAATTGGGAAGTAACTTTGGATAAGAGGCCTGGCTAAATATTCACTCTGATTTTCACGATGACAAAAAACCTTGTTTTTCCATAAGTTACGTGCAAGGAATCTCGGTGACATGCTTTGGTAAACATAGCAAAAGGCTGTTGTAAACCATTTGCCTTAAGGTTGCTACATGTTGTACATTACTGCTCACCAAAATTGTACAAGAGTAGTTATCCAAGCTTCCAGTCAACTCGAACCAGTATGGCCTTTTTCCATTGACCTCTCTCATGAACAACGTGTTTCTGTCACTGCACACAAAAAGTATTGGACATTTCTTATTTGATGCGAATAAAAAAGAAGCATTTAATTCAACAAGATAAGCAGAAAAGCAAATGAAATGTTAAAGAAAGTTGTTTGATTATGCAAATTAGATGCAATTTAATAATTGTAATAGTCAATCTTGATAAAAGTGTCTGCCAAAATAATTTAAAT
>JAVSBV010000024.1:3393859-3407250 GCA_033117975.1 Parotocinclus spilosoma | reverse complement strand
TGCCAAAGGTGGTTCTACAAAGTATTAAGCAAAGGCTGTGAATACTTATGTAAATATGATTTCTTTGTTTTTTAATTCAATAAGCATAAGGGAACTCAGGACACTAATTGTTGAAGCTTTGTAGGTGGAATTCTTTCCCATTTTTGCTTGACGTACAACTTCAGTTGCTCAACAGTCTGGGCTCTTGGTTGTCGTATTTTGCACTTTATAATATGCCACACATTATCAATGGAATACAGGTCAAGCAATAGCCCTCTTTTGCTATGAAGCCACTCTGTTGTAACACATGCAGAATGTGGTTTGGCATTGTCTTGCTGAAATAAATAGGGACAACCCTGAAAAAATAAATTTATTGGATGGCAGCATATGTTGATCGAAAACCTGTATGTACGTTTCAGCATTAATGGTGCCTTCACAGATGTGCAAGTTACCCATGGGCACAAACACATCTCCATACCATCAGAGATGCTGGCTTTTGAACTTTTTTTTTTTTGAGCGCTGGTAGCAATCCGAACAGTCTTATTCCTCTTTGGCCCCGAGTACACGACGTCCATGATTTCAAAAAACAATTTCAAATGTTGACTCGTCAGACCACAGAACACTTTTCCACTTTGTGTCAGTACATCTCAGTTGAGCTCGGGCCCAGAGATTGTATTTCTGCCGGTTCTCGATATGACTTTCGTTTTGCGTGGTACAGTTTTACCTTGCACTTGTAGATGGACCAATGAACTGTGTTCACTGACAGTGGTTTTATGAAACAGTGGTAATATTTATTACAGAATGATGTCAGTTCTTAATGAAGTGCCACCTGAGGGATCAAAGATCACAAGCATTCAGTGTTGGTTTTTAGACTTGCCACTTTCTTGCAGAAATTTCTCCAGATTCTCTGAATCTTTTGATGATATTATGGACTGTATTTGATGAAATCCTTAAATTTCTTGCAATTGCACAATGATAAAAGTTGCTCTTAAACTGTTGGACTTTTTGCTCATGCAGTTGTTCACAAAGTGGTGAACCTCGCCCCATCCTTGCCTGTAAATGACTAAGCTTTTCAGGGATGCTCCCTTTATACCTACTCACCCGTGGAATGTTCTAAACAGGTGTTTTTGCGCATTCATCAACTTTCCCAGTCTTTTGTTGCCCCTGTCCCAACTTCTTTGGTACATATTGCAGGCTTCATATTCCAAATGAGTGTATGAATATTTGCAAAAAACAATAAAATGATTTTGAACAATCATTTGAACATTAAATATCTTGTTTCTGGAGTGTATGAAATTAAATATGGGTTGAAAAGGATTTTCAAATCATCATCTTCTGTTTTTATTTATGTTCTACACAATGTCCCAACTTCATTGGAATTGGGATTGTTATGTACAGTGTAATACTTTGTCTCAATTTGTCTGCAATGTTGCTTGTACTGTACATTGTCAGGTTTAATCAGTTGTACGTTGCTGTAAGTTGTAACATTTTTCAAATTGTAATTGTAAAGGTAAACATCTTGCAACCCAATTAACCCAGAGGTAAGCAATGCACATGAAGCAAACAGGCACATCTTTAATGGGCACGTTAATATGCATTGGAGGCTACCTGCAAATTCAGAAACAAATATTCATCATGGTGAAGCGAGAGAGGGTAAAGATTATAATGACTGTTCTCTGTGAGGCCATGGCAGCTACTTCACTGGATAGGAACATGTGGATGTGAAACTGGAGCCAGAAGTGATGGGATCAAAATGAGAATTCATTCTCAGATACTGACTTTCAGGGTGTATCACGATGACTTACATATCTGATACATGACATAGTATTGGAATACAGTGCCTCTTTCAGGTTCTGTTTGTTTTGCCATTTACAGTGGAAAATCTGTGTCACATACAGTATGACAAAAAAAATGTGGGCCACACTTACCTGCTGTGTGACCGTAGCCTTACATGTCGATGTGCTAGCTGTGCTTGTGTGTGTGGTGCATATGTACACTTTTGTGTTGTGTTACATGCGGAGCGCACTGCTATCTCTGCATGAACAGTAGTGCAGCTGCTGAACAGAAAGGCCTACGTTCACAGCTTAACTCCCTGGAGTTACAGCGTCGGCTGCATTTATTTCCATTATTAATTAAACTCATTAGTGTCTCTCTGGTAAAGCTTTGCTGTGAGTTCTCATGCTGAGAGACAGAGAGCATGTGAGAGAAGGATTTTTGTTGCTTAATCCCCTTTCTGTGGAAGCTGCTCTGATTCTCTTTGCAGCACTGATGAGGCAAGGCCTTTCTTCGTTCAGGTTACACACAAACCAAAGCATTTCGTACTTTGATGTTCACCGGCGATTTTCTACTTTGCTGAATTACAAGCCTGTAAACCTGTAAAACAGGCAGCTCCAGAGCTTTTGATATTCTATATTTTTAACTTCAAAGATTCAGATCTATTTAATATTACAAGGAGAACAAGAAGCATATTAATTCTGATTCCTCCACCATGCTTCACAGTATTGCATAGTATGTGCATTACCGCCATAAGCTTAATAACCTTAAATAGATGCACATGATAGTATTTTTCCAATGAATTCAATTGTGTGACAAGATCACACTCTTGTCTGTTAAGAACTGGCATCTGGGGTTTCATTTTGCACGGGCTCTCAAATGGGACAACATAACATTGGAAGTATGTTGCCTGGTTTAATGTACCCTGATTTTTGCTCCAGAATTTGGATGGTAATGTCAGAATTATGTGTAAACAACATGGAAAAAGAATCCATCTTGCCTTGTATCAACAGTTTAGGCTGCAGGTGTATACATACATGGGGGAACTCATCATAAGACCATTTTAAGAATCCTCTGACCCAGTCATCTAGACAATTTGACCTTTGTCAAAGGCTCTAAAATCCTTAGGCTTGCCTATTTTCCTGTTTCCAACACATTAACTTAAAAAAACAGAGTATGCATTTGCTGTTTAATATGTCCTACCCCTTGACAGTTGCCAGTGTAATGAGAAAATCAATGTTATTTACTTCACCTGTCAGTAGTTTTAATGTTGTGGCTGATCAGTGTCCATTTGGAACAGCTTGGTGTGTGCCGGTGCATGGATGTGCTTGCAGACTCATCACCATCTCTAAACAGGAGCAGCACGAATGAACAGGATAAACATACTCAGTGTGAGAGCCCAAATGTTCCTAAATAACTGTTTGACACTTAATTAAAACTTTCATCAGCACCACAGGAGGAGCAAATCAGTTCATTTCAGGGTTACACCTTAATTATACAATATACTCCAAATCATGTTTCTGCCTAATGAGGAGCAGGGTGAGAGTGAAAATTAAACCACTCTTCAGATTGATATAAGGGCTGTGTTTGAACCCCCTTTGTGAAGTGAATAGACTTGCAAGGTCTCAGTCAAGCATTTGTGTTGCGTTTGGCTTATTCTTATGCTGCTTTGTTGCATCCAGTGAATCCACACTAATTGTCACCATAAGGCAGAGTATCGTTCTGTAGCTGATCGGAGCTCCCGTTTGGATTAAAGTGTATTATACTGGCAGATATTCATTATCTTGTACATCTTAGAGTGTTGACTGATGGGTTGCATGCATGATGATTTGGGATTCGTACCAGGGTTGGATTGCAAAGTGCTAGTGTTTTGACTGACGATGCCAATAGTCGGTTAGTATCCTCTGTTGCCTACTTTGCTGGCAAACTCCTGTTTAGTCACAGCTGCTGTTCTGCTTTCAATTTCACAGGGCAGTTGATTCATAGTGGTGGAGAGTATAAAAAGCTAGAACACAAATGAGGATGGAAATATTCACTCGAGTAAATGAGAAGACGGGGTGCTGATGCTGCCAACTGTCCGTCTGTGGAGGCTGCTAGCCATATCTGGCTCAATCTGATGATAGCCAGGCTGTCTGCTAGTCAGTATTTTCCCTTTAATAACTTCTGTAATTCTTTGATTATCAGGCAGCTCCAGAAGCCTATTCCACTTCCAAAATGACCTTTACTTTTTAATGACTGGGCTATAAGATGACTTTTAAAGGAGCCTTTCTGAGGTTTTCTCTCCGGGATCTGCCAATGCGTAGAGTGATATAAGCTTGCTTCTCCATTGAGAAATGTGTTACAGCTCAGACTCTGAGAGGGAAATAGCGATGCTAGATGATACCCTTTTTCTGAATTTCCTATTTGTATCTATAAACACTAAAACAGTGTTGACTGTTAATGTTTCCAATGGAAAGAAAGAATCAAATGACAAATGCCTTCTGCAAATGAGGCTGTTTTTCTTCTTTAAACCTCTTAAAGGAAATTACACTACATTCTGCTGTTCTGCTGTTTTTTCCACAAAAGCGACTGACGCACACAGGCTTTCCCATTCCAGTCTTATGACGGGGCCATGAAATAAAGTGCCAGGTTCTAGCCACACAGCCTGCAATAAAATTTATGAATGAGTGACAAACAGTGATCTGCAAGCTTTTTTTTCAATAAAAATACTGTGCAATAAAAATCTTCATCAGTCCTGGCAATTTCTATGTGAGAGAACAATGCAAATTTCTTACATGAACCTTTAAATTAGCTCTGCTGTGCAATTTATGGGCAGGGAAGATAATGGCACATTCCGTTTGGCATGGACCCTCTCTAAATCTAGCTACGAGCACTCACCATACTTTATTACTCCTGCTTCCTATCAGATATTCCTATTCATCCTCTGTGTGTTTTTCCTTTGTTCAGTCCATCTTATGTGCTATACCATGCCTTGATATTATATGGCCTCATGGAAGTAATTTTTCTGACTTTTACTGTGTTGTGTATGTCCGTGTGGAACAGGTAGGGTAACAATGGGTGTGACACAATGCAGCATGACAGATTGTGTACTGCTATCATTGTAATAACAATTTCTATTGCTGCTGCGATCAATGACTAGAAGTTAAAGCTTAACTCAGAACCTGATATGGTGTGAATTTGGGTCACAGGGGAAAAAATCAGCCTGTGACAAGGCAATACTTTTTGGTCATGGCTCTAAAAACACTTAACTATTCCAAAAACACTTGATTTAAAACCTAACAAGTTGCCAGTTGTAAATGATTTCTCTTTACTGTGTGACATCAGATTCCGTTACATAAACACAAAAGTCCTTGGTTAGTGAATGGTTTAACAACATATCTGACTTTGACACAGCATGTTCACACATACTGCTTCCAATAAAAGTGTTTAATGAAATGAATGCCTTGTATTAAATATGTATCACTGTGCTAATCACTATCATGTTTTTGAATTTATTAAATAATTTAAAACATAATTCTGTTTAATTATTAAATGTGAATTCTGATGAAGCTTATATTATCCGCCCACATGGCTATATATGCTTTTTTCATCACCCACTCTTTGGTGTATCAGCTTTTATTTACATTCCATGTCCAGGCTAGGTAATCACAAGAAAGTCTAAAATCTGTAAATTGGTATGCGAGTCTACATGGGATTTTCACTCTGGAATGTTTTTACAGTCAAATTCTTCCTTAATATACCGATTCCCACTAAATGTGCACATATGAACAGCGTTTAATATGCAAAACCACCTCATGGTCTTGCATATTGGTAAGCCACCTCGGATATGTGTTAAGCTGCAGCGTGTGCATAAACATGCAGTTTATGCTCTGTGCACATGCAAAGTGTGCTTCTCGCCCCTTATACATATGCATATGAACAATCTTGTAAAAGGGATTCAAACATGTATAAGATGTAAAGCTGCTAAGTTGATAAGATATATTGTTATACCCAGTCAAATTTAACCAGTTTGCATGAGGTTGCTTTCTCATTGTTATGACTACATAAGTGTTTAACTTAATTTTCTATTTAAACCTATTCATTTCCGTTTTATGTATTATAATGTAATATATGTAATATACTACATCTATGCAACAGTGGATTTTGGCACAATTAGTCTACTCTTTCTAAACAGTATGGTCACCGCTGCATTTTTTTAAAATAAGTACTTGTGTCAAAGCGTACTACCCTATTTTAAAATGGCTTGGCCTCATAGGCTGGAGCAGGCGGTCTGGAGCGAGCCGAGACAGACAAGCAAACATCAGCAAAACTGAGCTGCATCATGCTTACACGTTGTTCCATGATGTAAAGTCACTGAAAGATTGTGTATCATGCCTCAGGCTGTTATAGTGCTTACCTGCATTTTCCTATTCTTGAAAAAATCCCCATCAGACATAATGTCCACTTTAAACCTGAATACCAAATAACCCTGTATCACTTTTGAGCAGTGCTGAAATGGGAGCCTTGTTTCTCTAGCTGACTTATATACAGTAGGGTAATGCACATTGTTGAAAATGGAGCATCTGACTGACGATTCACAAGCGCTTTTTTGCCCCAGTGCTCTAGCATGCATCACAGGCTGATGTTTCACCTTAGCTGCTGCAGCTCATCATGGCTCCAGATCTTCCCCTGAAGAGCAGAAGTAATAACGGTGAAACAGTCCCCTACCAATATGCGGGTGAAGATTAAGAGTGTTAATATGCTCTGCTTTTTGCGGGCTTTTACACACTTACAGACTCTCCCGTTCACTTGTGCGCACATTCACTTCAGCTTCCCTTTCTTTCAGCTGTACTGTGCATGAACTAATGACAGTTCTCAGTGACATAGTGTTAACTCGGGGCCAGGCTAAATGCCCTAAACGCTCGTCTGTCACTGCATGGCCTGAGACATACACACACAAACCCAGGTACACAAAGGCTGATAAACTTGCTTTAGTCAATATGTCTGCATTCTGCACTCACATACTGCCCTACCCTGCAGGCACACATGGCTGTAGTCACCTTATATAGAATCTAGGGACCATCTTGCCATTTTATTTCTAGAGTTTCACTGCCTAGGAGACTCAGTTTATTAGAGCTCGTGGGTAATGATGTGGCATAGCCATGTGCTGACTACCACAAGGTTATGCATCTGTACGTTTCTATTAAGAACATATGTTTTGCTTGGTTCCACTGGATTAAATACATTCTGAGTTATAATGTCTTATAGCCAGGCCCTTCTCCAGCCCTGTCAGCCCCAGTCAGCGCTGAGCTCAGCGAGGTGGGAAGAAATGTTCTGCTGAACGAGAGATAATTGAAAATCAAAAAAGACTTTGTTAATTTGATTAGGCGGTGCCTGAACTCAAATTGTTCTTCATCAAATGAGCTTCCATTATGACACAGCAATTAAACCAAGCTGGCACACAGTCAGGCACGTGCAGTGCAGAGGGCAGGGTGGCAACTCTGATACTCAGGGCGAGGCGGGGGGCCTGACAGGGCGGTCAGGATGGCCAATTTTATGCTGAGATTATGCGCTACAACATAACTGCATATTTAATGAGCGAAGAGCAGACGCTGACCTTTGTGGATGAATGGGTTATGCTATCAAATGTGATCTGTCCTCTGTGTACTCAAGTAGTGCTTGAAAAAGAGCAATTACATTTGATATTCAGATTATTAGAGAATAATGAGGTCCCTGGAAACATGCAAGCTAGTATATTAGCAGTTAGTTAACCAGCCTGTTAGCTGGTGAACTGCATTCACTAAATTATCCACTCAACTGGATTAGTATTTAATTAATTACAGAATGGTGAGGTGCCTGTAAACATGAAAGCTAGTTTACTAATAGTCATGCTGCTAGCGATGAGGTTATGATATTGAACATGATCTAAGTAAGTACTGATGCTGTTTTAAAATTAAGACTTGTACTTTCCTGAAAAAAACTGTGAGTGTGATTTACTGTTTAAACTCCAAAACTTTTAGTTAATCACATTCGATATTTAATGAATTACAAAATATGAGGACTCGTGGTAGACTGATATGTTTTTTTTATGGCTGGTGCCGTATATTTCGAGAGCAAGATGACTGATGGACAGTATATAATGCCAATGTTAGATTATGTTTGTTTAAAAAAAACTAATAACAATAAATGAGACACCAAAATCTCTCAACTTAAATGAACATTAATTTAACATACAAATGCAGTGTCTATTTGTACTCCTGTCTTTTTGTTAAATACAAAGCTAAAAGTTATTGTTGCTATTAATTACAAAATGTGTTATCAAATAATAGTATCACATTCTTTCTGGGGTAAAAATATAAGTGTTAATACTTGCAAAAACCAAACAAGTGTTAAGAGTGCCCATGGTAGTAGTTTCTTTTTGGTTTTATTCAGAGTTAAAAGCAGTAAGTTGTAATGCAGGAAACAAAAGTTTTGCTCTGCTACAGTGACAGAAGAAACTTGAAACTCATTCTTAGTTCCTATCATCTTTGCCAAGATTCCTCCTCTGTCAACCACACTGTCTGCAAGACCCTCAGGTCTCTGGGCTCCATCTGTCCTGTCATTTCTATGTCAGCAAAATCAGTGCCATCCAGTCCCTGCCTAACTGACATTCTATGGTCTCATAGACCAACCTTTCACAGAACTGAAAGAAAATAAAACAAAACCAACTTAACAACAGACTTGGATGAGTGTCAGATAATGCTCGTCTCTTTCTCTTTGTGGGTCAAAGGAGTCAAAATAGCTTTTTTTCTCTTCGGAATGAACTCGGGCATCTTACTTCCATGGGACTTGTTCTCAACCTTTCTTGCTCTTCCATACTCAGCCTTCCTCCTACCCCACATACTTCCTCTCTTACAGCTGAGGATTGCATGACCCATTTTGCACAAAAGGAAAACAACATGCAGTCATCCTTCCATTTTCCAGCCGAAGCAGAGCAAAGCTAATCTCATTACTTGACTTTCTTAACATGCAAACTACATACTGAGGATTAAGTGTGGTGACACTAATGGCCATCGGCCTCTCCTCTGGAGCCGGTACCATCCAACTTCTCCAGGCAATCAAGATGTCAGTGATATCTTGAATGCTTCTTCCTCTGTCAAATTATTCTTAAAGTTCCAAGTATGTTATTATATAATCTTAGTGCCAAGAGAAGCATTAGTTTCTGGTGTTACTGGTAACAAATACCTATAGATCATTAAGTACTTGCTTCATGGCACCTTCAGCTGTTTGCATATTTTGTAAGACACTTTGGATAAAAATCAGCCAGATTACTAAATATACATTTAATAGTAATAAGGAAGATGGCCAAACAGAATTTAGACAGTTCGTGAACGTATGCTGATTTAACAGTAGATTTTTAAATACCTCTGAAAGGGTTCCATTTTCAGTATAATGGCTTTTGTTTATTGAACATGAGCTTTCATTTGATTGAGCATGAGCTTAATTTGCACTGTAAAATGTATACATTCATGTTTATGTCCAGCTTCATGAAATTCAAAACTGAATGTAATTGCTATTTATGTATCACTTATTTAGTTGGTGTCACACATTTCTATCAAAGTAGGCCACATGTCCTTTTTCTTTCAGGGATTTAACTAACAAGCTGCCAACTAACAAGTCTTATTGTTACCATAAATACTACAGCAAGTAATTTTAGAAACAACAATTGTTCAGAAAATTACAATAAATACTGTATATTAAATACTTAACTTCCCTCAACTGCAGCTTTGTTACCGGCAGTTGCTAGTTAATTCCTTTTTTAATCAAAAAATAATAATAATAATAATTTAAGTAAAAAATGTAAATATTTTGCCTTTCCAGCCCTGAATCTAGGTTGGAAAACACTGTGAACAAGCTACATGCCTCAAAACCATAAGTGTGCATGAGGGTGTTCTGTTAACTTGCATTACATGCGACACTGTAGTATTTTATCAAATTGATCTTCTGAAAAATGTTGTAATATATCTCCCAGTCCAATATGGAATTACTTAACCACACCTGTAAGTATGAAATTTGAGATTTTTGTGTAATACACTTAACATATATTGCTTACAAAAATTAAGGAGTACTTTGAAATGAAATATTCACTAATTATATATCTCCTCATTTTGGGGAGCAATGTATTACAGTGTAGCATGTAATTTGCAAACAAAGCCTACTTCTTAAGCCATTTGTGTTGATACTCATATTGGAGGTTGTATGATCCTAATAACCTCCTTGTGATGTAAAGATGAGCCCAAAATCTGAACAGCTTGTGGAATCAGGTGCATTATGAACTAAGCAACTTAGAAGAAACTTAGTTTGGGTGTCTGATTTGACACTTTGCGGGTTGGTAGGCACCACAGATACCCAAATGTATTAGCATAAGCACATAAAAAGTGAGTTTTAAAATTGTCCCCCGTATCGTTATTTTAAACCATGTTGTTGTAAGACCAATGGAAAAGTGAAGAGAAGACAGCAATTGGAGTAAAAAAGATAGATTGGTAGGGTGAGCTAATTCGGTTTAGTCTGACAATGACAAAATGTATCCTGGCTGAAATCTCACCAAAATGATCCCTGGAGTCTTTCATTTTCAATGGAGTGTGCTCTTTGTAACTGTATTGAGAATGGCCTACTGAGGTTTAGTTCATTAATTACAGCTGGATATTAGAAACATTACATGATACTGGATGAAATAAAATGATACAATGATGGCTCAGTGGCTGTGGCTCTGGACTATTAAAGGGAAGCTTGTGAGATCAAGCCCTGGTTCTATCAAGCATAGAACTTAAAACCTAGTTTAATTGGCTTGCTATGAATGAAAGCATTAGTCTGAATTTTGATATGAAACCTCATTGAAATATGCATATATTGAACTACTAATAATGGTACTTTTAAATAAACATTTAAATAAAGTTGGTTTAAATGACTGCAAATTCATGTAGTCTGTTATACATTTGTTTATTTGAAGTATTTATTTGATATTGTCAAATGATATGACATAACAAAAGTTAAAAACATCCATTTCTAACATTTTGTATCTTATTTCTAATTTTAAAATGCCGTAAGTAGCAGACTAATATAGCACTAACTATTATACTATTACTGCGCAAAACTCTTAGGCCACCATTAGCTTTCTTGTTTTAATAATGGTGTAATGACTATACTGAACACATTGCCAACAATTACCCCCCCCCAACACCCCCCAAATAAATCAAACATGGATTTCTCATGCCATAATACTCGCTTCTGTTTTTTTTTTTTACATTTAAGTCTGTGACCTCAATGCAGATTTAACAGTCTGTGCTGCACTGTTCATCTGCAGGTGTTTGTTTACTGAATGTGTGATACTGAATTAGGATGTTTAATGATTTGATACAGTGAAAGACTAAATTCCAGCAGGATAAATTAATTGTTTAGACATTTCGGCAAACCTTTGATTGAATAAAAAAATTAAATTAAGGGAATGCTGGGCTTTCTGTGTAGTGCAATTACCCGTGTTATGCATTATTTTACACATAAAATGTGATATGCTTTCTGATCATCTGACTTTTTTAGGGCATAATTCAAGGGATTGTTTGTTATAAATAAAATACCGTACATTTGATTTGCCCATGAGCTTGATAAAACCTGGCAACTTCCATATTGCGTATTGGTAATTATTTCTGTAATGTAATTTCTGTGCCAAAAACACTATGATACAAGGGCATATCAGATTTCTTAATATGAGTGGCTCTGAATTTTGTAATGTACATCACAAAAAATAAGTAAATTTGCTTGTCAGAGTACGGAGTACAAAAATGACTACAGATCAAATGTTTCCCATGTATCGCACAGGTGCTCCCTGATTTATGATGGTGATATGTTTTGACAAAGTTTTATACTGTATTATAGATGAGCCTTTTACACATAAACACTTAATACAATTGACCAACACAATATAATTGGCCAAAATTATGGTATAATCTCATGCAATTTAATGTGTAATGAATTGACAGGGAAAGTAAAAGCGAAACATATACTTTATTGGTGAACTCAGGGTGCTTGCATAGCTGCTAATGCTAACTGCAGTCTGTATTCATGAGGGTTAAGTTCCTTATTTGGTTTAAAAATCCAGTGCTTTATATGTAAAAACTATTATAACTATTATAACTATAACTATATGGAAAACTATGATAACACAGTTGAATTAAGCACTGAGCAAGGTTCTGAATTGGGAATCGAGTTTTACCTAAAACGAGTCACTTGGTTTAAGTCAGAGTACTGAGAAAACAACAAGAACTTAGACATTTCTATAGTAAAAATGTGTCAAGCACCGAATTTTGAGAAGTTCTGCGGTGGTCGAAAACCAAGGTACCATTGTCATCATTTATTGCAGCTCTACTTCCAGATGGATAAAATATTATTAGATAATTAGAAATGTAGTTGAACAGGCAGACAGATGTAGATGCAGATGTCTATAATATAATATTATCATGATGTGTATCAGTTGTTATAATTGATTTAAAAATATATAATTTTCCTTGGTAAATATGGACTCCATCTTGTCTGTGGCATGATCTTGTGCTATATACATTTTCCGACTTAATTTCTGTTGATAAATGCAGATGTCCCCATATCAGGGGTACGTGTGGATGAACTCTCTGAGCTCTGAGATACACAGCCTCATGGGTAATTAAGGTCACTACTTGTGCAGAGAATTGCATGAATTGTTATGCTTTTTGTTACTATGCCTGTGCAATGTGCTTACTCCCACGAGTCAGTCAGTTGGTGCGTTTCATTAAAAAGGAGGAAACTGGTTGACAAAGACTATTAGTTCTTCCTAGGCTTGTGTGCCGATAGCCTGTTTTTTTTTTTCTCCTTTTCACTATTTGCCATCACCTTCACAACTCCAACCATCCATCTTTGCTCTCCAACTCTGCTGCGATTCCCCTGGATTCTGTGGAGCTAATTGTGCAGAAACACAGTGGGAAGGAACTTGAGCATTAAGCCCTGAGCTTGGGTGGAAGAGGAGAGAATGATTTGCTACCATCGAAAGCAGTGCCATACTTTGTTTAAGATATGAATAGATAAACGGGACACCAAAAGATAACATAAGAAATCCCCAAGGGAGAGAGAAAACAGTCCAGTAAAAATGATCCTACATAGACACCTCATGCATTTCCCTGCTCCTGTTGGTAGACTGACTTTCCTTTAAAGGGAATTTGGAAGGGAAATAGAATTTGAAAAAGAAAATAATTTTATTTGTTTGTTTGTTTTTGTTGATTGGTTGGTTTGATTAACAAGTTAATAACAATTAAGTACCAAAAGTACCACATTTCACTCATAAAGCCTTATTTTTTGTTTACAGCAAGAAGTGTACAAACTTGCAAAGGAGTGGGTCAGTGGTTAAGGACTGGTCTGGACCAGTAACCTCTGAGTTAAAATCCCTTCAGTGGGTTCTAAACCATCAAATTCTGTGCTCAGTTGTAAGTTGTACTGCATTTAAGAATTAAGTGACTCAGATTAACACAGTACTGGGGTAGCTCTTCTGGCAAAATATTTCAAACTTAGTTTGTTCTTAACTTAATTCAATTCAATTCAATTTTATTTGTATAGCGCTTTTTACAATAGACATTGTCACAAAGCAGCTTTACATTGAT
>JAVSBV010000024.1:3357809-3386526 GCA_033117975.1 Parotocinclus spilosoma | reverse complement strand
ATATACAGTATATATATATATAAAAGAGTGAGTACACCCCTAAGTGAAAATGGCCAAATTGTGCCCAATATTTTGTGTGGCCACTATTATTTTCCAGAACTGCTATAACTCTCTTGGCTATGGAGTTCACTAGAGCTTCACATGTTGCCACTGGAATCCTCTTCCACTCCTCCATGATGACATCATGGAGCTAGTGGATGTAATTGTTTATCTTGGTCTCATCAGACCATGTTTCTTCAAACGGTGGGCTTTCTTGTGCTTCATCCTTAAAATAGGCTTCCTTCTGGAACGACAGCCATGCAGACCAGTTTGATACCAGTTTGATGAATATGACTCTGAGCATGTGCTCTCAACTTCTTTGGTTGACCCTGGAGAGGTCTGTTCTAAATGGAACCTCTCCTATTAAACCACTTTACAGTTTTGGCCACCATGCTGCAGGTGTGTTTCAGGGTGTTGCCCATCTTATTATAGCACTTATCCTCTTCTTATTATTTCACTTTTGTTGCCAGCAGTTTAGACATTAATGGCTGTGTGCTGAGTTATACAAAGTGTACATGTCTACCACTTTATTAGGTATGCCTGTTTAACTGCTTATTAACTTAAACATTTAATTAGCCAATCACACGGAATGCTGGGGTCAGAATTGGGCAAAAACAACATGAAAGCATGGATGCATCCCAAATTGTTTCAATTTTCAGGCTGCTGGTGGTGGTGTAATGATGTGGAGGATATTTTCTTTACACATTTCAGCACAATAACACGAAATGTCACAAAGCTTAAGTCAACTCATACTGGTTTCTTGAACATGCCAGTAAGTTAAGTGAAATAATTATTCAAATGACTCCCACAGTCACCAAATCTCAGGAACAATAGAGCCATTCTAGGATGTGGTGGAATGGGTAATTCATGGATGTGAACCCAGCAATTCTGCAATAACTGTGTCATGCATTCGTGTCAATATGGACTAAAATCTCTGAGAAATGTTTCTACCACCTTTTTGAAAATATGATCTGAAGAATTAAGGCTCAAAAACGGATATTGTGAACAAGAAGCTTTACAAAAGATTACAGTTTCTGTGGAATTTGCATTTATGTCATTTAACATATGCTCTTACCCAGTCTTACAATCCAAGCAGCTGTGGGTTAAGAGCCTTGCTCAAGGACCAAACAGTGGCAGACTTGCATAGGTGGGATTTGAACACTAGACCTACTGGTCCATAGTCCAGTTAATTAACCGCTAGGCACTAGGTGTAAAAATAAAAAAAATATTGATAATTTGTTTGGACCAAATGTTTATATTTGGTGATTTGTATGAATTTATTTATATGAAAGACAATTTATCGAAATATCCAAAGATTTTGCGATTTTTGTGAATTTTCTGAGCTGCAACAAATACCGAAAATAGACAATGCTGTGTAATTCAGTCAAGAAGTGGTCAAATCTCACGTAAGCAGCCAGGGTTAGACAAATGTACTCTGGGTAAGACAAAAATGTCCTTGTCCAGCCAGGTATTAAAATATTATACAAAATTTAGGTGACCTGAGGTGTTCAGTAAGGTACTTTGTGAGTACTGAATAAAACCGGTTTATTAACAGTTTATGTAACAGTTTATATTCACTGCGGCAGGTCTTGGAAGTCTCTGGGTGTCCAGATGAGATTTGCACTGCAGGTAGTGCAGGTGGTTGTAATTGAGCTCCAAACACTGTCAGCACAAAGAAGTGTTCGGTAAGCACTTCATAGATTGGGTTTCGATGGCTGAGCAGCCAAACATAAGTTTAAAATTACAGTGTGAATTGCCAAGTGTTTGAAAGAGAGGTGTAAAGCACATGGCTGTTGTACTTTAGAGCAGTGGGGGAGAAATAATTGGACAACCAATTTGCAGAAAAGACCAGAATTATGACAAAACCAACATCATAGGGATTTAATTTGCTGAACTACAAGTAAAAGAAATATTGTCTGTATACATTAGCCAGGGATAATTAAAACCACTGATAGGTGAAGTGAATAACACTGACAGCATGATGTTCTGGGTAATGCTCTGTTGGGAAACTTTGGGTCCTGGCATTCATGTTTGATATGTTTTTCCTATGTTAATATTGTTCCTGACCAAGTGCAGTACAAACACAGAGTTTATTGACTTGGCATCGAAATTCCCCAGCTCTTAATCCGATCAAGCATTGGGATGTGCTGTACAAATAACTTCTAAATAGCTGTTTTTAGCTGCTTTTGAACCAAACTGTTTAAGGGACTAATTTAGGAGGAACAATCCTTGACAGAGCTCCCTGAAGAACTAATTCGTTCCAGGGCTTTTTTGTCTTTTGCATTTGCAGCATAAGGAGCAAAATGTCGCTTATACAGCTTAAAACCGTCTCATATAAGCTCATTAAAATCTGGACTTCTGTGTTAGTCCATCTGTCCTTTTTTATGTTCACTTTGAACATGAAAAATATGGCTCATATGGCTGCTGAGGACAAATATTTACACATGGCAGTTGGAGAGTTTGGGAGTCACAAGGTGGGAGTGTTGAGTGCTGGAAAATATAGTGAGGAAATGTCATGGTCTCTTCAATAATCATTGTTGTTTTTTAGGGGCATGTATGTCAAGTAGTTTGTGCTGGCTATGTGTTCCATTTTCTTATAGAAAACACACTGTCAGTGCTATGCTATGATATCAGTGACGGCTACAATAATGTTGTTTAAGTTGCTTTACCAGCATCTTGGCCATATAAAATAAGATTATGCTTGCAAAGATTTATACGGTAAAACCAGTACTGTCGTAGGTCTGCTGCTCTTTGCAAAAAGAGAAATATAGGCTCCTCCAGGGAGGAGCTCGAAGGAAGCTTTATGTTTTATTTACAATGAGCAAGCAATACATTTCTTGCAGGCGGTATGGGACAGGTGAGATGAGGACTGGGCAGGGCGACTACAGTGCATAGGGAGGAGAGTTCCATTTGATATAAATAAAACAAGCAATTTGATGAAACTTATGCAGAATGAGGATACAGGTCGTGCTGAGCTAGTGGATAGACCAGAGGATATGTTTTTTTTTTCCTCTTGAAAAAAGGCTTTTCTATAAGCCTTATATAGTTTGACAGTGTAAGCACCCCAATGGCATAGTAATGCATGGGCTGCAAAGTTGAACATGGATTTACTCTTTCCCTCTGGTATCAAGTGGGAGAGTCAGCAAGTGTCCAATATCCAAGAAGAGCAACATGTTTTATTTACCTCCATTTAAAGCAAGTTTTCTTGGAGCAGCAGTTATCCTCATGCCGCATTCAGATATGCTATTTGTCCCTCCTTCCGTTGCAGTGATTCATTTAGTTGAGAAATTGAGAAGGCCGAGAGAAATATAAAGATGAAAATTCAGCGAATCGAATTGAATGCTGTTTCGTTTATGTCTGCATTTTCTTCCACTTTAGGCTCGGAAAAAGTGAAATACTGTATATGCCTTAGAGAAAAGGCAATGGCCTTTTTTGTGCCTTTAGCTATTTTCTGAATGCTTTTTTCCATTCTTACTGCACATATTTCTGTTGATTTTATTGTTGCTTAAGCTGATCTGAGCTGATGTGATATTTTTCAAACTATGCATGTGTTGTGGGTTTTCAAAAGGACAACATAAGAGTGAACCCCGAGAGGAGAGACTCAAACCAAGTTCAGGTGTAGTTGAAGCAGCAAGCAGTCTTTATTACAGTATCTCAGAGATGGCGCAATACACACAAACAGCCTCAAATGAAGCTGCCTAGCATCTCATACCGTCCCTTGGTTCAGGGTCCTTTTATATATTTTGAAAATGCTGAGCCAGTCCACCACCAATATGTTAACTCTCTGGGCCAATCTCCACCCCATTTTCGGTTGCCTATGCCAAGCACCAAGTGCAATGCAAAGCGTCAGATGTAGTTGTGTAAAGCATGTGCCCACTGGACTCAGCAGTGGAGGCGTGTTCTCTGGTGTGGCGAATCCCACTTCTTCATCTGGCAATCTAATGGACGAGTGTGGGTTTGACAGTTGCCAGGACAACGATACTTGTCTGACTGCAATGTGCCAAGTGTAAAGTTTGGTTGAGGATGGGGTTATGGTGTGGGATTATTTTTCAGGAGCTGGGCTTGGCCCCTTAGTTGAATGCTTTAGCATACCAAGACATGTTGGACAATTTGTGGGAACAATTTGGAGCTGCACCCTTTCTCTTCCAGCATGACTGTGTACCAGTGCACAAAGCAAGGTCCATAAAGACATGGATGTCAGAGTCTGGTGTGGATGAACTTGACTGGCCTGCACATGGCCCTGACCTCAGCCCCATAAAACACCTTTGGGATGAATAAGAGCGGCGACAGAGACAGGCCTTCTCGTCCAACATCATTATTGTTATGAGGCTTACTTTAGCCTCTGTACTGCTTACTGTAACGTCCTGGGACGTATAGTGCTTTAGCGGTATTTAGGGGTTTAGGGACAGAATCAGGGTTTTTCTTCCCCATCTCACATCGGCTGGTACCTCACTCCGGTCGTCTGCGCGACTCAATTTGAGATGCACCCTGTTCTGGATTCTTCTCTTTGGCGTTCCGGAGCGCCTCATGCTTACTGCACGTTCGCTCTCTGCCATTTCGGTGCATATTGCAGTCGATTCGTGCACGCGCCAGCTGTGGGTGCCATTCCCACTTGGGGTTGCAACAACAGCTGCGTGACTTTTTTTTCTTTTTTAATTTTTATAATTTGGCAAGTCTTTCGCTCTGCCTTTTTTAGTTATTTTCCCATTCTTATTATACGTCGTGGGGTTCCTTCATTCCCTCATCCTTGGGTCCTAAATACATATCATAACAAGTATGTGACTTCATAAATGCGCTTCTGGAAGAATGGTCAAAAATCCCCATAAATAAACTATATGGACAGCCTTCCCAGAAGTTGAAGCTGTTCTAGCTGCAAAGGGTGGACCAACGTCATATTGAACGCTATGGATTAGGAATCATATGTGAGTCAAGGCAGGTGAGCAAATACTTTTGGCAATATAGTGTATATAAGGCATTTATTTACACAAACAGCAAGGCAGTTATTTTATGGCAACATCTGTTGGCAACAGACCAAGATGCATGTTTCTTTGTTACCTGCAGTAATGTGTCTGGTTTACATCAAGCCTTGTCAATATGCCTTAAAGCGTTCCTTTTTTTGCTTCTTCTATATGATTTTATTAATACAATCACAGTAGTAAATTAGGTGTTACAAATTTCTTACATCATTGTATAGACAGTGTCTGCTACTTTAAAAATGTGGCAGGTAAATTAAATATAGATGAACATTCAATTTTTGGCCATCACATCTACTCTGTATGTGGTTGCTCAGAACCAGAATAGATGGCATAATTTAAACAAGGCTTGGCTTTAAACAAGAAGACGAGGAGACCATCGCTATTCCAACTCTACCAAGGTGAGCCTAATAGACCAGACGTAGCATATTTTGGGTTGAAACGAGACAGCTTCCAGATTGGATGAAACTTTGCTGATTGGCAGATGTAATTAAGGTGCAGGCATTGATGTGATGTATTTCATTTAATATGAACAGCGCTGCCACCATTCCTCCCCCTACTCTAAATGAGCAGCGCACACCTCTCCTGTCTTACATCAGTCCTGATCCCGCAGCCATGATGGACGCTGTCACCCCTGGACAGCTGCTTGGAACACTGGTTATCCTCACCTGATATCCTTCAGTTGTCAGGCCACGATTTGCCTTTCAGTTTAGCTGAAATGACCCGCCTTCCCTTCCCCTTAAATACTCCAATCCCCTTAGGAGCTCACACCCAATCTTCCACCTCAGTATCAGCACAGTGTGTGGAATGTAGTAGAAAAAAAATGGATAGAAAAAAAGAAAGCAGACTTATCGATTGATCTGAAAGGCTCACTCAAACACCGGATCTCTGCTGACTTCAGCACTTCTCTCTTAAGACAAAAGAGCAGAGGATTAACAACTTTTGAAACTGACCCAAAAGACTGTGCTTCGGTTTGCCGTAGGATCTGCTAATCTAGAAATGGCCTTGTGAAATGGGAGAGGAAGAAAATTACTGTGATTTATGCCATGCCATGTTTTCACCCCACATAAATCTTGGGAAGACAAACGTGACGATTTAAATACCATACATTTGAGTCAAGATATTATCAGTAGTAGAATTACTCTAATAATCTACTTTCATTCTGTAATACTAGATGAAGACAAAGTACTATAGTATTAACAGTATAATTAAATTATTAATTCTTTATAAATAGCAATGTGCTAACATCCTGCATGCACCATGACCTGTTCATCACATAATAATTGCAATTGTCAGTCGTTTAAAGGAAGGTATTTTAAGTCAAGATAGAAAGTTTTAGTAGCTATTGTTTTGCGGTAACTCTGATCCCCGGTTCAGTGCCAACCCTGGACCCTGAAGTTTGCATGTTCTCCCCATGTCCATTTGGGTTTAATCTGGGTGCTCCAGTTTCTCCTACATTCCGAAGAAATGCATTAGGGTTATTAGTCACTAGATATTGGCCCATGACATAACCATCTGTCTGGCATGCATAGTCATTGATGCTCAGTCTCAGTCAGTCTCCCACCTTGACTATTTGGACTGCATCTAGCAGTTTATTTAAAACCTAGATTCACTAAGTTTCATTAACATGTGGAAATTAGAAGTTTACCAAAAGTGTGTATGTTGTTTATTAGTCTTGGTAAAAAAATTCTTATGGACTCTGTAGCCTGTATGTAAAATCTACTTTGAATTCTCAGGTACAGAGATAGAAGACACTTCACTGAAGCCTGTGTGCCTCGAAGTGCCTATTGTGCCATCCTGTTCCTTATTGGTTTAATAGGATGAAAGTTCATCACATGGCATTTAGCATGTCATTTTGAGCCACACAAGCTTTACTGGCAATGCATGGAATGTTAGAGGGGTGCTTTTTGCATAAAAGAAAACATCTTAACATTTTCTGAACAGTGAGCTCTGAACATTCACCCATCCTGGTTCTATACCTTATTTTATGATGACTGATCAATCTCTCAAAGTGGGAGAATCTTGTGACATGTCGGACTTCTCGAATGTCGGAAAATCCACAACATAGACTTTATCAAGATTCAATGCAATGTGATGCATAAAAAAGGCCTTAAAAGTTTTGAACACTGCCTAAAATTATACCTTTTGTCACAGCAAAGAGTATTTAAAGAATGATCAATTTGGTTTTTGATTTTCTGTGAAATGTATAGGTTTTACAGTTCTGTGATTGAGAATTGTAAAATTAATTAATCTGCATAAAATCCAATCCCTGTGTGTGCCTAAAATGCATGTGTGTAATGCATTTAATTTTGACAGATTTGTACCAAATATCTGAAATTAGGTTCAGTGCTTAGGGAGGCAGCTCACATTAGAATGTTATTTTGGCAGCTCTGCAAAACCAATTACTGGAGGAAAAGAATCGTTAATTTATTTAGCTTAGACCACACATTCAGTTCAGTAAACAAATTACTTCTAAAATACTATAAGCAAGCTAACATGACTTTCAAATAACAAGTTAGAGTTTTTTTGTAAAATTCTTAATGGCTTTCTTATTTTGTTTGTTTTCTTAGAAATGATTACATATAATAATAATATCAACAATAATATGTTTTTCTTTGCCTCACTCATCGGTATTTCATTTGAAATAATATACTGAACTTGGATCAGGATGTCTGAAATCTTATATAAAACTGAGACCATGATTTACTGAGGCTCTGCATGTGCATTGAATATGAAAATTTAAGAATTTAACAGTACATTCACCTAACTCTATAAAATTTTGAACAATAATACATAAAGTTAATTTAATCTTAATGTACTAAAGCAGCTGCATGTTTCAATTATAATAGGGATGGGGGGCGGGTACTAATTTGATGGACACATTGAATGAATACTACACTGTTCAAAAAATATGGGGAATATTTCAAAATCAATATGAAGCAATTAAAAATAAGCATTTGTTTGTATTTCATTAAATAAGATAATCAGAAAAGCAAATGAAGATACAAGATGTTTGATTGTGCAAATGAGACGCAAACTCAATTATTGTGATTGAGTAGCAAGTGATATATTCACGGGGGTTACCAGAAGCATGTTAAACCGGACATGAATGCCACACATTGACTGTTCAGTAGAGTGTTTGGTCACCCAAGACTACCAAAACGCACTGACAGCGATGGGGCATGGACAGGATCAGATTGTCCTGCAGTTCTTGTTAGATCCTCTTCATATTTACTTTAAAATATACCCTAATTTTTGGAAGCAGTTTTTATCATTAACTAACTGTTTAAGAAATTATCTCTAATCTGTGCCTTTATTTCTGGGTCTGCACAGCAGGGTGCCATAGCAATATTTGGGGGAACAAATTAAACATCATTTTATCTCAAGCCTTACCCCCTCAAGCTGTTCCATATAGCAAGCTTTATCACCACCAAGAAAATCATGGAATCGCTTGTCTGAATGGTGCTTCAGTGTCATGTTTTGTACTGGTGAATAAAAAGTCATAGATAAATTCATACAGTGGTAAAAGTGGTTAATGCACAGCCCCAGAGGTGTACCCTGACCACTTGTGTGGAGTTTGACCCAACATTTCCCACACTTGCAAATATATGCATTAGGATAAATGGTCGCTCAATATTGCCCCAGTATGAGCACTAGTGCCTTTATAACCTTGCTTCTGTCACAAATAGTCATTGATGCTAATATGACCATGCATCAATAAATCCTACAGCAACTTTTCAAACACCAATTAAGCTAAGATAAGACACTATAGGTTGTGTTTATTCATATTTCCTGGAATATTTCCTGGAGTGCTGGAATTTACAAATGCTAATTTGCTTCTTGCTTGTCATTAATAAAAGGTGCTGTTCTGCTATACAGTATTTTGTATGTTTAACATTTTTTATTGTTCTCTTTAAGTAATTTTCCAGAAAGGACTGAGTGAAAATGAGTCAAGCTCAGTTATTTATTTTATTTATTTATAAGTCAACCTTAAGGCAAAGTAGCTGCAACAGATCTTGGTTATTTTTGTATTTGCATTATAAGCTTATAAACATTAGAGCATTAGTGAACCCACTTCCTTTTCTGGTCCCTGTTTAGCATTAATATAATCTCAGACCACAGCTCCTGTGTTATATTGTCCATCCATCCATTCTTTATCTTCCACTTAATCCACATGGAGTCACAGACCAGCCGGTGCCCATCTGGCAACTCTGGGCACAAGGGCAGTAACAACCCTAGACATAGCGCCAATCCATCGTAGGACACACACACAGTCACACACTAAGGACCACTTTAGAGGCACCAATTAACCTAACATGCATGTGTTTGGACTGTGGGAGAAAACCAGACTATGCAGAGTAAACCCACACAGACACGGAACAGAATTCACGCAGAAAGGTCCCAGGCCGCTCCACCCTAACACTGAACCCGGGACCTTCTTGCTGTGAGGCAGCGGTGCTACCCACCGAGCCACCATGCTGCCTGTGTTTTATTGTGTGTTCATATTTTCATGTTGTTATATTGCAATTGAGAAGACATGAAATGTTGTAAAGTGAACTAAAAAACTAAAGTGGAGACAAGCATGAAATAGGAATGATATCCAAATAATTTGCATATCAAAATGCATGATGAAGGCAGACTTTATGAATACACTTTGCAAAGAAAAGAATAGAATAGAACACCTTTTTTTCAAAATAGAAAACCATAGCTTATAGCTTTTTTTTTAACAAAACTATCATGTGGAGAATATGGCTAATGAATAATGTTATTATTTAAAATGAAAAATGTGTGGGATAAACAATGGAGAGAAATGCGCAGCTTATTTAGGCTTTTAGAAGTGGTCATTATATTTAAAACTGAACCTGTAAATAAACAGCAGTATTGATAAGAGCTGTATAGTGTGTAGGACAGTCGCTTATGCACTGTTCTCAAATATTAAGGGATATTTCATTATGAGATATTTAATTTTGAAATATTCCACTATAATAGCTCCGTACAGCAAACCATGGCTCCACTTTTCAAACTGCGAACAAAATCTGAAGAGGTCTGCGACAGTTTTTCTGCATCAAACGGACCACAAAATGAACATTAAAAGGATACCATTTTTTTAAAAACTATTCTGCAAACTTGTTTTTTTGTAGACATATCTTTTCAGCCTGGGATGTCATGCCTTGTTTACTTCACAGTTTGCCATTTTGCCTAGTTTTATTCTAGATGTTACCTTGTCAGTATCTGAACATCTAGGTAAACAGTCCTACCTAAAGTAAAACAAAGCCATTCAAGGCAGAAAGGTAGAAAAGTTATCAAAACAAACATATCTTTTTTTAAATCAACTACCTTGAGTGTCTTTGATTTAGCTATTGTTAAGTGTTTACAGTAAGGTTAGAAAATATCAAGTATGTCAACTTCTGATCACTTGTTGCTAGTGACGTTACTCTATGATGCCAAGAACTTGAGCGAGAACTTCAGAACCCAAGACCACCAGAGTCAAATCAAGGGTTAAAAGCTTAGTTTAACTGGAACATCAAGAAATGTCAATATTAATACTATAGTACATAATTCACTACATACAGTACATGAGATATTTAATACTTATGTATAAGGTAAACTTTATGTTAATGACTTTACTCAACTATATTTGTGAGTAAGTATTTATTATATAAGTATTTGTGAAGCAAATTTCAGGTACGTTACGCACTGCAAAATTCTCCAGCACTTGACAGTGCATGACATAGGGAGTCACATGTCAGGAGTTATGAATGCTGGCTATACAGTACATAAAAACCCCTTGATGTACAATAAGTTCAACTTGTGATAGATTTATCAGAATGTTTCGTCATCGTGAATCGGGAGTACCTGTATTGGCATTTAAGGTTTGCATTGAGTCTGGATAAAGTGATTTTTAGTGCATTCTTTTCACTTCACTGGCCGTAAACAAAACCTTTGACATTAACAAGCACTGGGTAGAATTTTAACATTGATCCATTTTGAAATACCAAGCCATACTTTAACACAAATAACCTTGGCTCAATGTGGCTGTGAACGTACCTATATGCATGCTGTACTGTTGTTGTTATGCTGAGATAATTATGTTTGGCTCGGAGCATGTGCATAGCAAAAGCAACAGCAGCAGCAGCTGTGCTGGGACACTAAAACTAATTGAACAATGCACGCCAGAGATGTCGGGGCCCAAAAAGTCTTGCAAGCCATTTGGACAGCAGGGCCATTTAAGAATCAATAAAGCAGCAACAATGAGAGGTGCGAATGCATCCTCCGTTCATTGTCTTTCCGCCATTGTCAGCAGAACGACCCTGCTTTATGTCCACCAATCATCTCACAGCCGCAGCCGCTGCTCCATCTAGTTGCCACAACTCACAGCTTCCCTTGAGATAGCACTGCGCTGCCAGGTAATGGGAAACTCACAGCTGAACACACACACACAGACACACCAAGCACCACCACAAACAGCTTCAGAGAGATTGGCTGAAGTGAGTAATAGGTGACGAACTGTCATGAATGTATTGACACGTTTCAGTGGCATGTAGATTTGCCTAATGGTACATATCTCGTTCAAGCTGTTTCTGAGCCAGGCTTTATGAGGGACTCTTCAGAGGCCTCTATGCTCTATGTTACCATAATGGACAGCCTTTTAGCTCTCTTGCTATAATCATAAATTTAGCGTCTCTGAGTGCAGATGGTCTATAACCATGCATCACCAGCAGACCCTTAGCAGACAGAACCCAGGCAGGGGTCTTTCATCCTGCCGTCCTTTATCTCACACTCTGTCCACATTGCCTTTGCTTTCTGCAAACTAAACAGATATGGTAGGCTGCTGAAATTCGTTTCCATTCCCAGCACTCACTGCAGTTTGGCTTGAATGAAAATGAAAGGTTGGATGATAGATGGACCTCTGTAAAACAGGATTATGTAATTGGCAACTTGCTGTCTCCACTTCGCCCACATAAAGCCCAGACTAGGGGGGAGCAATTAAATGAAAAGGGGTGCTGGAAGGTCTGACCCTGTGTGTGTACGTATCTGAATGGTTGGAATATTTTTCTTCCGACACACTTGCCATCAGACACCCACTCCATCACTGAAGGATAGAGGCAGACACTCTCTATCTACACAGGCAGGTAAGAACTGGGTGGACATGGTCCAGCCTAAACAGTTTCTCGCCCTTTAGCTAAGTCACATTACTAATATACTAGGTTTATTGCGATAAACGATTGTCTTACAGCTGCGCCCCTTTGCTTCAGTCATGGGGCAACACTGTGCATGCAACCTGTTTAAGCACTAAATTTATTAAGTGATTTAGTGCTAAAGTTGGCATTACTCTGCAATGGATGATAAAGTAAAGGTGAATAATTTTTACTATTTGTATTCATTTTGTTTATGCTTGTTGATGCCTTTGCCATGTTTATGAGCTTTGCTTTAGTGGTTATACTGTTAAAACTGGCTGGACAAAACACATGGCTATAACATTGCCTTGTGGCTGACTTTATTTTATTTACTGTTGTCTGTTAATCCATGTGATAAACCCAAAGAAACTGGCTATGACTGAAAGCATTAGCTACTCAAGCTTTTGAAATAATGCTGGGGCATCATGGGAAATGTAGGGCCTGTAGTTCTGCTCAGCAATCCATGATGAAACTGTCTTTTTACAGCTGTGTTTTTAGAGAGGCACTGCAACATATGCCCCAGTAAAGTGAGTCTGATTTCACCTTGGTCAGTAACAATGCTTATCATGACTACCTGGGCACTTCCCTATTAACCAGGATTCCTTACCAAATTATGCCATCTGCCATGCCCTCGCTGTCTGGTATGAATATGAAGCAAATCTTGGCGTGACATCACACATGCACTCTCTATGATTTGTTAGCCGACATGTTAATCGTTATCCACAGAGATCCCTCCCAGCATGCTTTTTGCCCATAAAAGAAGCAGGACCTGATCTTGAGCCTTTGTTTAATCACCCAGGACATTTTAATGGCTCATCAGAAAATGGTGAAATATGACTGGAGGCTAACTGATCCAAAAATACCCATAAATCCTCATCCAGGGAGCTGTTGTTGGGGTCTGCAGGGGGTAATCCATAATTCTGGCAGCTCGGATAAAGCAAGAACGATTAAAATAATGAGTGGGCTGATTAATCTTTACATTAAATATTAAAAGCTCCTGGGGGTGGTCATCACACACGTGAGTGGTGATGAATGCCTGATGTGAGTGTGCGTGCATGTGTGGTACAGTCTGGCCAGATTTAAGAGCGTAAGCAGCTGTTGTTGGAGTATAACAGCACTGTAAATGCTGTACATTAACCCTCCTGCTCCTGTTTGTCATTTACATTTATTTACTTGATAGATACTTTTCTAGCATAGCAGAGCGAGAGAGAGAGAGAGAGAGAGGAAGAAGGAAAACAATTTGAGCGTAGTGAGGATTAAGAACTAAATATCTTGCTTGAAGGGACAGTAGTTAGTATTGGGTAGTCCTGGGATTTGAACTCTCAACTTGCTGATCACTAACAAGGAGCTTTAATCACGAATCTGTCAATAATGGGAATCATTTGCCAATCACAGTGATTGTCTGTTCCCCTCATAGTACTTCTTATTTAGTATTTCTTACCTTGTTTCCATATTACTGTGCAGCTGTGCAGGACAGTGTCCTGTGTGTTTGTTTTTGAAAATCAATTAATATGCAAAACTACATAACCACGAGATTTTAGGTAAAGAGTTTACAGTACAGATATAATGTGACCAAACAAATATAAGAATTACTCAGAAGACTCAGAGCATGATCAAACAAATAAAAATACATTCAACAAAAGTACTGTAACAATTTAAAGGAAAAAATATAAAACCCAGCCAACCGAATTCTTTCTCAAGCTGTACCACTGTGTCAAAGCTTAGACCTGTCATTATGATTGATATGATTTAGATGTTGCTGATCACTGCTCCTTAATGGCATGTCTTTTTCCCCCTTTCCTTGCCATTATTTCTTTTGGCAGGACACCAGTCCACTGCAGGGTGAGCAAGGATTGCTGTTGTAGTGCCAGGGGATAATCGACCTCAGTGGCCTCTCTTTCAGACACAACCAGTTGTGTTTGAATTGAACAGCATACCTGTGGGAAGTTCTATATTATTCTGCTATTGTTGTAACAATTAAATGACTTTTAGGAAGGCATCTTTGTTGTACAGGAAAGTGTTGCTCCCTTTCCTTTACACTGCACAGATATGCGGCGGAAAATCATAAACAAACAACAAAAAAATATCTTGCGTTGGAAACACATTAAAATGCTTCGACACAACAAATTTAATATGGACAGACACTTAATTGGAGTATGGTGAATAAAAGAAAAAGGCACCCGGTATGTGATTGCTATCGGTGATTAGCAATGATTGGTATCAGAATCGGCAGCATAAAACATGACCGAAGCACCCCTAATATATATATATATATATGGAATCATTTCACTTAGAGCATGTCCTTTTAGCTTTTTATAAAACTTTATATATATGGCATTTTACTATTTATATTTGATGTTGGTTTTCATATCTGAAAACAGTGGGAAGTTAAGATGCGGTTCAACTACTATATAATACTACAGACATATCACAACAAAATATTAAATTTTATTTTCATATTTCCCATTAGTACTTTAATTAGTTGTGCTCAGGTTTGTGGAAATAAATATTTTTGTACTGTAAAATTAAGTTTAAAAAAAAACCTTAAATTCAGTTCGGTATTCAGTTTGTCTTTTTCCTACCTGTGGGTCTATAATGCATGACTGATGTGTTGCCAGAGGTGTTGAGGGCTCACATGACTCTTTTGGGAGTTCTGGGGATGCACTGCAATATGAACTAGTGAGAATAATCTACTCCTCTCTACCTTACCAATTTGATATGATCAAGATTTACATTGCCTCACAGTCGAAGCTTTAAGGAGGTAGATAAATGCATTTAAAGCATTTTTATGAGCTGCTATTGGTACAGCAGTGTGAACTTGGCCTAGGGACTTCATCGTTGGGACCCCGTTAAGATCTCAAAGGGCTTCATCTTAACTGCAGATTAATTTACATTTTAGAGAGTCTATATTTATTTTAGAAATGCTGTGTTTTTTCTCAAACATTGTGTGATTCTGTAGTTTTCCACTTTTGATCCTCAAAAATAAATATGCCATTTATTTTAATAATTTAATTGGTTTGAGGTAGGATTCACTACGCCAGAATGGTCCGCCTTTAAACAAAAAAAATCTTGGTTGTCATATCTGATTTGCTTATTTGCCATAAAGTTAAAAAAAAAGCTGAGAGGACATGCTCTAAGTGAAATGATTCCATATTTTTGCCAGGGCTTGTGTATTGAGAAAAAATGGGCTTATAATAAAAGCACTGGTAGATGCCCAGCATCGCAACAAGACCGCTTGTCTCGCACTAACCCGTGAAATAGAGTTCATCCTGAGAATGGAAAAGCATGCCACATGCCACTCTCGCTCATTTGATTGATTGTGTGCACACACAAATCCATCTGTCACAGATCTGAGCCCACGTACACCTGTCATGCATATGTGTTTTATGAACACATTTGCAAATATTAACAAATTAAGAGCAATCAGTTGCCTATTGGTGCATATACATGAACAAATTGGCAATAATTGGCAAAGAGCAATAAGTTTACCTGCACTTTAGTCATCTGAGACAGAAATTTCCAGGTTTGGTTTAATTTAGTTTAATTTACTGTCTTCTGAGCAAAATATAACTACAAGATAAAATTCTCCAAAGAGATAGCTGTACATGGTTTATGAATCAAAATTAAATCAGATTCATTTATCTGTCATTGTCTGATGCAACTTTACCCTAGTTGAGTTTTTAAGTAGTGTTTATTAAACCTAATACTTTTTCAGAAGCCAGTATTTTACTGTCTAGAAGAATTTTAGATTTTATATTTCTGTACCTTCCCTTCTCTGGCTCATAAAATGGCCCAGGTCATGACTTTGCATAAAAAAGACAGATTTCAGCCTCCAAGCTAAAATCGAATCAGTTCCAAGAAAAGTATGATCCTTCAATACTTGGTTTGAGTGGACTTATGCTTTAAAACTAAAAGGAAGCACCATTCTCTGTACTGGCAACTATCAGATAGAATGAGCCTTAATGCCTTAATTTTTCTTTAGTAGTGTTGGACTTACTTATTTACCAATTATTAAGCATAGTTATAGTAATATCTTGGCATGACATTACTTAGTTACCTCCAATTCCTCACATTTAGTCAGGTTCTTAAGCAGCAGGATATTTAATTTGATCAGTCACAGCATTAAAATCATTGCCAGGTGACATGAACAATGAACTTGAACAGAAACTTCTTTAAGTGTCTTTCGATGAGGGTGACTTTCATAAATGTAAAAAAAATATATGTGGTACTTTTGACCTACAGTGCTACAGTATTTAGTATGGTATTATGCACTTTTATCTCTTTTTCTATGTAAACTTATTACAGTTCAGGGACTTGCGGAAGTAGTAGCTAACCAGAAGCATGGCAGGAGCAAACCTAGACAGGGCCCCAGGCAATTACACAGCCGGCTCATTCACTTACGCTGAGAGACTTTTTTAGAGATACCAGTTGGCCAAACATATGTCTTTGGAATACTACATGTGAAATCTGGAGTACCTTAAAGAAACCAAAACAGGCATGGGGAGTACATGCAAAGTCCATACATTCAGTGGCTCGGCAAGGAACAACCCATGGCAATCTCACACACAAGTCGAACCAGGGATCTCCAAGCTGCGAGGCAACAGTGCTAATCATTGTACTACCCTTTCAAATCAGAGACCTCATTATTACCAGTGTTGGTCATAATTTTGAATAGACTCTCCTAGTTTTGGTAAATTGATACAGTTTTTTTATGCCAGATAAACCATATGATACAATTTGTTACTACATTTTTAGTGCATTTGCCTCACAGCTCGGAATTTCTCAGTTCACTGTGTGGGCTTATTTATTGTTCTATTTAACTAGTACTAGTTGTATTTAGTTAATTGGTCACTCTAAAATTGGCTCATGATTGGTGTGTTGTTGTGTCTTACAGCTTGATGCTGACAAAACATTAAATTAAAAAGCAATATTAATAATATTTGCTACTACTTGTTCAATTCAAAGCAAACCAATGCTTCTGTGATTAGTTTGATTTGGCAATTTAAATAACACCTTCCTAAAAGACGACAGAACAATCAATGCGTTGGTCTTCAAGCAGTATTTTGTAACACTTTATTGACCATATGTGGGTTGTCCAAGAGCGTGCTGACATTATTAAAAAATAATGATTAGATGGCGCTTGAAATGATTTCCAATCTTATTCTGGACAGTGGGTGTTAAATTAAATATCACATTATATACAGTCTTATGTTTGGCCAAATCAAAGTTTGATCATCCCTGATCAAATGACACTCTCAACTAAGAACATTACATTTCTCAAAATGTTATTAAACAATTAAAAAGTTTGTGAAATTATGAAATGAAAACTAGCAGATCATCTAGTTTTGTAAAACAAAATTATTGTTAAATATTAATTCATTTGTTTATTTTCTTACAATCACTGTTGGGATCATTGGCTGGGGAGACATTCCTAGATTTCAAAGCCTGCAAGGCAGCTTCTACCCTACTGTTTATTATATGGTTGTGTGTCTGTGTGATGCTTGACCTGGCCAATAGGCATTACTGGGTTACTGGGCTAGTGAATTGCTGCAGCTACACTTAATACAGAGAGCATTTCCTCAAAGTTACAACAATAATGACTGTGTGTGCATGAACTTATTCTATGTAATTTGGTCTCCTCCAACATATATCAAGATCATATGTATCAGAGTTTTGTTAAATGGCCCACTCTAAATTGGCTTGAAGTGAATAGTCATTGATAATGATGCAACATTCGAAAAAATGAAATACATTCTAATTAGGGTAAAAACCATCATCTCCATTTTTACATATTCCTAATACTCTATCTTATCTGTGTCTTCAAACCCAACCCACTTGCAAACTGTACTACAGTGACATTTAGCAACTTCAAGGTAGGCACTCGACAGACAGAGACAGATTTACACTTATTGTATATAAACCCTAAAGAGATTAAATTATTACATTTTTATTAACTTGATTTGCTTAGGCGATGTTAAAGAAGAACCCGTTACATGATGATTAATCAAAAATGATCACGGATTAACATGGATTAAGAGTTGCGGTTCCAAAAGTATTTAGTTTTTGTTTTGTTTTTTTGTAAAAAGAATAGGTGTGTACTGTACCAGTGTAATCTAACTCAGTAGCTCAAATCCATTTGTAGGAATCTCCATGTTTGCACTCGAGACATAATTACAGTGCCTCTGTAATGCTCCGTAATGATATACTATTGTATACCAATGAAAATGAGATGACAGTTTCACTGCAGACAACGAAGACTTGATTTTCAATTTAACAACTCACTAAATTCATGCTGCTTCTGAATAATTACCATAAAATCCAGCATCCATCTCCCACTATAAATATAAAGCTGGCTTATCCTGTTTCTTTCATCCTGATGGACGAAATTCACTCAACAAACTTAACGACATTTTGTGATTAGGACCCTGGTAGGACAACCTAGACCACCCCACCCCCAGTCTCCAAAACCAACCACGTACACACATTTGTCTTTACACAACTAGGGTGATGGATTTTTATAGCATGCTTTACGCCCTTTTTAGTGTTTATTTATGCTTTCCTAAATCAAGGCAGATTGAAAATAAACGGTGCCCTTGTTTATGTTTGTTTGCTTTCATATTTTTCCTGAATTTTATTGTCAATCATAATTCAACTTAAATTTGTTAATTTTTAAATTGTTAAATTTAAAGTCCAACTAATTTAGTTTTCCTCTTCTATTGTGTTCCAATACCTTTTAAAAAATTGCAGAATCATCTGAGCATCAGGATGTACAGATTCCTGGAAGGAATAATGGTTAATGGCTGTTTTCAATACAGATTTAACACTAAGTTAACTTTGTGCGCAAGGCCAAAAACATTGCAGAGTGGACACCTCAGCAAATGTTAGCAAGGTTAAGAGAGAAATCAGTCATAAATGTATGCTCATTGTGATGAAGAGAAGCTATGCAGAAATTCAGTACGCTTTACACTATTTTGTACTCTTGTATGCCCTCCCCTATGTGTTGCATGTGTCCATGGCAGTCGTTGTATCCCACTGTATTATTTATCAGAGCAGGCGGTTAATGGCGGAGTCTCCGGAGTGGCCTGGCATTTGGGAACTCTCATTAACATTTGCTACATGTGGCTGAGCAGGACTGCTGAGGAGCGCTCCCAGCACTCATATATCTCAGCCAGGCCGCCAGGGCTTGCGCCACTATTTACTGCTTACCTAGTGCAATATGAGACAAAGGAGATCACGCCTGGCACTAAGTAATATTTCAATGACAACGATGATTAGGAGAAAGGCATGACCTAATGAAGTTGTACCAGTCCATATGCTGCACATGAGCTAAAGCTTCCACAAAAACCTCACCGTATAATCCATTCCATCGCTACAGTGAATAACCTGTGTGAAAAGTCTGGTGTGGACGTCAGCCTGTGCTCATTTGTTCTTGGTTTCTAGTTTGTTCAGAAAGGAGATGGTGCTCATGCCAGTTACTCATCACATCAAATCCACCACAAGACACACACAACGTTCAGCTGCACTCCAAAAATAAGAAAGGGAAAACAGAAAAAACAGAAACTATGCTTTTGAGTTATGTAATTTGTCTGCAATACGACAAGTCAATCCCTGAATCCATGGTTGAAGGAGAAGTATGAATTCATTGATTGGCTTACCCTCTTAAGCTGGTGCTTAGCTGGCAACACAGAGCAGAAGGCAGGAAGAACCCTAGACAGGGCACATGCGTTGTAGGGCACATACACTCATACCCACAAATTAAAGACATTTTGAAAATGGGTATATTTGTGGGAGGAAAATGGAATATCCAGAGAAAACTCACACACACATGGGGAGGACATGCAAACGTCACATAGGAGGAGCTAGAGGTTGAGACCGGGGTCAGGATCAAACTGGAGAGCTGTAAGGCGACAGTGCTAACGACTGTCAATGGTGGATTCTACACTAGATGATTCACGACACAGCATTGCCAAGCTTCCTCTGTATGATCTTATCAGTTTTATGTTCTGTGGATGAAGGTGTAGTACAGTGGTGCTTGAAAGTATTTTCATAAGAATTGCTAAAATGAGATGAAACAAATGAATCATACTTGGTCATTCATTAATTGGTGGAAATTATCCAACATTACATATCCGTGAGTAGCAAAACTGGATCTGGTGTGAGCCACCATAGTGTACAGCTATAACTGATATTGCTGCTAATCAGTCCTGCACATGGGCTTTAGAAAAATTAACCCACACTTCCATACAAAATACACTCAACTGGATATTGGTGGGTTTCCCCACATCCATTGGATTACAATAATGCTTTTCAATTGGCCATTCCAAGACCAATAACTGAATTAATGTCCTCATTAATGAATCTTTGGTAGAACAACTTGTGTGCTTATGGTTGTTGCCTTGCTGCACAACCCACATTCTCTTGAGATGTAATAACATTTTCCTTTAGAATTCAAATTGTAATTCATAATTTATTGTTCTACAGCATTTAGCAGACGGCCTTATCCAGAGCGACTTACAACTCATACAGTCTTACAATTCAAGCAATGTTGGGTTAAGGGTCTTGCTTAAGGGCCCAACTGTGGCATCTTGGCAGAGTTGGGATTTGAACCCAGGACTAGGTTTATTCAAGTCCAAAGTCTAGTACCTTAACCGCTAGGCTACCGCAGTCCTAAAAGTAACACTAATGGAGATGCTGGGGATTGAACCCAGGACCTCTAACACTGAGCTACATCCCCATACAAGAAGGGGATGAAGTCAACCCATCTTGGCCGGTATGCAGGAAAACAATCCCAAATCATAGTACTTCCTCCACTGTTATGATATCATTATACATATATTACATGTACTATGTGTCTTTTTGTCCAGTTATAATGCTTCTTGTTTAATTACGAATACTCTATTTTGGTGCCATCCATCCATTTTCTTTTTGAAGAGCAATAGTTTTCTATGCCATGTATATTGCTGTCCTGTGTTCTCTTTATGGACTCATGAATCTTAACCTTAGTAGTTTTTTAGTAGCCTTTAGTTGTTTAGAAGTTACCCTGGGCATCTTTTGTGACATCACAGACCATTATTTGCCATGCTGTAATCTTTGTTGTTCGACTGAATAATGACAAGGGAATTAAAATGGTACACAGTCTGAAAGTTTGTGGATTGATGGCTTCTTCAATTCTTTAGAGATTGTTTAGTAAGCTCTTCCTCAGAAAGCTAATTTGGTCATGCCATGATATTCATGCGTGTTGTGAAGCTCAGGCTCTAATAAATCATTGTTCTTTAAATACAGAGTCCCCTCTTATACCTGATTGAAAATGCCTGACTCAAATTTCTTTAAATGAACTGCAATTCCTAGAGGCACTAGGAATTTATCGCCTGTTTATGCAGAAAAAAAAAACCTTTTTGCACCACTGTAACAATTCTCCATAAATACTTATTGCTCATATCCCATGCATGTTGTTACTAAATGTGTCATATTGCTGATAATTACATGCCACTGCATGATGTGACACTTACATTGGGAAGCTATGAGATGGCTCTGTCCATGGAAGATGACAGCACCAACCATGTATAACCACCACAGAAGATTCCTGCCTCCAGCATCTGAGAAGGCGCATGCCAAACCATCCCAATTGAAGCACACACTAAGCTCAATTTACGCACAGTGCACACACAGGTGCCTAGAAAATAAAGCAAAAGCTGGATTAGAAAAACCAATCCTCAGCCACAACTAAAGAATAATTCAACCTTCATCCAAATCAGTTTATTAAACTATGTTTAACTAAACAAATATGTTTAAAAAATAGAAAGCTAAAAGTTTAGAACCAAAATTTAAGATGGAAATTATCTAATGGGTTGAAGATACAATGGCAATAATTACACTGTAGCTAGTTAGCTATATAGGTATATAAAGCACATCCCACCCAGTCCTATTTACATATGGTTCCCTTAAGCTCCTAATCTATTCAAGGATCTTGCAGTAATCTAGATTCTTTTTTATAATATTCCCACACTGTGCTGACAGATTTGAGTTTAGCAAAACACATATTGTTTTTACACTGAGCTTTAAGAAATGCCGACAAGCAGAAAAAATGCGAACAGGTCTTTCTTGGTAGTTGATTTGTTGTGGAAATCATATGAAATGACATATTGTGAGGACATATTGTGGCAGGAACTAAAGCTAATGATATGTGCTCAGTACTAACAAGCAGGAAATATATTCCAAATTGCTTGTAATTGTTGTTTGTTATTCCGTATCTGTGGGTCACTTGGGTAACGTAAGATGGTAAAATATTTTCTTACCGCCACATAAATATTTAGTAGTGATTATGTAATGAATGTTTGTGTGCTTGGCATGCTTGTCTTCTGTTCTTTGTTTTTATCTCAAATTCTCTGATTTCTTTCTTGGTCTGCTTCTTTGGATTTGTGACCTTACTACATAATCTATTTGTATCTTCTAAGCAGTCTTTTAGGCAATTAGATTTCGTCATACCACTTGTGCCTATTAAATATTGTCATACCACTTGGATTTAAGAAAGATTGGCATGTAAATTGCAAATAAACATAACATGTGTAATTACTATACAGAGGGATCAGCTTCATGCCATCCCTATATACACCTGCTTATGCAAAATAAAATTGCTTCAGAGTGTATGTAGCTCTGTTTTACATACTATGTTTTTGTCAATCACTACAGTTTTATGTCAGTGTGGCCTGACGATCCAATGTCCATGCCTCAGTGTGTGTGTGTGTGTGTATGGGTGATATTTACTCTGTGGATGTGGGATGAACGCAGTAACAGCTCTATTCACCAAACCCATGTAGTCTGCTCATTTAATCTGCTTTGTAAAGCCACAGAGAATTCAGAAGGATTCTGGTGGAACATTACAAATTCAAATTGTCCTTTTGTGTTTGGGCAATGCTCTGGGCATTTTTTCCTCCCTCACATCCGCCTCTCATTTGGTCTTTGTACTTCTTTGTTTTCTTTTAGGATTCTGCTCAGGGACAGTTTATACACAAACACAGATAGGGATCGCATGTCTTTCCTTAGATTTTTTTAAATGAGCTGCAAACCAATACAGCTTAACATTCTTCCACATCCTCCAGCCCTCCACAACCTCCAACTATATGATGGCGATTTTGTTGTCTTCTTTTATTCGTGTTTAATGTGAAAATCAAAGGGCTCACACGATATTATGCTTCCAGGAATACTCCCGGGACTGTTTAGAGATTTGTCATTTGTCATTTGTTTGCAGTCTTGATGTGTGGCTGTTTATGTACATTTTGCATACAGATATTTAGTAATAAACCAGACTTCATGTAAACATTGTTTTATTGAAGTGCTGACAGTATCACAGTGGAAGTTTGGTCAATTTATTTTATTCTTTTTTCATCTATACACAAACATACAAACATTTATATATAGAGCAGTTTTCTAATCAGGCTACAATTTGCTCCACAACATTAAGAGAAAGCAGATAAAACAATAAAGCATGATTAAAATAAATAACAAACATACCATAGTAACGCACTATATTCTGCAATTACAGACTGTAGTCCATCAGTTGTCTATTTGTAAAGACTGCTACAGGACCAGGGTCATTCTCAGAACTGCAGTGACACTGATGTAATGTGGTGTGTTTGTATGTGTTGTGCTGGTATGAGTTGATCAGACACAGCAGTGCTGCTGGAGTTTTTAAACAGATTGTTCACTCACTACGCACTCTATTAGGTACATTGCTGCACAGTTTGTGTTAGTCATCCCCGAATCCTGCATCAGATCTTAAAGCATACTGCCTACAAGAAGGTGGCTGGATATTTTGGCTGGTGTGCCATTTTCAGTGGTGTTTTAAAACTCCAGCAGCACTTATCCACTCATACCAGCACAACAAACACTAACACACCACAACCACATCCATGTCACTGTAGTTCTGAGAATGAGCCATCACCCAAATAGAGGTGGAGGTTCTGACAGTTAGAGAATTCAGTAAATGGGAATAACAAAGTATGTGGAGAAATGAATGGACTACAGTGCTACCGTATGGTAAGTGGAATGGAAATAAAATGAAAAAAATATTGCTGTTTTATTGCTTTGCCACAGTGGTCTTACGTTCCATGTTATTTACCCCTTTTTACCATCCGAATAATTAATGTGTTTAATCACAACAGGAAAGGAAGCAGATATTAATTATTTGTGATATAGCAACAAATTGTTTTGGCTTTGTTCCCAAAAGGCTACATCTATTGCATGGCAATTCATTACACACACACAGTGAAGCCGGGGGAAAGACGAAGGCCCAGGAGCTGTGCTCTGTGGGGATGAAATCACTACAGACATGGTGTGTGGGCGTGTGTCATGTGTTTGTGTATGAGTGTGTAAGAGAGAGAGAGAGATCCAGAGGGACTAGATCAATATATTCTCCAGGGTTCCGTGTCTGAGAAGTAGCTAGGCACACACAGCAGTAGACTGCATAATGTATATCATATACAGCTGCAGCAAGGATTTTCATTCCACACCCATTAATAATTACCTAAGCGCAGATGCTACTACAGAGTGCAAGTATGAAGCTGCAAAAACAACCTTGCTAAAAGAAACGCAACAGCACTTCAAATGTAATGGAAGTGATATTTGAACTGATGTTGACTTAGGAAGTGTCTCACTGCCTGCACCAGCTCAGTCTGAGTGTGTATACTGTATGTTGTCTTGTGATCATCCACATGATCATCTCCACATACTGGAACTGGGTCTATTCCAGCATACTGGATCTGCTTATTGCATCACTTAATTCCAGTCAGGGGTGCCTCCACATTACAGAGTGCCGCTAGAGTTTTAAAACATTTTCACTCACTGTCCACTTACACCTTATTGCTCCACCTTGTAGCTGTAATGTCAGAGGCAGTAGCTCATCTGTTACTGCACAGTTTGAGTTAGTCATCCACTAATTCTTCATCAGTGCTCACGTAATGCTGCTTACAGATTGTTGGTGGCTAGACATTTTGGCTGGTGGACTATTTTCAGTTCTGGGGTTTTTTAAATCTTTAGCAGCACTGCAGCATCTACTCATTTCAGTGCAACACACTAACACACCATCAACCCATCAGTCACTGAAGTACTAAAAGTGATCCACAACTCAAATAGTATCTAATCTGGAGTGCACAGATAGAACAGAGAACAGAGTCTACAGTTTATAAATGTATAACAACAAAGTGGTGAGTGGAACTGACAATTAGTGGAGAAACGAAGAGGTGTACCTAATAAAATGATCAGTGAGTGTAATTTAAATGAATAAACAATTAAATAAAATTTTAATGAGGCACACCATTTTGGAAAGGCTCTTGACAGCATGCCAAACATTACTAGCAGATGCACTTGCGGAATTTGAATTTCTATTGGGCCTCTTTTTCAGGCAGACATTTGAAACCTTACCCCCAAGGTTCAACACATTTTCACAAGTTTCTTTACTTTCTGAGGGGAAAAATCACAACTCTCAAAATGCTCTGTGCATATTTTTACTGTTTACACCATCCTAACATTTATCTCTTTTTGTTGCCCTATTAACTGTGTTTGCAGTTTTGAAACAAAGGTACATTTTAATGAAATGGAACATCATGATGGGTTACAACGCCATCTGCTTCATTCCTTGAGTAAACTCGCTCGTTGTTCCAGTAAAGTTCGGCATGCTCCATTTCTCACATTTATTGTTTAACCAGTCACAAAAGTGGATTTTGTCATATTAGTTTGCAGTTAGGCAACACACGGTGCACACACAGGATGAGTTTGCTGATATAATATTAAAGCTAAGATGTTTGACATGTGCCTTTTCGGGCAGTACAGTGGCGAAGGTGGATAGCGCCTTAGCTCCAGAGATCCCCAACCTCAGACTCCACCTGTGTGATTGTCCGCTTGTTTACACTAGGTACTCTGGATTCCTATCACATTCCAAAGACATGCATTAGGTTAATTGGTTGCTCTAAACTTGCCTAGCTTAAGTGTTTCTGACTATAATTGATGTATCCTTGCTTCTTTTGTGAATAGCCATTGATTCTTAAGCAATGTTAAATTAAACAAATAAATAAACATAAAATATGCCTTTTCAACACTGTATTGCAAATGATTTATAGGCTAACGTGGAATATTTTATTAAAAGTGTCTTTAATACGCTTCTATACGTTATGATATTCAATCATGGATACTTTATTGATTCTTCTCAGCTCTGTGATTCACACAGTGTTTTCCTTCAGCTCACCAAACCCAGGCTACCAGTTGATGATTCATGATGATCCCTTTATAGAACATGTATTTACTGCTAGATAGTCCAAAACTGTGCGTTTTATACCATTCTTGCATGCTAATCTCATGCTTAAGTGGTCACTCAGCCCCCAAGCCATAAAATAACACCCAAAGAGACGATTTGTGCTTTAATAGACAGTGTGACTGAAATGTAGCTTTGTAGTTTTGGCTCACTACAAATATAAGCAGTGGGTGATCCTGGTCTCTGAGCTTGTGCAGTGTTCCACATTGTGTATGTGTACATGAGTCAGCCAGTGTTACCACGACTAAGTGTGATCAATACGAATTTGTGCTTAATTATTTGAAGCTGACTTTACTGACCATATTGCCACCTCTTTTAGATGCCATGTTTTACCTGTTTGATGGAACGTATGCTCAGCATCCTGGCTGATGTAATGCGCTACACCTGCACTATTTCCATGAGCATATGGATGCCTCCAGAGAGATGTTGCCATGTGTTGCTTAATTTCCCTTTTTCTGAGTAACCATTTTGGGGATAACGTAATATTGCTGATGAATTATTCGACTACATCTGACACTAGGTAGCATCTTTTAAATGGAGTAAGGTATCTCCCAGAGGCAAGTGGGAGATGATTTTAAAATGTAAAAGACAACATAAAATAAAATCAATCATATGAAAATGAATAATAGCAATTAAAATATGGTTTGTCTTTGAGTGATTGTTCCTAACAAATCAGTTCTATATATCAAATTAATGTTAACTACTTGCTTAACGACACAGAAGAACAACACTTTTAGCAATCTTTGTGGATATGACCCGGTCAGTATGCATAATTAATAAGAATGGCCTCCGATAGAGGCCATTAAAGCAGTGTAATTATGGTAATGTACAGAAAAGCTGCATGGTTGGCGCTGCCCAGAGGGCTGTCGCAACACTGCTATTCCTCCTTACGCACATCTCCGTTCCTGTTTAAAACAAATTGATGCTTCTTTCAGACTGTATCAGCAGATGATGGTGTGATGGGAAAACACCTGCTATCACTACCACATGCACAAAGCACAAATTAAACGGTCCAGTCCACTCCTGTGAGTCTTGGCCTCAGCTGTGTTCGGTCAAAAAGGGTTAATGGTACACAATTCATCTGGAAAGCAGAAAACCAGTGAGGCACAATATTTGGCAGAGTGCTAAATAAATGTGTTTAAAGTGTGCCTTTTTCAGGTTTGTTGTTGCTTTGTGAAGGCTCCTGAAATTTTTTTATTATTGCTGTAATCTTCTTAACATTGCCATAGCCTTTATTCTCCTTAACATAGCCAACATTCGGCATTCTGAACTGTTCTTTGAACGAACATAACAGTAATAGTGAAAGACTGATAAAAGGAGCTGATTAAATCTCACATGCAACAATTACACACAAATTCTTGCCCTGGGTGATCTCAGGCCTGAAAATTTATTTTGAGGTTCCTCAAGTATATTGCCAAGTTAACAAAGAGCAAGATAAAATGAAGCATTTAAATAGTGTTTGTCTTAAATTAGAAAAAATAAGGATTTAAAAAACATCTAAAAGAGCAATGTTAAATAAATTAACTGTCCTATTATGCCACGTTGCTCTTTTCATACACAATTAAATACCTTTTCTGTTGTTTTGTAAATGGATCATTTCAGTTGTGTTTTGATGAACATGGTGAGACTGTCTGTCGAATAATGATACATTTTACAAAACAAAACTAGGATACAGTAATTTAAACTGGTTTCTGTTTGTGTTTCATGTACGCATGTAGGCGAGAAAAAAACAGGAAAAAAATGTGCTGAGTTAAACTGCTTGACAGTTTCAGTGTGAACTTTCAGTTTGACCATAAAGTTCTACTATGAATTTTTGATGGTAATTTGACCACCTTATGGTTTTACTGTCAAATTTACATAGTAAATAGTACAATTATAAACTTTGTTGACTATGAACTGACCATAAATTATTTCACCTTTTTCCACTATGGATTTTTCAGTACATTTTTCCTAGGGAATATGAACGCAATGTGTAAAAGTTGCAACAAGAGTAGTGTCCTTGTGATGAATTTCCAGAGGTGGTAAGTAATGAAGTAGGATTACTTTGGTCTTTTAGCCTACTCAAGTATTTTGAGGTATTTGCACTTGATGATAATGTAACTTTTTTTTTTTGTACATTTTACTTGTAGTCACTGCTTTTCAAAAGCATAATTTATCCTTTTTACTCACTACAGTTTCATAATAAGCAGTCAATTGTATATTAATCTATTTTTGGTCTATAG
>JAVSBV010000024.1:3338946-3350126 GCA_033117975.1 Parotocinclus spilosoma | reverse complement strand
ACAGAAAGGACCCAGGTCTCTCCACCCTGGGATTGAACCCGGGACCTTCTTATTGTGAGGCAGCGGTGCTACCCACCAAGCCACCATGCTGCCCCTTTATTTTTGTAATCATTGCATTTTCATCCTATACTATGATAGCACAAAGGAAAATTAGTTGTGAACTGAATTTATGTAAATTTGAACCATTTGTTTTAACATTTGAACCATTAGTAGACAAATGGAGAGCAACATGTGCTTCACAATACATATGCAAAAAGGTGTATAGGGTCTTATAGCAATAAAAAAAACGTACAGAGAAATAATAATCCCACATGATTGTGTATGCTTAATGTTCTCGTAGCTCTTCTGGATTTGTTTTCATAGTAGTTGCTCATCAAAAATTAAGAGGCACAAACCTTAATGATAATGGCCAGAGCTGCTTAAGTAGAAGTTTTGCATTATTAAGCCAGAGTTGTTTTAAAAATTAAGAGGTGAATAAGGTGAGGAGAATCCACTGATCATTCTCATTGGAGGCTATGTTTTGCTCTGTTGTTTGTAAGGATAAGGAGACATTCATCTCAACTAATATAGCTTAAAATGAACCCATTACTATTAAAGTGCTGAAAAGAAGGGACGGTGCAAATGAAGAGTGAGTAGGACGATGAGAAAGCTGTAGGGCCATTTGGTGGAAGGGTGTATTAAGCAGTCAGGAGGTAATTTTTAGCCCTAAGGGAAGGTGAATTATGCTCTATTACTGGTTTGGACCTAATGCGTTCCCTAGCAAGTACATTGCTCTAACACTTAACCCAGACAAGGGATCGGTAATGTCCATGATTCTGCCCATAGCTCTGAATAAACTGCAGCTTTTATGGAGGTGTGCATTTGCTCACCCCTTTCTCTTATATCAATGAATGTTTTAAATTATTATGTTGATATAGGCATGGTCTCTTGTGATTGGCTCACTGTGATCCACATTATGGCCTGATTTAATAGTCATAACAAACCTCATTTGACAGCAATATCTAATTTAGCTACTTCATTTGTACAACTTACATTTCAAGTTTCATACTGAATACCCCCAGTTCCTAGACTTTCTTTAACACTGTGCTACTAGGGATACCTGCTGATCCATGAACGCATTGTAAAGTTTGTCTAAGATTTTCTGGTACAACAGTTCGTTGGCTGTTCTAGTAAACTGCATGCATTAAATATCACATACCATATATCTGTATAGATTTATTTTAAACAATATCAATTTCTGTCAGACACAGATACAGACGCTCTTGTTGATCATCTCAAAACAGGGCATTCATATGAACCTGGTCCCCTTTTTGTTGCTGTAACAGCCTCTTCACTTCTGAAAGTGCTTTTTACTACATTTCGAAACATGACACTGGGGATTCACTTCCATTCATTCCCATTAATGAGATCATAAGTCTGGATGGGCCAAGTTCTCCCACACCAAAATCAGCAAGCGAGTCCTTAATTGACTTTGTGCGCAAGGGCATTGTCATACTGAAAAAGAAATGTGCCTTTCCCAAACTGCTGCCTCAAAACTTGAATCAAACCGCTCTTAAGACTGTTGTTGTATTCGGTAGCATTAAGATTTAATCTGACTCTTTGCACCCCCTCCCCCACCACACAACAAAAAACAGCCCCAGAACTAACCCTCTCCACTAATCTTTACACTTGCATTCTTCCGGCATCCACCACAACCAGAATCCCATGGTGGTGTGCATTACTCCCCTCTACCTGACATTTGGCTTGGAATACCCAATGGTTTCATAAGAAAGGCTGCAGATATTTTGTCTCTTTACTTTTGCTTTATTTATTGGACAACAGTGGTTATTAGACAACACAGTTCTTCAGTACAAACTGTATCTAAAACTAAGATTTATATGTATACACACATTAATCAAGCTTTTATTTGTAATTTTTTATTAAGTGTTATAGTCTTCCATAACACACAAACTGTAACATTAAATTGGAAGAGAGTGAGTATTTGGAAAGCTGAAATTGGCATTTTTTGTACTGACATCTAGTGTAGCCAACCTAATAATAATACAAAAACCCCAGGCTGTCAAATAAGTTAGAATATTACTGTTTGTCTGGCCATATATTATACATATAGTAGCCTGATGGTTATCACAGGTGCCCGACCAGGGAAAAACAGCTCAACCCTTACCTCCCCAGAGGTGAAATGGTCATCTTAAACCATGCTGCGAACCAGCTTTCTGCCACTGAGCTTCTCTTAGAGGTCAGGCACCCATAATGATTACCAGGGTTTCCTGGCATCAAAAGGTTTTTGTATTTCTTTTTTGGAACTGCAATCCCCCAGGATCCTGTGCACACCCTCGGTTAAGCCTCTGGTTTACAGCAATCTTATTCACTCAACTATTAAACCTCATCTCATTCCCAGCTTCTCCATTTAATCAGCCCACATACTACCAGTACTTGCAAAGTTTCAGTGACTTGTCCATGTCACCAACTGCTTGACCTCAGCTTGCAGTGTGTCTGTCTGGTCGTCTGATTACTTGGGTTTATCACTTGACTCTGCTTCATCACTGTCTATCCAGGCTAACTGTGACTTAAGTAAAGTCCTTTATTCAGTTTCATGCTCTCTTTCCAGTTACCGCTCAAGCTTAATATATAAAATTTGAAAGAATTTTTTACAAAGCTTATGATGGCTAATCATTCTCTCAAACATTGAGCTGTATAGGGTACAAGAGGAAATCATGTTGGGTTCTGTCAACCAGGATCATAAAGTTGAGGATACAGTCAGGCTCAAATTCATGGACAGCTAAAGACTGGAAAAATATAGCTTGGTCCAATAAATCTCAATTTCTGCAGAGGCACACAGCTGGTAAGTTCAAAACTTGGCACCAACAGGATGAGTCCATGTACACAACATGCTTTGTATTAACAGTCTACGCTGTGAACGTGGTATTATAGTGTGGGGAACGTTTTTTGGCACCCATTTGACCTGCTACTACCAATGAATCATCGCTTGAGTGCAATAGCCTATTTGGGTATAGTTTCTGACCATGTGCATCCTTCATAGCCACAAATCTACTCATCATCTGAAGAGAGTTCACCTAAAAAAATCAGGAATTGTGTGATTTAATCATGTCAGCAGAGAGCAGAATCTTAAAGAATTGTTTTCAATATGTTGTTGAATCCATGCCACAGTGAGCTTTGGTTGTTATGAGAGCAAAGGTTAGACCTAACCAGTTTTGGGATAGTGTTTCTAATAAATCACTTGGTCAGTGTATACTCATAGTCTGAGTATGTCAGAGAACAAACATCTGCTTAAACAAAGTCAGATGGGTGTGAATGCGTGCACTAGACATTTTGCACCCATTTACAGGCATAATTTTTGCCACATTCTGCATTCAAAATATTGGCATGTGTGAAACTGCTCAGTGGCTTTCAAATGCTGCATGAGGGGCTGTCAATTTATAGATGGTAGCAAATGCAGTTTTCTTGAATAATTAGAGCCTTATTAAATTAGATGTTAATTTTAGACACAGTGAGAGCACAAATTGCCTTTTCATTTACATTTGTCAATTACATCTGTTAATCTTTAAAGCCCCTTTCACACTCAATAGTAACTCTATACTAGCATCCTGACTTTCATTCACAAATGCAGTCTTTAACAAAACCACTTTTTGTAAAACAAAAAAATGTTACACAAGATTTGAGGTATTACGATCTCAAGTGTAATGGATTTGGTAGAAAAACACTTTGACACTAACACTTTTGTATCTGCTGCATAATCTGTATACTTTACCTGTTATTGGAAGGATTTACAAATGATTCACAGCAAAATTATTCCATATCTTGGGCATTTGTAGGGAACTTTGACCTCAGTATGAACATGCAACAGCTTGATTCTGAAGCAGACCGGTTTGTTTGTGATTTGATTTACATAAGCAAAATTACTTCCTTAACTTGTCACATTACAAAGAATCAAATATATAAGTACATCAAATTTTATTTTTGTGGTATATACACATTGCAGAATTATGGGTAATCTTTTTAAATTTAATATAAAATAGGATTTTATTGTTTGCATAAGTAATCGACTCATCATGAGTAACCATCATAATCACAGGTACAACCAATCAGCCTTTCAGATCACATGTCAGACTAATTGGTCCCTCCATGACATACATCACATTGTTGTGGTTTTAATTACTTCAGAATCAAACCAATTGTTCCTTGGGAGTTCCACTACTAGTGGTGCAGAATAACACAAAACATTGGAATGTCTTTTTCAATAAGGCCCTGTGATAAAGTTATGCACAGGCACACATAAGTTGAAGGATGCAACGAGATGTCAAAAGCTTCAACTATCCCTTGGAGTACTGTTCAGAGTATTATTAAGTTAAAGTTAAGTTATATAAGTTATATAAGTTAAAACTGGATGAGACTGCCCAGAGATTCTGACCAGGAAAGCTACCAAGAGGCCAATGACAACTTTAAAAAACATATACACAACATGTGCACTAATACACCTATCATGTGCCGACTTCCCCTCATCTCCTGCAGTGAGTTTCTTTCTTGGATGGCTGTGAGGAGAATTCAGAGTGGGTTTATGGGAGTTTATATGCTCGGACTCTGCTTCCTAGATTGATGGTTCTGCTTAGTTCTGCACTTGCATCCTGCTGGTACTTGTACCTGTTGTGTCTGTAAATCTTTATGTTCCAACTACAGACTTACTTTAAAACCTAAATTGTTTGTCTACTGACTTTGACCTGGGCCTATTACTGGATCTATTATCATTACATGTGCTACTACTGACTCTGAGACCTGCATCTGACCTGCCTGTTGATCACCAGGGCACCTGTTCCCTCACCAGCTTCCTTCGCTGGTACTGTTGTTTGTTACCTGACTGCCACTGCCTCTGTCTGAGTTCTGTTTCTCCATTGTCTTTCTTTATTATTTGAGTTTTGCTACATAAACCAATGTTTTGACCTTTATTCTGCCCTGCGTGTGTTTTGTGAGCCAGTGTTGGGTTCTTAGCATCTAAATAGATGGGATCACTTGTTCTTTTTCTTGAACCCTAACAATGTCTTCTGAAGAATTCAGACAATTCTAAAAGCCAAATGGTGAGTCACAAACCAAACACAGCACACCACCCAAAATATAAAATACATACTGTGAAGTATGGTACTGGCAATATTATGTTCAGGGATCATTTTCTTCAGCAGAAACTGAGCAGTTGGTCAAGATTGGCAGGAAAATGAATACTACAAGCAGATAAGCATACAAGATGCCTTGGTAACAAAGACTATTGGGTCTGATCTGACTGTGACTGTGAAATCACAATGTTCTTTTTTAGGCCAAGCATTAAATGTGTCACAAAGGACAGTAAGAATTGTGCATGCCCACTCTGCTAATTGTGTTAAACCGCTGGCCACCATAAAAAGTGCCTACAGTGGCATGCAAGTTTCGTAACTGGACCTTGGAGAAATATAAAAAGGTCCCATTGCTTGATGGGTCCTTTAAATTGTCCCATTGTCCTTTAAATCACATGAACGTTTTGCTATGTGTGCGCTCTTTTTCTGGGGACTTGATGGCACCAGAATGCACTGTTGCAGGAATTCAAACCTGTGTTTGCTCTGGGCAATATTCTGCTAAGAATCCCTGGGTCAGAGCCTTCATGTGGGCCTTTGTTTGACATGTGACACCTACCTAAACATCACTGTCAACCAGATGATTATAATATTTTGGCTCACCAGTGTGCCCAGTGTTATTTGTACATGCTATATTCCTTAAGTGCTATGGGGAAAATTTTGTTCCAGCTGCTAGCTTTATTTTTTATACTTTTAGTTTATTAAACTGTCTTTACCAATAATACTGTTATATGAGGGTTACTCAGGTGCTTAAATTACTGGTGAATTATGAGATAAAAGTGCAAGTTCGAAAGAGGTTTTATGTAAGTGAAATTTAATCTTATTAATATTTAAGTAATTATTATTAAATCATATTCATTTTGTTTTATATATTTTTTAGATAGAAATTTAAATTGAGTCCCTGTCACTCTGTACCTCTGTAATAGCTAACATGCAGGGATACTGAGAAGCCTCATCGCTGCCTTTGTATGCGAAACTCTCATCAGGCTGTAAAAGTATGATGCATTTATTGATTTGAACACTTCAATTCATGTGTTTTCACCTAGCCCAGCACTGCTGCCAAGATGAGTTTTTAAGTCTTCGATTCATGAATGTGCCAAATAATGAATAGTGGTGATTCATGTCCTTGCTTGTTTTAAATGCTTAAGTTGATATGGTTCTCATCAGAATGATGCAGTAAAGTGCATCCACCATAATATGAAACAGAAATATGTATTGATCATGGAATTCACAGAGGTCCTTCTCACTAGATTATCTTCTGCACGTCCATTTTACAGCAAATTGGCCTCTGTTCTGTATAGTCTATGACTTCTGTTCATAAATCTATTTAATGGGTGGCACTAAATTCTTAAAAATGCTCATACATATATTTTTAACACCACCCTTTTAATGCCACTGCAAAAATGATAATCTTACCAAGCTTAAATTCAAATAGAAAATATAGACAAATTTAACTCATGGTTTGATTCTTATTGTAATTAATATAAAGATATTTCCAGATGTGTACAGTGATCTCACTTTGTTGAAAGATATCTTACTTATTTTAAGATATTGTAATGTCAGCAGCTCCCTCACTGTTGGATATACATGAGTCGTTTTCGATGGCCCCATGCTTTGCCGGAATCTGGTAAATGCATTATTTATTACATTTTTAAATTGATATAACAGCAGTCATGTCTAAAAGTCATGTTTCCGAAGTCGTAGTTAAGTTGTGTTTAGTAACTCTATATAGTTAATAATGGGTTATGACATTTAACCTGGAAAGGACTGTGGTAGCCTAGCGGTTGAGGTACTGGACTCTGGACCAGTACTTGCCACAGTTCCTTAAACAAGGCCCTCAACCCACCATTGCTTATGGTATCAGTTGCAAGTCACTCTGAATAAGAGTGTCTGCTAAATACCATAAATGTAAATGTAAAATTTACCTCGAAAGTTTGTGAAAGCAGGATATTGTCCAACCCTTTCCAAGCATGATATTCAGTCTTAATAGGCTAGTTTTAAATAAAGCTTGATGATGAGCAGAGTCCCTGCGTCTTTCTTGATGCTACAAGCATTTTTTCTAAAACATTTAGTGACACCAGTTAACCTAGCATGCATGCTTTTGGACAGTGGGAAGAAACCGGAGAAAACCACGCAGACACGGGAAGGGCATGCAAACTCCACACAGAATGGACCCAGGCCACTCCACCCTGGGACTGAACCTGGAACCTCGTTGCTACCGGGATTCATTACACCATAATTCACATTTCCACTGTTCTTTATTCCAGTCTTCATAAGCTTTATCAAATCTTAGCCTTTACACCCTGCTCCCTTTTTAAAAAAGTGGTTTCTTGGCTGCTACCCTTTAAAAAATAATGTTTCTGACCAAGCTTCTTTGGACGATAAAAGACTATGTATCCCAATGAAGCTGCTAGATGCTGATATTGCTAAAGCGTAAGGATAGATCATACTATGTATTTTCCATTTTAGCCTTAAGTAATGTGTATGATTGTTATAATTGTTTATTTAACCAGTTAAATATATCAACTCATTGATTCAATTATGGTAAACCTAAAAATTATACACTACATTCTGGATATAGCACTGATAGCTTTTAGGGATTGTAATCTTGTATAGCTGCATGGTTTGCCAACATATTGGTTAGACAAGATAACTGTTTTGATAAGCAGTTATTAACAAACATACCTGAATTAATACTTTGGATGAAAAAGATATTATAAAATTAAAAATATTATACATGCAAATTTTGTTTTTTGTTCACTTAAGGTAAATCATTGCCTCCGCGGTTGTGGCAGCGGAGATGATCCATCAGTATAGCCAATCCATTTTTCTCCAAAGTGACATGTACTGTCCAGCAGGTGGTACCAAACATTTATCTTTCTTCTTCTATACCTAGAGGCCAGCTGGATAATGCAGACGCTCCAAGCTATGGGTGCCTCAGCATCGCTTTGAACAAACAGCCTGTTTAACACTAGAGGAATGAGCAAGATAATTTCCTTTATCTCCTGAAGTTCTATAGCTTTTCCTTCTCCGCTCTCCAATTCTTGGTTAACCAGAGCATTTGGTATGCACTCCTATAACGTGGCATGCAAACCTTTGCGCTAGTCATTAACCGTTCTCTCACATTTAATGGCCGCTGCAAAAATGTAGTCATAACCCTGATTTCCCCCCTCCTCCCCTGAGGAATTTGGGGGCAGATGCTAGCTGAGTGGTGTCTATATGCGCACCCTGACAGTAAGGATTGCTGTCATAATGTGCTCCAATAGTGCACAGAGCGTATTTCAAATGTGTGGGGGGTTTTTTATACAGTAACTGTGCACAGAATATCGCGTGTACAGAATGTCTCCTCTGTTTTATTTGTTGATGAATTATTGCTTATTCTCGTAGTCTTTTTTTTTTTTTTTTATAACGCATTTGTTGTGAGCAAGCACATGTAAGCGATCAGTACATGCACAGTCAGTGATTCATGGAATGCACAGGGACCAAGTGTAATTCGGAATTGTTTTTGAGAGAAAAGTGTTTACTCAACATTTAAATTCGTGAAAGGTCTTGATGAGGTGTTGTCAAAACACATGTTAGTGCTCATTACAGCTATTTCTCACACCTTCATTTATATTGCGTTGAGCATGGGCGTTCAGGAGGAGCCATCTACCCTACAGTAAGTGTGCTCTCTCTCTCTCTCCACTTGCCCCCATTCATCATGTTGACACCAGTGCAGCTACTTTTGTGAAATGGAGAAAAATGGTTAAGTCAGCTCTTTTCCTAAACCTCCTGCACTGTGAGCGTGCGTGCGTGTGCGTGCGTGTGCACGTGCACATATGTGTGTGTGATATGCTCATGTTAAATTTGATGCATGTAAGACTATAAACAGAACAGTGGATTGTGTGTTTTGCAACTATAAGTCATTTCTTTGCTAAAGTTGTTATATGTGTTCATCAAATTAGTACTAAGGTAAACTGACTAACTGGTTCATTATTTTGCTCTTAAGAAGTGTTTACATAGAAGTATGGAACAATTTTTCGAAAATTGCTGATCATGTTCATTTCCATGACCATGAATTTCTATTTATAAAGATGAACTGAAAACAAAAGAAAGTAATATGAACTTTTATGTAACAGTTTACATTTCATTTTGCAGTTTACACCATACATTTGATTATTATTTAAGTTAAAGCTAAGTGAAATGATGGGGCAAGTGATAAGCACGGTCACAGCACAATTCCTGCATGTCCTTTCTGTGTTCAAACAAGTATTCTCCAGGCACACATTCCAAAGACATACATGAGTGTCTGACTAGTTCTGTTATAGCCTTGCTCCTTTTATGAATTACCCACTGATGCTGCTGTGATGTGGCATAAATAATAAAATAACCACAGAACTACAGTAGGACTGGCAATAGCAAGCAGCAGCTTTACAAAGCAAAATATCCAAAATGAGACGGGGTAATGCCATGCCACTTGTGTTTTTTGTACAGGTATGTGCCATTTACCAACCAATCAATGTCCGTTTAGATTAACATCAAAGGTTTAAAAAAAAAAAAAAAATACATATATATATATATATATGAGTGTTTGCTCCTGAATTACTGAATTATAATTAACCCCCCCAACCTGTTCTGTTCTCTTGTAATACAGTATTCAGTACATTGCGTGAGATGTTCAGTCTACTATAGAATAAGCTAATGATCTTACCAAACTGTAGTTCAAAGTAGGTGTGTTAAGTGTGTTTGTGGTATGCCTGATATAGGGAGTGGCAGGACAGATGACTGCTGAGAATATTATATATTCAGTATATAGTAAACACCTAGATTTACGACAAACTCAACTCACGATGGATTTCTCTGAACATATCTTTATTGTAAATCAAGGAATACATTAATCCCAATACGATTAATCCCAGAAACCCAAAGCAAATAGCTTGACACTTGCGGTTTATTCAAAGAAAGTTGCAGTCTCTGTAAAAAACAGTTAACTCTGTGGGGACCAGCAAAAAGTTCACAATGTCAAAAATGTAATTATCAATGTAATCTAAACATGGGCATGCTCACACACACACACACACACACACACACACACACACACACACACACACACACTTAACGGTACAAGTTAGGGATGCCAGCTGACCAAAACGCTTGTTATTGGAATGTGTTAGAAAACCCACACAGACATTGGGAGAACATGCCAACATGAATATCAGTATGTGTGTGGTAACAGTTCTAACCACTGCACAGTTACCCTATTTGCTATTACACTGTCTTAAGTAAAACCTTTAAAATGTGAAATGTTAGAGTTTGATATAACTCTTCATAGAAGGTTTGATCCCTGGAGGAGTGGCCTGGATCCTTTCTGTGTGGACTATGCATGTCCTCCCCATGTGGCTTTACTGTAGTACACTGGTTTTCTCTCACAGTCTAAAGACATATGTCTTGAGCTCATTATTGTCTCTAAAGTGCATACAATTCTATGTGTGTAACCAGATGAGGCCAGAATTTCAAAATCATCCTACCCAGTGGGCTGTTCTTTGTGTTGAGAGTACACAGAGAATGTTGTGGACTTAAAGGGTCAGAAGATGACAAGCACACAGTGAACAATAAAGCAATTGCTGCCGAATAAAATGCTGGTGCTCCATCTAATGTGTCTGAATGCATAACTCATAGTATGGATGGGATATAACAGTAGATGACCAGTTTGAGTGTCATTGCTGTGTAAGGTAAAAAGAAAGGCAAGACTCCAGTGGGGAAAAAGTGCAAAAAAATTGGCTCACTGAGCAGTGGAAAAAAACAACTTGTCTGTTCAGATGAATCCAGCTCTCTGTTACACCATGCTGGGAGGGTCAGAGGATTATTTGGCAAAAGCGGCATGCATTGATGAACCCTTCCTGCCAGGTGTCAACAATTCAGCCTGGTTGAGGTGGAGTAGTGGTGAATGGCACACCCTGGGTCCTCTGATACCTGTGGATGGATGTTTGGACAGGACTTTAAGCAGGCAATTTTTTTTCAACAACACTCTCTGTTGTCATTTCCAATTTTGCTTGCTTGTTTGTTTGTTTGATGAAGATTTGT
>JAVSBV010000024.1:3303385-3338846 GCA_033117975.1 Parotocinclus spilosoma | reverse complement strand
GTTAACCTAATTAATACGGTGTTTTTCCACTACATGTATTTTTAGCAGAAAATGATTACTGCTTCAGACCTTTATGAATTGTCACCTCAATGAAAACCTTAAAACCTTTAAAACATTTTTTTATTTTTTAATCGTGTGACGTACGATTTGTGTTAACAGTATATACAGTGTTAACAGTATATGAGTAAATATTGTGTGTAATATCAATAACATTTGATAATGTTCCCATGTTTGGGGGGCACTACTGATTTATACATTTTTTTTAGTTTGTGACACTGGCATGTACCCTGTGTAAAATCATGCAGACATGATGATTTGATCTGACTAGTTTTAAATTTGAACAAATCGCCTAAAAGCGAAATAAAAGCTTGTTATAAATTCTGTGTACTTACACAGGGCTCAAAATAATGAAGAAATCTTTTTTTTAAGCAGATTATAGCATCAACTCAATTTAACTTCTGGAATATTGATCTGTTTAGTAAAGTGGGGGGTGGCACAACAATGCCCACTTGGAGGGTAAAGTAATTGATGTAATTGACTGCAACCCACCACTCACCTGACCTTAATCCAGTGGAAGTCCTCTGGTATATTATATCACAATTCATCTGATGCTGCCAGGTTACACTTACATTTACATTTACAGTATTTAGCAGATACCCTTATCCAGAGCGACTTACAAAAGTGCTTTAAGACATCAGTAACATAATCAATTCTTAATAACCAGGAATCTAAACAAGAATACACTTCTGAAGCTGTAATGGTTGTGGGTTTTTTATTTATTTATTTATTTTTAATAGATAGAAAGATAAGGGTGGGGGCACTTAAAATGGTCCAGGAGCTCAGTGATTCCCTGGTCCTGATCTGGGAGGAGATCCCTCAGGGACCATCTGTCGTCTCATTACGAGCGAGCTCTGATGTTGTCAGACATACATACATACGAGCATGTGGATTACATACAAACTGTACCTTTTTGAGTTTCTGCAATGGAAATGCGGCTAAATGGACTAGCCTGCAACATTTTTTTTGCTTTGATTTACGGGTCTTTGGATTATACCTTCTGTAGGCTTTTCTTTTTCTTTTAATTTTCATCAAACTATGTGGCATCTGTCCATTTCTTACACACCTTACACAGGCCATATAAGAAAATATTCTGCATTATTTTTTTCCAATTTAGCTCTGAAGTAAACACCATGCTGGTAAAGAAACACAACGACACAGTCAAATATTGAATATTCACTCATTCAATGTAAAGCATAACCAATATATTTTGCCATTCACTTTCAAACAGCTACACAAGTCTGAAAAACTGTATACATGCCTGTTGTACAGTCATAGACAATTTTTTTGGAGAATGGCACAGATTTTGGTTTTCAGAAAACAATGGTTTGCTGCATCAGTTTTCAATTGAAAGAGAGTCACTCAGAGAGTGGTTCAGTTGTAGTGAAGAAGGCTTCAGGGCTTCCAAGAAAGTCAAGCAAGTGTCAGGCCCCTTTCCTAAAGACGATGTAGCTATGAGATCGGGTCACCACCAGCGCAGAGCTTGCTCAGAAATGGCACAGTTGCATCTGAGTGCACAGTGGATAAAATGATTGTCTGGAGAAGAAAAGATGAGCGCTACCGTGAGTCCTGCGTCATGCCAGCAGTGAAGCATCCTGAGACTAGATATATGTGGGGTTGTTTCTCATCCAGGACAGTAAGTTTTCTCAAACTTTTGCCTAAGAACTATTTCTTAGTTTGATTTCATATTTTGCTATGAATAAGGAATTGTATCAAAACATCTTCTTAGAGCAACTTATCCCAATAATCCAGGAGCAATTTGGAGATGAATAATGTTTTTTCTAGCATGATGGAGCACCATGTCACAAGACAAAAGTGATAACCAAGTGGCTCGCTGAACAAAACATTGAAATGTTTGGTCCATAGCCAGGAAACTTCCCAGATCTCAATACCATTGAGAACCTGTGACCAAGAGAACTGAGTTATGATCAACTCGAAGCACTGATCATGTAAGAATATGTTTAAAAAATTCAAGATTTTTGCCAGAAGTTAATATCTAGCATGCTGAGGCAAATAGTCCTTAAGTCCTTAATAAGGACAATATTGCCTTTGCTTAATTTGGGTGTATTTGTCAATAAACATTTAAAAATATACGGAATGCTTATAATTTCTCTTCGTTACACCATATAAACATCTGACAAAATTATCTAAAAAAAAGTGAGACAGCACACAAAACCAAAGTGTGCCATTCTCCAAACTTTTGACCACAACTGTAGGTATAACCGTCATTTCTATAGTACAGTTCTACACCAGCAAGCAATCGGTCTATCAGCCAGAAACGGCATAATCACCCAGAAACGGCATAACCACCTGTAGGTTGAAATGTGTTATTTCTTAAATTATCCCTTGCTTAGTAAACTAGTATTGGTGGTTTGATGAGAAATTATTCCATATATGCTACTCACAAAAAATTGGATACATTTTATCATTGGATATTTTATTTTGAAGATTTTTGAGAGCACTGTATGCGCAGAATATTAATTTTTGCTGACTACATTTCATTTATTTTAATGTAGTTATGATGACTTATGAAGAATATATTCTGATTTTGCAGAGATTGCATTTGTATATGGCTGGGTACATGTCAATGTGAATTTGTAAGATTGTGCATTAAACAGGTGATGGTTGGGGAGTGAGGTCATGGACCCAATTACACCCCCCTGTGCTTGCTGATTGTTATCTTTAGAGCTGTTGATTAGTCTTTCCTAGAAATCTTCATTAAAGATTTAAGAAGAGAAAAGTCAGCTGAGAAATTTGGATATTAAATATTTAACAAGGTAATTCCTATCTGTGTCCTGCACCTTTACAGCCAGCTCAGTGATTTGCCCTGTCGTTACTGGTCAGAGGTCATTGTAAAACGTGTTAGTGAAGAAGACCTTAAAATGGATTGCAACTCATTTTTCTTCGCACTGATAGCAGACCTCTGAGCCAGTACTTCAAAATCCCATTTTGTTAAATCAGCCAATTACAAGTTATAGGCAGCTTTAGAGGGCTTTTTGACCTTAGGCATTTGTTAGAGGTCAGCTTTTGCATCTTGTATAAACACTTGCAAATATTCAGGATTTAATGGCAAAATGTATGGGAATGTATTAATTATCACAAACTGTAAAGATCCTGTAGTGTGGGTACATTTGAAAAGAAATGGGAAACTGAGAAATCTAATGCTTTGTATACAGTAAAACCTCACCTACCATGATTTGATGAACGATTAATCTGAGTGCTATTTTACAAGCAGGAATGTGTTTGCCTGCGAAACCCTTTTGATGCTATGGTGACTGCACATGTTTCCTTGGAGGTAACCATGGTTAACAGAAGTAAACTTGAAAGCACTACCTTCCTTTTAAAGTAATCTACCTTTCTAATCAGCATGGCAGAGTGATATCAGCTGCTTTGTCCTCATTAACCTTTTTTCTAATGTTACTAATGTATCGGTTAGGTATAGGGTTGCCATTATTTAGCTAGAGTGCAACATGTTAAGATACAAGTATTGTAATACAGCTGTGCACAAGTACGTGCTTACTGCTTTATGTACTGTGTGTCTGTGTGACTTCACGGATGAATAATGGATGGACACTTTCATTCACACTGCATTGAGCTTTGGTACTTTTTTATGGATGAGAGTTCTGCTTAGTCGCTTGGCTATTTGCTGACACTACACATGCAGTAACAGGACCACACAATGAAATAGATATTGAGGGGTGTCTCTGAGTGGCAGGGTGGCTGCTCTTTGACATGCTGAAGCTGAGGGCAGGACTTGGACTGGCATCTTACTTGTTCGTTTTCTGTCATGCAGTATTTGTCACATTTTAGAGAAGTGAACCATGAAATTTGTAGGGGCATTCTCCAGGAGAATGTGTCCGTGTGCATGCTCTTTGATAATTTCAAACCATCATGGGGTTTCCAGTGATCTCCATGCTTGGCACAGTGTGACTTGCTGTGCTTACTGCAAATAGAAGTTCAATGTCATTGCAGTACAAGTGGTAAATGTTCTTTTATCCCGGTTGTGTGTGGAAACAGGCATAGAGTGTGTTTGAAACATAAATTCTACCTGCTTGTTCAGTTTTCAGAGATAGGTTTTGTTGATTATATACATGCAAAATATGAACATACTGCTTTTCTGTTGATTTTTTTTATTGTCAAGTCTGTAAATGACTGTAAGACTCTACATAAAATTTAACAGCCACTTCATTATCATCAGCCAATCACATGGCACTAACACAATGCATTTAGTTATGAAAACCAAATATTATAATTGGGAAATATAATTATAATATTATAATTGTGATTTAAGTGACTTTAAACATGGCGTTATTGTTGGTGCTAGATGGGGCTGCTCCGAGTATTTCCAGAAACTACTGACAAACTGGAATTTTCACACACGGACATCTTTAGGGTTTAGGTTAGATAATGGTACAAAAAAGGGAAAATATCCAGTGAGCCAAAGATCCAGAGATCCAAAGTTAAATGACCGAACTCGTTTAAACTGATAGAAAGGCAACGGTAACTTAAATAGCCACTTATTACAACACATGGAACCTTGAACTTCTGCTGCAGCAGAAGACCATACCGGGTCCTACTGCTGTCATCTAAGAACAGGGGAGTAAAGCTACAATTTGGAGACCCTGGAGAATAGAAGATTATGAAAAAAAATGTTGCCTGGTCTGATTTTATTTTTTTTTGCTTGAGTCTAAATGTTCTGCTGTGACATTTGGTTGGTAGAGTTTGAATTTGACTACATGAAATCCTGAATCCATTCTGCCTTGTAGCAATGGTTCTGGCTGCTGGTGGTGTGATAATGTGAGTAATATTTTCCTAAGCTTTGGGCTTCTTAATTCCAACTGAACATTGTTTGAGTGACAGCAGTGCACTGTGTACAATCATGTAGATACTGACATGCAGCTTCAGTTAATGTTCACATCATCCATCAAAATATATAAAAATCCTAGTGATTTTGACATGACATGATTTTGTGCCAGACAGGTTGTACAGAAAGGCTGCAATAACAGATAATCATGCTGTGTTGAACAGAAAAGCATCTCAAACCTTGAGGTGGATAGGCTACAACAGCAGATTGCATTAGGTTGTATCTGTCAGCCAGGAAAGCTGAGGTTGCAGTGGTCACAAGCTTACTAAAACTGGATTGTTAAAGACTGGAAAAGATAGTCTGATCTGATGAGTTTTGATTTCTGCTGAAGCACACAGAAGGTAGGGTCAGGATTTGGCACCAGCAGCGTGAATTCTGGACCCAACCTGCCTTGAGTTAGCAATTCAGTCTGATGGAGGCGTTGTAATGGAGACTGTGTGGAGACTATTTTCTTGGCACGCTTTTGGGCCGTTAATACCAATCAGTCATCGCTTGAATGGCACAGCCTGTATAAGTATAGTTGCTGACTATGTGCATCCTTTCATGGCCACAATTTGTTCATCTTCTAATGGCTACATCCAGCTTGATAATGCACCATGTCACAAGGGAAAAGTCATTTCAAACTGGTTTTATGAACATGACAAAGAGTTTAGTGTTTGGCAATGGCCTTCCTGGACACTAGATTTGAATGTAATAGAATACATTTGGGGATAGGCTAGCCCAGGAGATTGCATCATGAATGAGTACATGATACCTTGCAGCGACTGTTTAAGGGAATTATGTCAACATGGAATATTTTTAACATATTTTGGAATTTTGTGGAGGAACTAAGCAGTATTAATGTATTTACTATTAACATACTCTGTGTTTGTATATAAATGAGCTCACAAATGACTACAATTATCTAGTGTCAAGCTGATTGACAAAAAACTGGCATAGTCACCAAACTTTCACTTGCGCTGCCACAGACTGATCCCCTTAGACTTGCAGAACTCCAAAACATGAACAGATGGAAACCTCCTGGCGAGGCAAAACACAGAAAGACAGATCTAGAACAGGACTTCTCACTGGGATTATATATGCTGAAAGCCAGGAGCTAACAGCAAGGACTTTCACCCAGATCACACACTATGGATGCTGATACAAACTCCAGTGCTGAAGAGAACCCCTGCCCATACACAAAACCTTAGTAAGCTCCACACACTGACCAACAGAACTCACCATGCCAGGATGTGTGTTTTAAATGCCTATATTACTTTTGTTAATAATACTTAAAAAAATAAGGATATTACTGGTTTGCAATGTATAATGACCTTTTATTTTCTGTTAAATAGGACATTGGCCGAAATAGATGTTGACTGGACAGTAATGTAGTCACAATCTTTTTTTTATGCTACAATAATGTAAATGCAAAGGGTACTTTCACAAAAAAAACTACATGCAACCAATACATAAGTGTGGCAGCAAACAAAGAAGTACTACTTACAATAGGACAGACACATACACTTACGGACACCATTTACAGCTGAACAGCTTAAACACAACAGCTTGAAAACAACTGATTTAGAATCAGTCTTTTACCCAAACATCACTAAGTGAGCACACAAATTGCGCTCTTAAGCTCCAACTCCTGCTTGTGGATCCGCAACTTTGATTGGCTGTTGAGGTGAGGAGCTGTTTACGGCTTTAAAAAACAGAGTTTTATTTTCTGTTGCGAATAATTATAATTTTTAAGACCTTGTTATTGTTGTTAAAGCGAACCTATGTTGATTGCATGGTCGTTAAATAGCACATACCTGTATTCTATCAATCGCAGAATTCATCACCTTCAGTTACGTTTTACACCTCTCCATGCTCCTGTTTGAGAAATTGTTTTTTCATTATTACACTACGCAGCCATATGAGGGGACAGTTTGAGTTTCAAAAGAATGCATCACTTACTTTTTAATAATTTAATAACCTTGTTTTCATCATGTTTGTTTCATTGCAACATTCCATAATGAATATGGGACCATTTTGGACACAAGCCCATTACTGTTGATGCTTCGCAGGGACAAGCAGCAAAGATTTGATGAATCTATTTTTGACTAATGTTCAAAAATTATCGCTGGTAACACAATAATTTTGTAAGCCTTGCTTTGTCTATCTTACAGCATGTGATCGAGCATGGTTCGTACGTTCCACACCTCAGCATGATTTGCAGTGCATCCGAGCATGGTACAGACTCCATAGTGTTATTACTCCCTTAGTCACAGACCGGTTCTCACTATGCTAACCCCTGTCCACTGCTCACAGTGGACACACAAGTAAGAACTGGACTTTGGTGCAATGGAAAAGGATCAGATGTTCTGTTTTTTATTCAGGACACCAGGATGGACTGTGGAAAGAAAAGTAGTTGAAGAGAGTGTGAGCAATATTGTTACAGACCAGGTGCTGTTAATGTTTTGGCTGAACCCAGGCCTTTTCCAACTAGTGCCCTAAAGGCTAGAATAGCAAAGTAGAAAACTGTTAATAAAGTACAGATTCAGCCTTATCATAAGGGGAGTAAGAGCATAAAAGAGCTCAAAACAGACACACAAGTACAGCAGAATTTGAAAAGAAACAGTCTGTACAAATCCTGTGCATGTCAGTGTTTAAATCTGAAGTCTGTTTTATCCAAATCCATGATGTTATCTGTGTAATCCACATCAGAACAGGTGTGAGAAATTGTATTTCTATCAACAATGCTGCAACAAATAATGCACATGGGAGCAACAAATCTGGTTGTGGAGGATATCCAGGGTTTAATCCAGGGGCTTTTCTATACTGCTTGTTGTACTGGGACACGGTTCACTTTTGATGGGCCCATCTCTACCCCTCTGCTTACCAATCAGTTCTAGTGGCAAAACTGTGCATAAAAAATAAACCTGTTAAACACGGAATAGATTAAATGATTTAAGACTAAAATAGGTGTTAGTCTCTGGCGTGAATAACAAATTAAAAGGAAATTAAGACTTTTACTTATTAATTGCACTTTTGTTGATGCTAACGTAACTAACACTTGTGTTATTTTATGCTTGTTTAAAGCAACTAGTTCTTTAACAAAGCCACCGGTGCTGCTAACGAGTAGTTTTCTTTTTATTCACAAGGCTTTTTCCCATCCATAATTAGACCTGGAGAAGACATATCATCACCACACAGTCTTTCACAGAATTAGCCCAAGAGTTTATGGGAGTCATTTCCTACAATGTGACTTGGGTGTGAACGCCCAAGACATACAATTACATGTGCTTCTTGCTTTTTCCTTAGTCTAGTTCATAGTAAGCCAAATCTATACCATATCTTAGGTTGGTGGAGCTTTAGATTTAATGAGTACCCCCAGAGGAACCCTTGTGGACCACCGGGAAATGGAACGAACTTGACACAGACAATAACAGGAGGCAGGGATCAAACCTGGGTTGCTGCAAGAGAGTTTTGCTAATTTGGCCAATGATTTTATGCAGAGTGACCTATAATTAATACAGAGACTGAGGGTTAATGACCTTGGCCAGGCCCCATACACTATCAGTTTGGCAGTTCTGGATCTTAATTCCAGTATGTGAGCCACATCACCAACCTCTTCATTGGGGTTGCTGGATTTGTGCTGCATCACTATTGCGGTCAGAAAATAATCACACATGTCCTTGTGTACTACGTATATCTCATTTTTTAATATGGAATGTTGAAGGTTAGAATCTACTAATTTATCAAAACTTCCAGCACAGCATGATGTAAAAAGAAACCTGAATTCAAAATAAACTGTTATTGTTCATTAGCCTTTCTGAATTCACACAAGACTATTAAAATCTTAGGCATGTGACCATTCAGTTTGTGGGGGGTTTTCATGATTTATAAGGTACAATGGTAAGCCAATAAACCTTCCATAGGGATTTGCTGGCTTGGTATGTGAGTAGAATGCGGTGTCGGTTAAGGCAGTGAAGCAACATGAGGAAAGTGATGTAAAAGCATGTAAAAGTCAGCAGCAAATGCTCATTTAGTAGGCTGCATAGCTTATGGGAGGCCTCCTGAGGGCCATGAAGATAGAGCAGGGGTCTCTGGGGTGGACTGTGAGATGGAGATTGGGCAGGATTGGTGTTTCCAAATGAGTGGAGGGTGAGTTGTTGGGTCATTGATTACTTGCCCGCTGAGATTACAGAGACAGAATGGCAATGTGGAGATAACAGCGAACTGTAGAAATAATGGTGAACTGCAGTGTCCACTTCTATTTCTCTTCGTTCCCCTCTCTCTCTCTCTCTCTCTCTCTCTCTCTCTCTCTCTTGCTCTCCTTTTCTCATGTACTTGCATTATCTATTTCCTGCTCTATCTTTCTCTCATGTACTCTCAGGCCCTATTTCTCTATCGCTCTGATCCTCTGTAGCCTTCTTCTGTTCTCTGTGAAGCTGTAATGTGCTCAGACAAAGCCCTGACATTTTGCACAGTGATTCTCCCTCTTCTACCCGTGTCACAGTGTGACTCTGAATTTTCAAATCCTTGTGGCTGTAGTGAAATGATCAGGGCCTTTCCTCAGCAGATTGTAATTGCCAAGTTTGGTAAATGCAGCCAATGCGACAGAGGCAGAAGCACTATGGTAGCATCATAATTTCAAAGTTTAACAAAACAAATTGCATTTGTGTGGCCTGCCCTAATGGTATGGATGTGAGGCACGGTGCTTGTTTTTGTCGTAAATTGCACTCAGCAGGGAATCTGCAAGGCTCCTGGCCATTTACACTCCTAATGAGTTATCGGGCACCCAAGAGCAGAGGCTCTAATTGCTTTAGCTTTTTCACTCAAGCCATCCAATCTGAGGGCATAACCAGGGAGCTAGAGGAGAGGGGAAATGGAAATGTATGGAAAATGAGTTGCTGTTAGAGTCGCCTAGGCTATATGTTGGCTCTTATGACTAATCCAGTCCTAGAATACTTGTGGCACTAATTTACCCTCAGAGAAGAGGCCGGTCAAACCTTGCTGTGAGATTGCGCAACTCTTGCACATGTGAACGCCAAGGTTGCATCCACAACGGACTGGGTGCTAAATTATCTGGATACATTTAAAATGTCTTGGGCGATCCTAAAATAGACCTGCCCGGCCTTGCACATTTCCTGATATGTGGTTGTATTGTTGTGAAGTGATGCAAATCTATAAAAAGAGGCCTGTCCCATGTTTTTCCTCTTATCTCATTTTGGACTTGTTAAGTCAATTCACAACACTTAGCTGAGGTTTAAACTGTATTCATAATAGAATTTGCATAACCCTTTTAAGCCTCTACTAATTCCCTAAGCTTAAGCATGCTTCTTGTAACTGTGCCTTATAACCAGGGTGTGAATAAATATATTAAATTTGCATAACCTCTTCGCAACTGAACTGGGAAGCTTTTACTGACCAAGTAAGAAGGGTCTGAGCTGTTAAAGGAAAGAAGTAATCCTCTGAGAATATACATGGAGCGCACATACTGGGAATAAATTGAACAATTTAAAACCATAATAGTTAATATGGTACAGCAATATAATTTAAAACACAAAGAAAAAGCAATTTGGACTTCATCCTTTGTTTATTATGTTTCACTAACCAATTTATCCTGGGCAATTTCTTTGAACCTGGAGCTTAGGCTGGATACAAAATCACACTGGACTAGATGCCAGTCCATCACAGGCTCAATGAAAATGCCCATCACAGGATCACATAGTCGCTTAATATAGAGCATGCACTCCATGACTGTTATGTTTTTGAGGATGCTGGTGTAGCTGAAATCAATTTACATTCAACGAGTACATACCAAACTGTACACTGCAAATACTGTATGTAGCTGTGGGACATCAAACATTAGGCTGCTCACTCGTATTCCTCATTTTGTAAAAGATATTATTTTATTGTTTCTCAATATTTTATTGTAGTCTTCATAATATTGTTCTTTTTATTATAATTATATTTTTATTTGTAATAATTAATTAATATTGTATTTAAATTATTTGAATATAAGAAAAATTCTTTTTTTTTCTTTTTTTTCTCTGTTTTATTTTATTTTTCTATTTTGCTGCTATGTATTTTAGCTGTTATTATAAACTATTTGGACCATTTTGTTTATTTTTTGCATACAGTTTAAAAATCTGGCCTGCCAATAGAGGTTAGATCCCTTTTTGTGTCTTGGTCCTCCCTGAGTCTTCTTTCTCATCACATTAAGAGAGATTTGCCTTGCCACTGTTACCATAGGCTTGGTCCTTTCAGGCTGTGGGACTAGATATTTGTAAAGCTGCCTAAATAAAAATGCTTTTGTCTTGACTTATTAGAATGTATATTACATTTATATTTATTAAGCTAGTTAACTGATACAGAGATGGAATGTACAAATGAATGTCTACCAAATACAAACCATATTCAGAATGTACAGTAATTCATTGTCACCTACATCCCAGCAGAATCTCCAAAGCAAAATCACTTCTATTCAGACCTGGTGTTGTTTTTCTCTGCAAAGGTTGCAGTTCTGCTTGCTTTAGGCTATTGTGTGTGGCCGGTCCTTCATCAACAGAACCATGATAAAACACAGAGCTAAGGGAGGCTGTTACCAAGCTAAGAAGAGTCATGCCTCTCCTAACCCTGCTGAGGTGAGCATCTCTGAGCTACAGGGAATCAGCCATCAGTGATGACCCCTGGGTGGATGAAAAGGGGATTGAGGAGTGATTGGCACATGGTGAGGCTGGGTTAGCAGGCTAGCTGTGGAGAGATGAAAACAGGAATGCATGCATTTTTAATGACTGTCCGTGACAAGCGCAACTTGTGGGCCATGCCAGCTCCTTGTTATGGCCTATCCAAACTGTCATCATACAGATCAAGCGGCAAAAGTGCAACGGCTCCAATTGTGTCCTTAATTATTTAGTGTGTCTGTATTTACAACAGGTGGAGAAAAGGAAAAATATGCTATAGCATTGATCTGTAACATGAATAAAAATGTTTTATTTAGTACTATATAAATATGATGTATTATTTATTCATGTACTATAAAACACAGTCTCACATGGGAAATCTGCAAATGTATGTGGATGGTGAATTAATCAGAAAATGGTTCCTGCAATTCTGTGCAAGTATTGTGGTCATGTTTGGGTGCAGTGCAGTGTTGTGGAGGTCTGCGCTAGCTACTCTCCAGATGGCTAGATCAATCAGCTACATTCTTTCATATGCTATTACACAGCGTCTGATAGCGTAGCTGAGCTTAAACACAATCAACAGCCCTTGTTCTGGCAGGTTGTTCTGACTGTCTGGAACAACAAAGATGATGTGTAAAGTGGCACCCTATTGTTGAGTGTTGGATTGAAAACTTTCGTCTGGGGAGAGCTCCGTCTCAGAAGGGAGGGATCTGACTTTTGTTTAGCGTGCTTTGGCTTTTCATTTCTGCTTAACTTCCCCATTTATTCATGAGTAGTTAATTAGGGAGGCCTGCTGTATGCAAATGCCTTCACATTTTCTTCGGGTTGTATTGCAAACTTATTAAAACGTATTGAAATCATGGCTAATTACTGAGGAGCCTGTGGTGCGAGGGAATCAGATTCATTTTCCTGCGTTCTGGTAATGGGAAGCAAGCAGAGGTTGATATTGCCGGCAGTGGGTGAGCTTAAAGTGAGTTAAAAATGCTGATTGGTTTATTCGGCTCAAACAGAGTGACCAATAAGATGTTAATGTTGTTAATAACCAGAAAAATAGTTTTCTGTTTGTAAATTCAGCGTTATATATGAAGTATTTTTCTGCAACAGTCTGTATATTTGTTACTGAAGTATATTTATGTATATAGTCTGTATATTTGTTACTTTTGCCTAATTTTTAAATGTATATATTGTATTATTTATTCATTCATTCATTCATGCATTTATTTAATATCTTCAGCTTAATCCACATGGTGTCGCGGACCAGCCAGTGCCTACCCAGCAACTCTGGGCGCAAGGGCAGGAACAACCCTATACGGGGTATCACTCCATCATAGGGCACACACATACGTGCACATTAAGGGACACTTTTTTCGAGACACCAATTAAGGTAACAAGCATGTCGTTGGACTGTGTGATGAAACTGGAGTACCCGGAGTAAACCCACGCAGACACAGGGAAGAGATGCATAATCCACACAGAAAGGACCCAGACCACTACACTCTGGGATTGAATTTAGGACCTTCTTGCTGTGAGGAAGCGGTGCTACCCACTGAGCCACCGTGCTGCCCTATATTGTATTATATGTTCCCAATTTCCCTCCCACAAACACAAGATGAATAATGTATATGAATAATATATACAGTGGGTACAAAAACTGTTCAGACCACTTTAAATTTTTTACTCTGTTCCATTGCAGCCATTTGCTAAACTCAAAAAAGTTCATGTACACATTCATTCATGTACACTCAGCATCCCATCTTGACAGAAACAGACATGTAGAATTTTTTGCAAATGTATTAAAAAAAGAAAAACTGAAATGTCATATGGTATTCAGACCCTTTGCTCAGTATTTAGTATAAGCACACTTTTGAGATACAGCCAGGAGTCTTCTTAGAAATTATGATTTTTTTCACATCTTGATTTGGGGATTCTCTGCCATTCTTCCATGCAGATCCTCTGCAGTTCCATCAGGTTGGATAGTGAACGTTGGTAGACAGCCCATTTTCAGATCTCTCCAAAGATGCTCAATTGGGTTTTGGTCATGGCTCTGGCTGGGACAGTCAATAATGGTTACAGAGGGTTTCCGAAGCCACTCTTTTGTTATTTTAGCTGTGTGCTTAGGGTCATTGTCTTGTTGAAATGTGAAACTTTGGCCCAGTCTGAGGTTTTCTTCCAGGATATGTCTGTACTTGGCCGCATTCGTCCTTCCTTCGATTGCAACCAGTCGTCCTGTCCCTGCAGCTGAAAAACACCATGTTTCACTGTTGGAATTGTATAGGGCAGGTGATGAGCAGTACCTGGTTTTCTCCACACATACCGCTTACAATTAATGACAAAAATTTAAATATTCGTCTCATCAGACCAGAGAATCTTATTTCTCATAGTCTGGGAGTCTCATGTGTTTTTTGCTAAACTCTGTCAGGCCACTCTGCCATAAACTGGTGGGGGCGGCAGTGATAGTTGACTTTGTGGAACTTTCTCCCATCTCCCTACTGCATCTTTGGAGCTCAGCCACAGTGATCTTTGGGTTCTCCTTTACCTCTCTCTCCAAGGCTCTTCTCACACTAGTGCTCAGTTCGGCTGGATGGCCAGGTCTAGGAAGAGTTCTGGTCATCCCAAACTTCTTCCATTTAAGGATTATGGAGGCCACTTTGCTTTTAGGAACCTTGAATGCTGCAGCATTTTTTCTAACCTTGGCCAGATCTGTGCATTTCCACAATTCTGTCTTTGAGGTCCTTGGGCAGTTCCTTCAACCTCATGATTTTCATTTGCATTGACATGCACTGTGAGCTGTAAGGTTTTATATAGACAGGTGTGTGCCTTTCCTAATCAAGTCTAATCAGTTCAATTAAACACAGCTGGACTTCAATGAATGAGTAGAACCATCTCAAGAAGGATAAGAGTAAATTCACAGCTTGTGAGTTAAATAGTGTCACAGCAAAGGGTCTGAATACTTATGACCATGTGATATTTCAGTTGATCTTTTTAACAAATTTACGAAATTATACATATCTGTTTTTTTCGGTCAAGATGGGATGCTGAGTGTACATTAATAAAAATTTAAATGAACTTTTTTGATTTTAGCAAATGGCTGTAATGAAACAGAGTGAACAATTTAAAGGGGTCTGAATAATTTCCGTACCTACTGTATGCTTTTAATACAATAAAATAAGAAATAAGGAATGCAATCAGACAAATATTTTAGTTTATTTTCTTTATTTTTTAACCTCCTTTATTTGGATCAGATTTGCAATTGAATTGGATTGAATAATGTTAGGGGATGATCCCTGTGCCTGACCTCTGACTGTTATTTGTAATGTATAATTCTATAATAATATATACTGCTAAGAAAAGCTAATTCTTTTCAATCTAATTAAATATCCACTAAATATTGTGAGCAGTGTATAATTCTTATGCGCTATTTACATCTGAATGACAGACAACTAGTATGAGTGAACCCTTGATACACCTACAGAAAATGATTGCATTGTTCTACTCTCCTTTTTGTTTGCGGTATGTGTTTCAAGTTTAATAAAAGGTCAAATGTATTGAGCGAAGTTGGCTTATCAAATTATTGTTTATAACAAAACGCTGTGAGCAAACTACTTTTATGACTGTGATGAGTGTGCGTTTTGGTCATTGTCCTGTTTCACAGAACGTAAATTTTATCCACCACCGTCGCATTTGACCCATTACACTTTGTACACCACTGTTAATGTTCTCATCATAAACATTTATAAACATACAAGGTAGCATTTTCCATAATGCGTCAGCTAGCCCTGAATTCATGAGTTGACTTAGTGTAAATAAATACATAAGGAAACATATTTCATTATGTGCCTACTGGCTATGAATTTATGTGTTGACTGGGTGGTTTCAGGGACAACCTTTCCTCGTAATACAGTAAGTAGCCTGCAGTGATATTATTATGCAAACTCTATTACTATCACCTTGATGTTTGTAATGTGGTGCTTTAAAGTCCTGCTGTACATATTTAAATCTGTACCTTGCAGCCCCCAATGATCACTTTAGCAAGATCAGTACCATTTTGCCTTTGAGATCAAGTATGCAGTGGGTTTTGTGTCTGCCCTCCACTTTCCCTTATCATTGCACGGACACCCAGCAGAATTATGAAAGATGAATTCTATAATTCAATTTTATAATTTCAGATCCCTGCAAAAGATTCTCCAGCGCCCGAGCTCTATTGCCAGACCAATTTATCATTCTGGGAAGCGGCCAAAATGAGAGCGGGCTGGCAAACTTTTGCTTTTTGAATGAGTGCTTCATTTAGCGCTTACATTTCGGTTTTTTTCTCAAGAAGGAGTGACAACTAAAGGAAAATATTGGTTCAGACCATTTTTTAGGTACACTGGGGTAATTCAAGTAGTATATTAAATCAGTTAACACATTTAGTCCAGTCATTACCACTCCTCATTATTTAATCAATATAATATTATTTGCTTAGTTATTATTTTTCTGTTGAGCGTATTTGTATAAGGTACCATCAGATATCTGGAAATGTGGCTTATTTATCAATAATAATATAAGCACACAATTTGGTTTACTGTAAGTCATTTTATTATGTTTGTTTTGGAAGGGACCATGCACAAATGACAAAAGTCCTAAAGAGAAAAGTTTTGCACCAGAGTGAGCTAATCAGATATTCCTGAGCAGTTAACACAAAACAGATACTGCTAACACAACATGCAATATTGTAAAATTACAGTAACCCACCATGTCAGTATACTAGCCACTCACACCCTAAATGAATCTACCCCAGCCTATATTATCATATTCACTGCCCACCAAATATTAGGGAATAATTTTAAAAATCAAATCCCCTAATTCATGAGCAGTAAATACGCCATCCATAAAAACTGATTGCATTAAAACAAAACATAAAAACATATTTTTAATAAGAAAATATTTGAAAATCCACACTAATTTTAAATTCAGAAGATAGTGCATTTCTTGTTTAATAGCGCTGTTGGAAAAAAGATGACTTGTATAGTGATTTTACACTTCCATAGTAATAATACATGTCTAATGCCTAACTGTGCCAGGTTCTATTTTACTGTGTGACTCATCAGGGTCAAATCCACTATAAGACATGAATATTTTAATTCATTAACACATTTTTATCTGTAAATCATTAATCAAGATCTGTTTTCCCTCTGTTTTAGTTTACAAGTGAAATGCATTTGTAGCAGAGTAAAATACCTCTTTAATATTTGGTGTGACATCTTTAAGCAAACAGGGCACAAGCATCTTTAAGCATTACAAGGCATATTTAGCCACCACTCTGTTTTTTGAGAAAATTTCTAAAGATTTCTACAGACTGTGATAAGGAAATAAAATCTTAAAAGTGAAGTTTAAAGAAACAGCGGAGACAAACCAAAGAAATGGCCATGGAAAACAATGTGTCGCTTTAACATGACCATTGTAGAAGTGCCTGTTACTGACTCCATTTTGATTATTTACTTCTGAACAGATCATCAGCATTGCTCTTTTGCTCCTGTGTAGGCAAATTTAAGATATTGGTCATGTTTTAAAATAATCATCATAAAATAATTTGTGAGAAAACAGGATTTGAACCACTTGTGAGAACTTAGCCTTGTTACTGGAAGTCAATGTGTATTTGGTATGTGGCAATGTGACCTTAGGCTGAACAGTCAGATCCATTTCAACAATTAATTTGACTTTTATGACTTTCATGTTCATTCAGAACAGTGGATGAAGCTACGGCTCTTATGAAGCCCTGTAGAATGTCCCAGGGCTGATGTACTTGGGGTATACTGATGCAGTCAGTCAGGAGAATATTATGAACTGAGGAGCTTGTGTAATTAAATAGGTTAGGCAGTATGCAGTAACCCACTTTGGTACCAAATAATACAATCCAGCCCTTACAAGTTATTGTAGCTATATAGGCCACTTTGAATGGATGTCCTGCTTTACAAATCTTAAAGAAAGTCACTAGTACACCAGACCTACTCCATTTTAGATCCCCTTATTTTTGTTAATGTGTCAAATTCAGAGTCACCATTTAATACACATTAGACATAAACAGAAGCTTTACTTTATAAGTCACTGCACAAGTGACACAAGTGATTAGCCTCACAGCTCCAGAGATCCCCTGTTCAATCCCTGCCTCTGTGAAGTTCAGATCTCTGCCTGTGTGAAGTTCGTATGTCATCCTGGGGTCTGTGTGTGCTTACTCCCATATCCAAGACATCCATTAGGTGTCTGGTCAGACTGGTCATTCTAAATTTGGAGTCACACTGACGTGTGTTAGATAGGTATCCGATTTTAATACCACACATTAAAGTGACCTAAATTTAAACTTAAATTTGAAAATGTCTGGTTTTCCATTTACACTGCCCCAAAGAACACATCTCAGTACTGTTCCTTATTAATATTATTATTTCTGAATGAATTCTGAATATCTGTGTCATTCTTTTAGTCATCAATTCTTTATTGTTATTCTTTATTCAAGAATAAGTTCAGAAGCATGACAGGACTACCACAGATCATGTATTTTTTGGGTGGTGTTTCATTGTGTATTGAGATGGTACAGCTGAATCAGACACAGCTAGTTTTAACACACTGTCCACTCACTTTCCTTTTTATTAAAGGTATGCACCACATTGGTCCACCTCATAGATGTAATTGGAATTTAAATAGCATTCAAATATGACCTAATGAGCAGTCTTTATATTACAATCCTTTCTGAACTTGTATTCTTGTGCCATTGTTTAAGAGCTCTTACTAGGAGAGCTGTCTACTAACAGCTGCTCAACTAATGAACCCTCACTGAGTCTTGTACTGAATTTATCTATTCCCACTGCTCCTGCCACTTGCGGTATTATCTGTTCTATGGTTTTACCTCTTGCTTTCCCAGTTTCTTTCATGTAAAAAATGATGAGGTTGCGCCATAGGATTGGTGAAGCCAATTACAGAGCAGGAATCTGATGATATTAGTCTGGGTATGATTTATGATAATTGACCCCTCGCTGAGATGGTTATAATTAATCTGCCTCATCACTTGTGGAAAAGGCCAACTGCTAGAGTCTGTGTTTTATATATATTTATATATAGCTGTGGGATCCTATTGTCTCACAGTGAAATGCTGGGTCTGAATCAGCGCAGTGCCTTTGGGCCTGCTTGTGCAGCACTGAGCCAGGTTTACGCCTCTCGTGCCTTTTATCCACCACCTTCTGGCTTTCTCTTTCCAGATTTCTCATGAGTGACAACATCAATGCACATCTGTCCTCACCTTTGTTAACACCCCCATATATATCTGGTGATTGGAAGAGGTATGTGAAGTGCTCGTAGAAAAGAGTGGAAGAGTAATAAAGTGTAAAGTGGAGATGGCTGATGTAGGGCTGGCAGAGCTGAGATGGTGAGTCCTCTTCTCCCTGGGTTTGAATTAGCATTTGTGCAGCTAGTTGACAGCTCCAAACAAGCCCATCAGCAAGTGACTTTGATCAACTCAACCGCCATGGCATTGTAGCTAATGAGGGCACATGCGCTGACGCTCCCTCCGCTTGGTACCCGCCCGTCTGTGCCAGTGCCGATCCACACATACTCAGTACAGCTGACTGTTCCTCAGCTCAACTCACTTAGCCCTCTCGCACCTTCATCAGTATGGAGCAGTACCATACTGTTTGGGAAACCATGGTGCCAGCTTATTAAACTGTATGCTTGTCGATTTTATGCCATCTCGTTTTTACTTGCTTTGGAATACTTGAGGCTGAGGGTGAATGACTTTTTTCAGTCTCTTTGTGACTCTTCTCTCAGCTTGAGGGCCAGTTCAGAAATAAAGCTCTGGGAATCCTGGGAATGGATATGTGGGGGAAATGCAGGCATGAGAGGCAGGGGCGATACAAATGTAATATTGATCTAGTTTAATTAGATTCCTATGAAGACCCTAAGGTTTTTGTCTCAGTTCCTGGTTGGAGACAGAGTTTCAGTATTGAATTAAATAAATTCACTTTACAAAAGAGCTCTAGACTTCTTTTTCTTAACATTTTCATATTTGGCATTGCTGGGTGTGTGATGTTATGAACCCATTCCTCATGTGTAATTGCTTTTTACTCCCTTCATTTTTTTTTATTTTATTTCTTGTGGAGAATAAAAGTGAACAGAAAGTAGAGTTTTGTTAAATGCTTATCATATCTTTACCACACCTTTTTAAAAATCTAAAACTGATATAACCCTATCCAGAAAGTAGTTTTAGGTATGTTTATTATTTAATACCAGTGAACAACCAAGTCTTGTTCTTCATCCCTACATGTTTGATGTCTTCTATTCCATCACATACACACCTCATTCTACTCTTGACTGTGTACTGATTAGGTGATCACCTGAATCAGATCATATTCAGTTAGGGAATGTATAAAAACAACTTCTGTCATCATTGCTAGCATCTTGTAGTAGAACCAGCTGGATGGCATAAACCATGCTAGTAGTATCTGAAAATATATTGCAATAAAAAAATAACTATAGACCTTGCCAAAAGTGAAACAGTAATGTTTTGAAAAAGATAGGAAAGGTTCACTTAACGTTTTTCATGTAGAGGAATACAGTATGCGTCAGGTTGCTTTCCTCCTTAAAAAATCAAAGCCATAATTTCATTAAAACATGATCAAGCAGCAAACAATGGGGACAGCAAAGCTACATCAACTCTACTGCCTGGAACAACCGCCACCTCATTTGAATGTCATTCAACAACTATTAAGTGACCTACAAAAAGAATGGCAAACAGCAATTGGAGTGAAGTGTGAAATAGTCAAAACAGCCGGATGGTCAAAACAGGTTTTAAGGGCAGGGTTGAAGTCAAATAAAGTCGTTTATCAATGAGAAGCAAAGAAGAGCCAGACTGAAGTGTGCGATATACCATAATAATTGAATGGGAACTGCATAGGACTAGAGTAAGGTCATCTTAGGTTAGACAGAGAGCTGAATTTGGTGCAGGATAGGTGATGATCTTGGGATGTTTCAGGAAGGCTTGACTTGGACAAATTTGTCTTTGTGAAGGACTCAATAAATTACAGCACATACAAGGTTAGCCTGGAAGAAGCCTTGCTTCCTTTTGCCCTGAGAATGTTCCCCAACTCTGAGGATTGGTTTTCCAGCAGGACAATGCACCATGCCACACAGTCAGGTCAATCAAGGTGTGGATGAAGGACCACCAGATATAGACCCTGTCATGGCTAGCCCAATCTTCAGACTTGAACCTCATTGAAAACTTCTGGAATGTGATCAAAAGGAAGATGGATGGATAAAAATGAATTTAAACGTGTTTTCTGTGTGTTATTTGAGGTCTGAGAACCCTGCAATTGTTATTTCTGTCAACTGTAGTTTTTTTGCAAATAGATGCTAAATGACACAATATTAGTAATTTGGTGGAAATGTTTTTAATAGTTTATAACCTTTTTTTTTTTATTAGAGATGTACTGTATATATCCACTGCTCACAAAAAATAGGGAATATTTCATAATGGGCTATTTCATTCATTTTTTTGGAACAGACCCCACATTGTTCACACCACTCAATCTAGTATCTATTAGACATACAATCTATTATCTGTTTTAGAAGTCTGCATTTTCTATTTTGTGACATTCTTTAGGCTTAGAGGCAAGAACCCCATGCACTGAAAGCCTGCTTTTTGAAAGTTGACAACCTTAGAATTGCATGCAAGTAATTTGTAGGACAAATCTGTATATTCAAGTGATTTTAAAAGGGTTTTTTTTGCTAAATCTGAATATGGATCATAAACATTAGCTGCATTTTTTTTGTTTTATTTTTTGGCTGGCACAAATTTTATGCCTGTTTTGATTATAGTTTAAATGCGGTAAAAACCTTGCCCCCAGAACAGACTTTCACATTTTTATAATCCCTGTATCTCTATAAAAGTAGAAGAGTATCGAGGGGGCAGCTCACTACTGCAATTCAAGCTGATATTAAATCTTATAGATATTATGTTCTGTACGAGCCACTGCACCACTCACTCAGCCAGAGACAATGACGTCTCCTTGCACCAGCTGAGTGGCACCCAGCTTTCTTTTCGAAAAATGTCTACACCTCCCTGATGTGTCCTCTCTGTCTGTCTTGGATGGTAGGGCACTTCATGTCAATCCCATCGTTTAAAGATGCTAATCAAATTCTTTCATTAAATTTCACTACAGCAGCGGAAGGGTCAGTTTTCTGATTGTACAGAGTGACACTTAAAAGCAAGACTTGCTTCTCTCTTTTTTGAATTTCTTAAGGAACCCTCCCCTAACAGGCAGACGCATTATAGTAAAGGCTTTGTCTTGGTTCAGCCCTTGTTATTTTGGACATAGCATTGTGACTGACCTTAATTAACTAGAGATTTAATCAGTGTTTTTTTTGTGAAGGGCCATTGAATAGCTCATCCAAAGGGTCATGTGTCTAATATGGAAATAATTTTTATCACATTTTGTATCACAGAATCTTTTGAACCTTGATTGCCAAATTTATCATTGACCACTGCAATTCCACTTAATACTGTGTACATGTTTCATGTTCATCCAGTTAATGTTGATGCTTACCGTAAGAACAGGTTTGGCATATTGACATGCTGCATATACACTTCTGAAAAACACACATTTAATATGGAGTGAATACATGCAAGTATCCTAATGGACCTAATATTCTTGCCAAAGGATGTAGTTTTAGTTATGCATTTTTAGAATACAGATAAAATGAGACCTTGGTGAACACTACACACACATTCTTAATAGAGCAGACCAGAAATTACACCACAGCCTTAGGTTAAATAGACCATATTAATATTTTAGAGTGGTGCCTTTATAGTTTTCAATATTTCTATATTCATATGACATTATTGGACATCATCAGAATGTTGTCGTTTTCGTAAAGGTAGATAGAGAACCCAATTTAACGAAAAGTGTGCAAACCTTTGTATTTAGTATCTAGTGTGACCCTGTTGTGCACTAAACCATTCCATTAATTGTTAATCAGTCCTGTTTTTTTTCTAAAACAATCTTCAAACAAGCTTCAGCTCTGACTTGTTATTGAGGTTTTTTACAAAAGCTTCAAGTTTTACAATTTGCTTCAGGTCCTTCCACACCATTACTATTGGACTGAAATCAGGACTTTTACTTGGCTATCATAAAACGTTGACTTTTTAAACATTCTTTGGTAACATGTCTTGGGAAATGCTTAGGGTGACTGCCATGCTACGCGATCCACTTGCTGTTGGGATTCAGTTCAATAATAGATTTCCTTACGTGTTCCTTTACTAATTCAAGTGGCTTGGTGAACAAAACATGAACATTTTAGACCCATGGCCAGGAAACTTCCCAGATCTTAGTCTCATTGAGAACCTGTGGTCAATTCACAAAAAGTGGGTGGAAAAACAAAACACCAGGAACTGTGCTAGGCTCCATGGACTGATTACGTAATAACAAGTTGCCTACATTAAAGATTTTGCCCAGAAGCAAATTGCAGAAGTCGTAAAAAAGAAAGGTGAGCACTGCATGTATCAGGTCTTTGTTTAAATTGCATGTATTTGCCTAAAGTCATTTATTTGAAGTCATATCGATGAAGAAAATTCGAGTTCTAAAGGGTTCACAAACTTTAAAGAACCACTTTTAGTGGCCTTAGTGATACAATATCCTGTCTTTTGTTATAAATAAAAGCAAAGTAAATTATAAATAAAAGCAAAGTAAATTATTTTAAGTAAATTATTTATATTTAAGGACATTAGGATGTGCCGCCAAGGACCTCCCACTAAGGACTCATTGTATAATCCATTTTGTTTTATAATTTTGCTGTAATTTAATATACTTGTGATATTTATTTAGTTAACATCTAGGCCATCCATGGAGGATGGGTCCTCTGTTGAGTTCTTGGTCTTCCCAAGGTTTCTTCCTACCATTTTAGGGAGTTTTTCCTCGCCACTGTCGCCCTAGGCTTGCTCAACTAGGCATTGGCCTTTTAGGAAAGTGTAATACTGTGAAGCGGCTTTAAGACCATGCTCCATTGTAAAAGGCTCTATATAAATAAAATAAACTTGAACTTTGATATTTCAACAGTATTTTTACTATAGGGCCACTGAATATGTTTCTTCAATTTTTGGTTTTATTCATTTATTTTATTTATTATTATTATCCCTGCTGTAAATCCTTCATATGTCAGTGTCCAGAAGAAAAAAAAATGCACGTTAGTCAAATTATCACTTAATGAATGGGGTCCATTAACTGATCAGCCGTGATGCTGATTTGCTCTTTCAGCTCACTTATTGCCTGTCTTTCTTTAAGATGGAGGAGCTCGGAGTTGTGCTGGCTGAAACCAGCAGATAGCTTCACACGGTGCTGCACACTATTGATTTGACCCCCCCAACCCCTGCCCGCCCCTCACAAATCGAGGTGCCCCTCCAAATGGAGAGGAAAAAGCTGCTGAAATGTTCCTTTCCTTGCTCCCAACATATTTTAAAGGAAATAAATAAATGCATTCATTAATGGCTGTTAGCTTTTCTTTTTTTAGCCAATTTCTCCGAGAGGTGAATTGGATACCGATGCCTTAAGAACATTGGACAGGTTGGGCTCCCCAGTGGCCACTCATATTAAGGATACATGTTGCTGTGGAAGATGTGAGGTAACATTTGCTTAGAGTTGGAATTGGTTACACCAATCCACCTTCACCCAGTAAGCAAGGTAGTTTGATTGTAGCAAACCAGGCAACTGAATTCTACAGAGGTTTTTTACTGAACAGTGCAATTATGGCACCCACACCAATTACATGTTTTTATCATGCACAATGCGTTTGCCATTAGGAAGATGCAATTGGAGTGTTTGTGTGGTCTTTGCTATTACTGGGCATGATGTGGGGCATAGTGGTTATGATGCTGGACTATAGTCCAGAAGGTCCAGGGTTTACATCCCACCTATGTTTTCAAAGCCCCATACTCACATTACGAAATGTGTATAATTCCCTGTACATTTGAGCCCTAAGGTATGTTTCATTTGACTAGTGTGATCACTCCAAACTGTGCCCGGTTGCAGTACGCTGGACCGAGGCTGAGGTGGGATCAGACATGGATCCATTGGACTTCAATTGGCATGGTATGCATGGATTGTTATCGCTAACTGTGCCCACAGAACACAATGTTATCTGTTTCCTTAAGTCTTTTTACATTTGCAGCATGAGTAGCAAAAATTGCTGCATTGTATTATCAATAAATCTATAAAGCATATAAGTGGGCTGTGTGTCAGCAGACCCAAATAAACCCCTCCAAAAAAGCATTTAACCACCACTAAACTGACTAAATATGATGCTGTAAGCATGCTCGGGCTCACTACATTTAAGTTCAATGTGAGAGCAAGGGGGTGGAGAGTATGGACAGTTCAAATATTCTGTTAGCTAAAAATCGCTAAAATATTCTGTTAGCTCCCTCTTTTAAGCATGCAAATACCCAGAGCCATTGCATGTTCTGCAGTTAAAAAGGAGGTAGTGTCTGGCTTAATGTCTTTCTGAGGACTATGTGTTATCCCTCTCTCTGGCAGGTTTTTGTAGCTGTATTTTAGATTCTAAGTGTTGGGAATTTACAGTGATTCTGGACTCTTGCTCCTAAAAATATTAAGAATATCTGACACTGTTATAGTATGCTGCTATACTGAACTGTCAGTCGTGAAAAAGCAGCAGTCTTCATGTTTCGTAACTTGCCTTGTGAGATTTCTAAATATATTCCTTATCCCCAGCATTCCGGTCCTTTTCTTTTCCCTTTTTTTCTCTTGCACGTGCTGTGGATTTACAGCTGCTGCCATGCCACCGCGGCCCCATCCATAAACAACCAGCACTCCTGCCTCACGTGCCTCCACATCGTCTCAGCAACATCCATCATCAGAACTCTTAAGACAGTCATCCTCTTTCATAAGGAGGCTTCCTCCAGAGTCTGTGCGGACAGCCTTTGTAAATCACAAACGAGAGAGAAAGTGAGAGAGAAACAATGAAAATAGCTGCTAGCCAGAGGAGAGGACTATGCTGTCCTCCCTTAGCCGCTAGTAGTGATATACAGTATGGCAGCAAGTTTTTTACATTTACTACCTTCACTATGCGGGCGGTGGTGAAGCTGTGATCAAATATGCAGCAATAACACCTTGAGTCATACAGATGTACTCCATCAGTGCAGAGAATACCACAGGCGTTCCTAGGCCTTGTAAAGCAGAGAAGAAATGAGCTATGGGAAAATGTGAAGCACTGCAGTGCTGCACCCATACCATGCTGTGTATGCCTCTGCAATTGTAGCTGGCATAACACAAATTTGCACGCATCTAAATGAAAGTGCTGCATTGCTGTAATGTGCATGTTCGATAGAATTGCTGTATAAATACAAAGGTCTCAGGTTTGCATGTGTCAGGATGTTTTTCTTCCAGGGAACTCATGTCCCCCAGTGCCAGCTATCAGGACCATTGTGATGCTTCTAGTCTATCGCAGCTAAAATGATGATTAAAGGGTCTTGCCCTTTAAATAGACAATCCTGTTGACCCAATTTAGAGGCACGATCAATGCGTCACTCGCCAGATTAATTGAGACGCGTCTGATTGATTTTTGTTTTCCCTTTTTAAAAAGCAGCAAAGTGTGGTCTTGTGAGGAATGGGATTAGGTGCCTGGAGCAGGGTCAGAAAGGACAACCCTGTCCCTGTGCAAGCATTGTGTGCCTCACAGTCCTCGCTCCGTCGGAGGAGAAACAAGAAGGTTTTGTGAGCATATTTGCGTACTTGCTACAGCTACCTCATGGGAGAAACAATGCTTTGAATGATTCTGACAATGGTTGTGTCTCAGGGGTGTGAAACTGTTGGTGTTTTAGTAATAATCTGTCAAGGGATACAAACAGGTCAAATGTAATAAAGACATGGAGCCAAGTTAGTTTAGATTGCTTAACCTTGGTAAATGAAAGAAAATGAATCAGAAGAGTCATGCTGTCTTAATTCATTAAGTATGTGTATGTGGAGGAACTGTGCAAGTGAACAACCAAACCATAATCAGCAAATCAATAATAGATAAAAGCATTGAACAACTTAAGTGTAAATAAACAACAAATACAAATATACCTTTGCCACAATATAACATCAACCAAAATCTTTATAATAAACTAGACTTATTTGTCAGCCTGGCATATGCAAGGTAATTGTACCATTACCTTCATAATTTATACAGCTGCAGTTTGGGAACCCATTTAACTAAACAAAATGCACGTTTATTTATGGGTAAAATACCTTCTGCAATATGCCGAGAAGGGGTAGACAGCTATGGACCACAGCCCATAGCCCCATAGTGAAAATTATAATTTCTTGTTCAGATATCGTGACGCAGATTACTAAACCCTTAAAAGTATCATCAGAACAGCACATGGAGGCAGGAGTCATTCTTATAAGCAGTTTTCATTGTTTAGTACACAATGTTTCAGTCATATGTGCCCCATAGCAACCAAAACCACAGAAGAAGCATTTTGAATTGATTGATGTTTTTGATGTATTCATTAAACAAATATTTGTATAATATTTTACATACTCCTGTTTGTTACCACTTCTCTAATTGTAAAGGACCTGACTGCATGCCACTGCTGACCTTTATGGGAGAAAAGTACTGCCCTCCATAATACATATCAAATGCATGTGGGTGGGTGTTGTGTGGTGTCTAGTTTGTATTTCAGTGGGGACAATTGTGGCACAAGATGCAATGCAGGAACAACCCTAGACAGGGCGTCAAACGACATGCACTCATACATGCCTAAATGCATGTTATAAACACCAGTTAATCTACCACAAATGTCTTTGGAATGTCGGAGGAAACTGGAGTACCTGGAAAAACCACACAGACAATATTAGGAGATGCAAACTCTACACAGGTGGATACTGAGTCAATGGTGGATACTGAGTCAATAATTAATATAAAATGATAGTTGTTTTGCATTTTGCTTGATACTTTTTCTTTCTTTAACTCATTCTTAACTAATTCTCTTGGTGAATTGGGTTGGTGTTCATAATGAACTTATTGACATGTATGACTCAATAGCTATAAATCTGTGATGGTGAAGAATAGCATGTGCTCGCTGTAAAACATGGTGCAGCCATCACCTCTTTTTTGCTTTACTGTCATTGGGCAGAATAAGGTGCTTGGAAAAGAATGCTAACTGCCTCCTTCTGTGCACATGTGGTCACAGATGTCTGAGACTGGCTGCTGTTGTCTAATCAATAAGGGAAAGAGGAATGCCATCCTTTCAGTACCCACTGAGATGGCCAATTATGCTCTCAGAGCACAGCACATGACTGAAAAATCCTAGGTAAAGCTTGTGCCCTCGTACCTAACATAAGTATTTAATTTGACCAGTTCCCCAGAGATACTTCCTGCTCTGTTAAATGACTCATCAATAAAACCATATGCTTCACCTATAAGATCAATCATTCGTTCACCTGTAGCTTCATTAATGAGAGATAGTCTTACTAATGACTGAAGAGGTGACTGTAGAGCACCACATTGTTTGCCGAGCTGACTTTTTAAAAATCACAAATAGATTCAGATATTTGACCATAAGAAACACAGTGGTTGTGTGCAGTGATGACTAATAACTGTATATGCGCTATATAAGTGGTTGATGACAGAGAAATTATCCATGTGTTTGTGTGTCTGAGTTCAATTGCCTGCACATTTTTACTGGCCTTTTAACCCCATTTTAATGTATAGAATTCATAATCATGATGTGTTCTATGGATGAAGCAAATTGAATGTAGTTGAAATGACTGTTAAAATGTGTATGTATCAGATTGTTTCTTTCATCCCTACACCCTCCTCTATCTGTTTTAGCATTATACCAACACACTCTAAAGGTAATGATGGTCTCTGAGTGATGGATAAGGCCCAAAAGCCACACAGTTTTAATTAACAACATGTTCCCTGGTGGCCTGTTGTCCCTGGTGTAGGGAAGGCCACCTGAAAGTCAGTTTGGGCTTCTTGAACACCAGGCTGCACTGACAGTAATGGTTCGTTTAAAAGTCAGGAGGTTGACAGCTGTGGCACTTTTGACATTTTTAGCCCTCCTACTCCTTGGTGAAAGGTCAGGAAAGATGGTGCTATAAAAAATACACAACAGATCAGATTTATTGTCTAGACACTGTTTGTATGGGTTTCCATTTCAAAGTTGCTGTGCAAAGTCTTAATATACTTTAAATTAAGCTTAATGTAAACATTGAAGTTTAAATTCTTTATCAGCTGTGTAAAACCACTACTGATGAACAAAAGTAAGACTGTTGGACAGTCTGGAACATGACCTGTTTAATCAGAGGCAACAGAAATCATACCAGACTCAAACAGTTTAAAAAAATAACTAGGCTGAGGAAAGCCACTCAATTGTTGTTGACCTAAGGAATGGTTTGTTTTGCTAGAGGGAGCTACACGTCGAGTTGTCAGATCTAGTAAAGCCCCATCTGGGAACCCAATCAACTGCTTGTTGCATATGGTCTGCTATTCCCTAATCTCATGAGTGTTGGTCTTGCCTAGGGATATCGAGGCTCAAGAGTAAATGAGGACTGCTTAGCATGAGTGTGTGTGTCCAGCATGGGCCGAGGATCATAGTATCAGCATTTCAGGCTCGGCTTGCCTGCCTTGGGAGGGTGGTTTGCAGGTGGGCTGTGCATGGCAGGCCACTCTCTGATTTATGATGGTGTCAGCTCATCTGGCCGTGGGTTGAACCCACAAATCTCAGCAACTTTAAATCATTGCACCATAGAGCCCAGGGAGGGCAGAGGGGAGTAGGGTGGGAGGGGAGTATAAGTGATATGGGGGGAAATAGGGGTGGGGGTATTGAACAGCAAGTGCACATAAAATTCCTATAAGCTCACCCTTTCATGCACACAAACGCCACAAGAATGCACGCACCGATCCAGACAACACCATCTCTCTTTTATTATCAATCTGTCTGCATCATGCTTCTCTCAGTGTCTGTCATTTGGGAGGAGGCGTCATAGATCACCTGCTGTCTGAGGCCCCTGATCACTCGCCTTTTCTGCTGACAGCTCTCCCACGCTTTGATGGAAGAGAGTTTTGTCAATCGCCAGATGCTTGAAGAGATACATTAGGTTTTGAGCATGTAAACTTGCTTGCGTTGTTCAGAATTGATTCATCTCAAAGCTTGCACGATCCAGAGGGATGATAATTGGATTGATGAGGATGCTGGACCAGAAATGGATTACGTGAAGCTTGACTTGGAATAGATTCAGGGATTAATTCATTTGTTTGAATTGTTTCATCAGATTTTGGCTTAGATTTTCATTTTTGTTGAAGGGGTTGAATTAAGTACTTAAGGGCTGCAACATTTGCCTAAGGACCTTGAGAAAATAGGTATTGCAGATTGGATATAGATAAGGAATAATCAGCAGTTACTTACAAGATGCAGTGTCATAACAGTTTCATATTTTTGGCTGTTCTGTCTTCTGCATTTCCATTTCCAAATTTGGACACCTATCATAAATTTGGATAGAAGACCATTTTTAAATGTAAAAAATATTTTCTTGGTATTCACCAAATTCATATTCACAATTTGGCAGCCAAATAGTGACGGGTGTACTCATAGTGGCACAGCGGTTTATGGTTCTGGATCAAGAACCAACAAGTACAGCGTTCAAGCCCCAAATGCAAAGCTGGCACTGTTGGTCCTTCAGCTAGGTCCTTAACCCATAAATTAGGATTGTACATTGTAATGTAGCTTTGGTCTGGTAAATGATTAAGTGCAAATATCCCACTAAAGCCACAATGTTTGCACATGGCAATCTTAGGCTTATATGAGGCTGCTCTACCATGCACACCCAATCTATGAAGCTCCCTATGAATAATTATTTTGCTGACATTGCTCCCAGAGGCAGCTTGATACTCAATATTGAATGTTGCAGCCAAAGACAGATGATTTGATGAAAAGGTGGCATCATCTTCTAGTCCCATGTTAAAAGTCACTGAGTGCTTTATTGTGGCAAGTTTTACTCTCCACGTTTTAAAGTGCATGTTACACTTTGTGCACATGTTAATAGGCATATCCACCATTTTTCTATCTTTTCATGAGCAGACACAAACATTTTCTGGACTGGACATGACAAATATACTGCATATGATAATATGAATACTGCTAAATAATAATATGAAGTAAAATCTCCCCTAATTTTTGTAAGCAGTTTATGTAGAGATTATGCATAAGGAATGTTATACCAATATAACACCTACCTCTCTAGTAATTCTTTAATCTTTCTATCATGGATAGTTGCAGTGTTTGACTGTATCTAATGGAGCTTATTTGTTCATTCATTATCAACAGTGGATCATTTATAAGACATTAATGGAAGGCCCCCTGTTAATACTTGCTCACATGGATGATTTTTATACCACTTTGCATTAACTATATGTACAATGCATTCGGAAAGCCTTCAGTTTTCACTTTTTCTTATTTTTTCACTTGTGATTATGTTTTTTTTCCCCCTATAATTCAGCACACAGTAATTCTCCATAATTCTAAATTGAAAACAAATTTTTTGAAATGTTTGCATTTTGACATTGCAATTGACATAAAGACTTTTCTATGACATTTTAAATATGGGCTCCTCACATTTCTCTTGATAGTCTTGAAGATCTTTCTGCAGCTAGATTAAAGTTCTTCTGTGGTGTATTCAGTTGAGCTGACGTACTTTGGAAACACACACACACGTGTCTATATAAGTTTTATTTTTTTAAGCTTTATGGCCTTACTGAAGCCTCCCCTTAGTCAAGAGAAAATAATAATAATGATAATAATAATATATGATTATATATGATTTATATAATATTATATAATAATAATTTATAAGAATAATTGATTTTGTAGTTTAAGTGGAATTTAGCACAAAAACTTGCATGATAACATTTTTGCTTCTTGTTACATATAGTGGCACTGTACTAGCGCTATAAATCATTGTGTGTCAGATACATTTATTAAGTCCTGTTTCACATTGTAATGCAATTCATCCAAATGAGCAGCACACGCTGTACCTAAACATACTTTGGTTTAGACTAGTGCTAAATGAAATATTTGATTCAACCTATTACTTTATAAAATTACCAGAGACATGCAAATTATTAAATTTCATTAGGTACTGTTATAAGAAACAGCATGTGCTGTTGTCAAGTGTGCCAGACATGTTGCCGAACCTTTCTTTTTATGTGATGTAACCTGCTATCCCATGGTAACTAGCAAACAAGTAAATGTCTGAAATTGTTATATAGTACTATTTAGGGTATGTAGAATAGTGGATAGGGAACCAAGTAGCATACTGTTCCTACGTAAAGGTGCCTAACAATGTTGGGTAATAAAAATGTGATTACTTGAAAATGTGATTTCTTTCTTATAGTGTTCCCTTGCCACTTCACGGTTCACCTTAAAATAAGAATATATAGTGGCTTTTCACTGTTTATACTGTAAATAGCTGTTGTGTCTACAATGTGTAGGATATGACGGTACGGACGGAGCATTCGTGATACGAGAGTGATGTATGGCGTGTTAAGTAAAGAGAACGTTCGATGACACCCAAACGCTCTGAAAGTTGTCCAGCTAAAATAGTGTATAAATACTTAAATAAATACAGTGTCCCTACTTAGCGGATTTTCGTTTATTGCGGGTGGTCCTGGAACGTAACCCCAGCGATAAACGATGGAACACTGTATATATATTGTTTTACTCATATGTGACACAGATTTTTTATTTTCTTTGTGACAGTGTAAACAGAAAGAAAAACGCATTGCATCTAACATTTTCAGTTTTGAGTTGGGCCACTTTTACATGTGGTATTAAATTCTGATACACATCCTAAACACCGCAACGCAGACAGATCAGAAATCATTTGAGTTTTATGTCATAACAGTCAGACATTTGCCATAAATGTGTGCTGAGGAAAAGGGAAAATGGACAACAGCAGTGAGGGAAGTTTTTAGTAAAAATTTGAAAGCACATATCACAACTAGTCTACTTTTAAGGAAATCTGTAAGGAACTGGTCAAACACAGCCATAGAAGGCAGTCTGCAGGTGAAAAAAAAAAAAAAAAAAGGAAGTAAAAGAATACTGAAGATGCAAACCAGAAAAGTGCAAAATAGCGTGTCCTTTTTCATCCTTAACGAATTGCCTGCTCGTTTAGACTCCATTCTGATTATTTACTACTGGACTTGCAGGTAACATGAAGCATTGCTCTTTCGCTCATCAGTTTAGAAGCATTAAGTATTCAGTTGAATGTCAAATCTAGTTCACAAATGGTAAGGAAATCAGATTTGGGCCAGTTTACCTAAAGTGTGAACATAGCCAACGTGTTTTCAATGTTATTTTACAATTGAAACAAACATTGTTTCCATTTTTCCCTTTTTTAGCTTACATCCTTCTAAAAATTACAGTGGTGCAACAACTATTATTCTGCACTTCTAATTGTAAATTGGATTGTAAATTCCATCTTTTCCAAACTGTTTACCCATAACCACTCAGCTTAAGTGTGCTTCCAGTGGGTAAGAGTGTTAACTAACCACAGTAATTATAAAATTTTACTTGGAATAAAATGCATTATCGGTACAGTAGATACCATGCAGGCAGAAATAAACCTATAGGCTATTATCAGCCAATAATAATTCAGGACATGATCTTGTGGACCAAATGAGCCATTTCTTGTGACTGTAATCTTTTATTGAATATGTGTCCCCCAGTGGTGTTATAATATTGATACAACTGTTTCCTGCCAAGCAACCATCCCATCAAATTGAAATTTTGGTTGTTGCAGTTATGTGCTAGTGTGTACGCTGACTTATTTACAGATAACTTGATCATTAAAACATGGTTAATATCATCCAATTACATTTTGTTCACCTATATAGCAGACTGCCACAGGTTCTGCCACTTAAACTCCCTCTCATTTCGTCAGTTGCCTTTTTTGTTTTGACATGATTGTTTTCCAGATTTAAAGCTAAGTTTACTTCAGTAAAAATTTGAATTTCTCTCATATTCTAAATTTGAGATTGAGCTAAGTAATCGCACAGCTGTAGCATCATTTTATTAATCTTTACTAATGCTCAGAATAATAAGCTAGAAGAAGATGGCCATTATTGTCATCATACATACATGTGTACAGTACAACAAAATGCTTGGCCTCATATATCCCACCTTGGAAGGAAACTGAGGTTAGGGTACATGGTCATTCAGGGCTCCACATTGCTAAAGCAGTTGAGGGTCAAGGGTTTTGCCCCGAAGCACAACATTGGCAGCTTGGCAGTGCTGGGGCTTGAATTTTCAACCTTACAATCAATAGCCCTGAACCATGACCATGGAGACACCAGTGCTCTAGGCCATTCAGCTAAATCTCACAAGATTTGCTGTGCATCATCGTGAGAGCCTCCAGGCAAAAGCTATTGAAAGAATTTCGATTGGCCAAAGAGAAGGACTATTACAGACCAATGAGATGTTTTCCCACAAAGCCTAATTTGATTTATTTTTGTGCCATGAATGTTCACCTAGGTCACAGAACACCATGTTGATGCTCCAAAGTGGTGTAACCTTTTATTCAGGGGATTGTCCGTTCAAATTTTCTTAAATCCATAGTCTTCGTGCTGGGTCTCCAAGGGAGTTGGGCCTTACAATCTACCCACCAACTTAAGTCACTAGCCAGACAAAAATGTTTGTTAAGTTCATATATTCCGAGTAACAGGCTACCTCCTTACAACATGTTCTGCCTTTTACTTTTATTTTGGTGTTTATGCATATGCGGTTGTAAAAAAAACAAAATAAACAGTGACTGATCTTACTAATTACCCTCATATAATTTTTAACTTTCCAAGTTCAATAGATTAATCATGTGGCTGGTTGATCTTAGTAGAATCGAATATCCATGGTTTCTTTTTAAACCTTTCGGGTATACTGGGTAGCTGTTATATGGTTGTCTGGACTGGTAGTGGTTGGGCATTAGATTAGATTTAGAGTAAATAGACAGCAAACATTATTTCTAGCTCCTGAATGTTCAACTGTAGAAGCAACAACCTATTTTTGCATCTAGTAATTAAACCCTAATCCAGTCAAGTCAAGTTTAAGTAACCCATCTGGAAACATTCCTCAGCGATTTTGGTTGATGATAGCATCCTGAACTTGTTTCATATCTATAATGCATATCTCCCGTTCCACCATATTCCAAAACGTGCTCTTCTGGATTGAGATCTGTTGACTGTGAAGGAAATTTGAACATAGTCGACTCACTGTCATGTTCAATAATCCAGTTTATTTTTGCTTTGCGACATGGTTTGTTATTCTGCTAGATTGTTTGTTTATTTGGCTTATTTAACATCACTATCGGCATCAGTAGCCATCTCAGCGACACACACAAGGCCTCATCCACACACAGTTTCATCTGAAGACTAGTCATATATACACAAGTCAATGACAATTTAAGGTAATTAGTTAACCTAATGTGCATGTCTGTGGACTATGGGAGGAAACCAGAGTACCCACAGTAAACCCACGCAGACACAGGGAGGACATGCAGACTCCACACAGAAAGGACCCAAGCAACTCCACCCTGGGATTGAACCCAGGACCTTCCTGCTGAGAGGCAACGTGGCTACCCACCGAGCCACCCTATTTTGTTACAAGTATCAGAAGATGGCACACCATGGATATCAAGGGATGGGCATGGTCAGCAATAATACTCGAGGCTGTGGAGTTTAATGATGATGAATTGGTATAAAAGGGGCCAAAAGTCTGCCAAAATATAACATCCACATTTTCGGATTGAAGTCTGGGCTCTGGCTGGGCCACTCCAGGACATTCACAGAGTGGTCCTGAAGCCACTCCTTTGAGATG
>JAVSBV010000024.1:3289586-3303285 GCA_033117975.1 Parotocinclus spilosoma | reverse complement strand
CAATTTGGAATACGGCTGTAACGTAACAAAATGTGGAAAAAGTGAAGCGCTGTGAATACTTTCCGGATGCACTGTAAACACCAGCCCAACTCCAACAACAACACTACGTTCAAAGTCACTTTTTTCTAGCAAATTACCTTGCTTTCCTATTCCAATGCTTATTTTTAACATGTTTAAATGTATTGAGTTACTGCCATGTTTAGCTAATTAGCTGATTATATGTTTGTGTTAACAAGCAGGTGAACAGGTACGCTGCGGTAGCCTAGCAGTAAAGGTACAGGACTAGAGAACATAAGGTCCAGGGTTAAAATCCTACCTCCGCCAAGCTACCACAGCAAGGCACCCAACCTACAATTGTAAGATTATATAACTTGTAAGTTGCTCAGGGAAGGTGCATCTGCTAAACGCTGTAAATGAGTACATGTAGTGGCTGGTGGGTGTAATTCCCCAGTTTATATACTGAATAATCAGGCAATTGTTTTTTACATAAATGTTGCCTTTATGTACTCTTAAAAGATTGTTGAATTCATGAGCCTGATCATCCTCTGCCTTATGTGGAGCCATGTGCATTGCCTGCTGCAGTGAATCCTCTCTCCTGGAGATTGTCACATCCAAGAACTGCCGCAGTGACTATAAACTGTTACAGTCCAAGTAAACCTACGTTGTTCTCTCAAAAGAAGCTAAATATCTTACATCTCATACACAATACTGCTCGATTCCCTTTATATTTGGTCATATAAGGAATGTGCTGCAGTCTCACCCAGATGAGGATGGATTCCCTATTTGAGCGACATCTCTTTCTCTTGTGTATCTCAGTGTGGATTTCCTTTGCACTTTTGCCTCTGGCTTCTCATTTGGGGTTCATATTCTGCTTTTTGTGGAGCGTCAGTGTCTATTGTTAAGGCTCTATATACATGCATTGAAATTAAACTTAAAAGCAAATGGCTGAAAAAGCCAAGTTGAGCATTTAAATCATTTAGTTTCTCACAAAAGTATCTTTTTGTGGGGAAACACTGATATGACACTTACAATGTAAATAAGCCAGTCTACATCTTGTATAACAGTGTAAATTTGCTGTTCCCTCAAAATAACTTCACACACAGCCATTAATGTCTAAACTGCTGGCAAAAGTGAGTACACCCCAATTAGCTATTTTCCCTCCTTGATATCATGTGACTCGTGTTAACTAGTAACTTAGTGTTACTAGGTCTCAGGTGTGAATGGGGAGCAGGTGTGATTAAATTTGGTGTTATCACTCTCACACTCTCATATTGGTCACTGGAAGTTCAACATGGCACCTCATGCCAAAGAGTTTTCTGAGGATATGATAAAAAGAATTGTTGCTCTACATAAAGATGGTCTAGGCTATAGGAAGATTGCCAACACCCTGAACGTAAGCTGCAACATGGTGGCCAAGACCATACAGCAGTTTAACAGGACAGGACAGACAGACACTCGGAACACGCCTTGCCATGAAGTTGAGTGCACGTACCCAGCGTCATATCCAGAGGTAACTTGAATGAGATGGCCTACAGCAGCAACATGCCAGAGCAGGTGCTACTCCTGTCAGCTAAGAATTGAAATTAGAGGCTACAATCCTTGAACAATTGTACAATAAATTACTGGAGAAACATTGCCTGGTCTGATAAGTCTCGGTTTCTGTTGCAAACGATTGGTGTTAGGGCCAGATTGGGAGATTTGCATCATGGATGTGAAGAAGAATGTATACCAACTGCATGATGCTGTCATGTCACCATATATCTGTTGACCAATATCTCTTAGGAATGTTTCCAGACCTCGTTTGAATCTATGCCATGAAGAATTTAGACAGTCCTGAAGGCAAAGGGGTGTCTAACTTGTACCTAAGAAAGTGGTAAATGAGCGTACATTATTGAAGAAACACTAAACTAAGAGACCTAAGCTAGAGCTGAAACAGTCTTTATTGGCCAGGTGTAATGTCAGTAAGAGATTTTTTATTAAGGATCTTAATGGGATTGAATAAATGGGTGCAATTAAGTTTCCTAGTAATTATATTATTAAATAAAATAAATTATTTATTTAACATCACCCATGTTTTATGGAGTGCCATGTTGCTGCTATGATTCTTATTTTTGTTTAGTGACTCTCTATAGCAGAAAATAGATTAACATTAAAAACAAAAGGCATTCATGTATATGTTATCTAGCTTCTATATAGCATCAAAATGAAAACATGAAATGTGACAAATCAGTCTGTCATGGAAGAGTTTATTGTTTATGTACAGTGTTATTCCATTTAAAGTATGATAGCCAGAAAAAATAACACAGGATTAAAAAGCAGGCTCCTCTTTCTGTGGGTCTGTAAAATTTTTGCATAAGCAGCAATATGCAGTACAGACAGAGACATGTTTGTAACCAAATCCTGAAGTGATAGGAAGCAAGTGCTGAGTAGGTTTATTAGGGTTTTTCCTTGAATTATTGTCTGGATAGTATTATATATGCAGGACAGTCTAAAATACAAAACACAGGCATATATTCCGTCTAAATGGATGTGTAAAATTAATAGTTTACTGTACATTTACTGGTGCAGGAATACATTGAGTTGAAAACATTACTTCAGAAAGAACTGCACATGTTCAGGGTGTACATGCCTGTTAGAACTATTTAATGCCCATCTAATCAATGCATGTTTGCTTTAATGGCTCAGGTAAAAAAAAAAAAAAAAAATTAGTATAGAAATAAAAATGTTTATTTATTCCAGACAGATTTTTAGAGCAAAATTCTGTAATTCATGTGTCTGTCTTTCCCTGTCTGTCTGTCTTCTGTCACACTGTCTGTGTTGTGCGTGTGTGAGAGAGATAGGTAGAGAGAGAGTGCGCGGGTACCTTTCTGATTGTGTTTTTGCTTGCTCATTAGCTCTCGTTTGGACTACATATTGTTCTAACTCTGTAGATGTGTTTAGAGACTTGTATAACTTCTATATTTCCCCAATATCTGTATATTCTCTCATTTGCTTCACATTCTCTTGTTGAGTCTCTTTTATCTGGCTGAGCTTCCGTGTCATTTTTACTACTGTCTATGAATGCATTTTTTGGCTTCTCTTAAACAAAGTGTCATGCCTTTCCTCTAGACACAGTCGTAAAAGGAAATTGTTGTATTTCATATAGCTATTGTCCACTTTCTGTAAAATAAAACAAAAGTTTTGCATCTGTTCATGTTTGCACTCAATTTTCTTTTGAATATACTCTTTGTATTTACATTACAGTAGTCTAACGAGAATAAAATTGTGGTAATGTCTGTCAAATGTCCATTTTCAAAGCTGATGTTAAACAGCGGATACATGCAACTGTGAAAAATGGAACAAAAAACATTTTGATATATACATCTATTAGCTTAGATCTACTTAGAGATTAAATACACATTTAGATTAAAAATACCACCCGCGACCAAGACCACCCGCAATAAATAAATCCACGAAGTAGAGACGCTGTATTTATTTAAGTATTTATGCACTATTTTATCTGTAGAACTTGCAGAACATTTGGGTGGCATCGTAGGGCTTGAATAAATTCAGTCTATAATGAAACTTTCACAAACAGTGAACACAATACCGCAGACAAAAACTTGTCGGCAAGTAGCGACTCAGGCGGGCGATGCTCTAGTCTTACTTCTCGTTTTTGTTGAGTATTCATCCGCTGAGTAAATGCGCTATTTACTGTAAATCCTAATATTTTATGATTTATATAATTCCTTTATTGTTAGAATTAATATTTTTTATATATTTTGTGTAAATTTTGTGATTTTTGTTAATGTAAAAGTTCATCAAATACATGTTTATGTATACGTTAACTATACCACACGTACCGCGCATGTGCAGATCAAGTTCCGCAAAAACCAGCGAAACAGCGAAAATCTGCGATATATTTTTTCCATTCATATTTTTTGGGAAAACCCGCGATGCACCGAGTCAGCAAAAGGTGAACAGCGATGTGGCGAGGGAACACTGTAAGTACTATATATTTGCTTAGATCACCAGTGCAGTTTTCTTTGAATAACAATGAGCGTGTTTACAGCTCTCTTTTTCAAGAGAACTAGTTCTCTGAAAGGGCATCAAACGTCACGTCACGTCCTCACCAAAATTATTCTTGCTCAAAGATGCATGCCACAGCTCATCAAGTAGATAAGAACCCATTTTTCTCTCGGTGTAAAAGCGCAGACCTACTGAAAGCACTTAGAATGGTGTCTAATTTACTCATTTGTTGAATGTTTCTAATTAATAAGACTGATGAAATCATGAGGCTTTTGTGCATCCTGCCAGATGCACTACTGTGTTTAATCTTAATCTTTATTTACACATGCATATTAATTGCAACATTCCATCATATAGGCTCTTTATTATTAATATCACTATTAGCTCTGAGAACCAGCCCACAGAGAGAAACTAGAGCTCTAGCCATGTGTTCTCTTCCTTTCTGTGGCAGGGATAATGTGCCCTTACAATGCACTTATGGAAAAAGGATGCCTGTCATAGCCCCAGGCCTGGTGCAGGCGAGTGCTAAGTACCCAAGCAGCAATAGCCCTCGACTTCCTCTCCAAATGAGAGGTGACACCTGAGCTCAAGCACTGGCTCATAATCACACACTTCCTTATGTGCAGTCCTCCAAATTCAGCACTTTTCTGCTCGACTAAGTGACATCACTGCTGCTGGTTTTGGAAATGCTGCCTGCTGCATTCAGAGTGCAGTCAGGTCTCAGACACAGATAACAAAGGCTGGCTCAGGCTAACATTTTCTGTGTATCGTGAAGGATAATGTCTGTGTAGCTTTAGAAGCTTTCTGTTTGTTTGCCTCTTGGTGTTTGTGTCTAGTAGCTGGGCTCAGTGTTTTTTTAGGCTGCAGGTCATGTCTCTTTACAGTATGCGGTCCTTGGCAGTATGCTCCCACCGCCCCACCCCCGTTCTCCTCACTGTGCTCAAACAGTTAGATGGAGTCAGCAATCCAAAAGATTCTCAGTCTACCCTCACTCTTCTCGCAGTAATGCTTGCAAGTTTGTGAATCCCTTTAGGATTTTCAATATTTCTACATAAGTGTGCACTTAGACATAAGATTTTAATTAATATCAATAAAATTATATAAAGAGAACCCAAGCAAAGAAATGAGACAAAATTGTTATACTTGACCATTCATTGTATTGACAAGTTTCTTTGAAAATATGTGAAGCATTGCTTTCAGTATTTCAGTGTAACTCCCTTGTGCAGCAATAACTGTATATCAGCGTTTCTGATAACTTTTGAGCAGTCCTGCACATCAGCTGAGAGAAATTTTGACCTGATTTCTCCATAGAGAACAGCTTCGTATCTGGGGTGTTGGAATGTTTGTTCACTTAAGGTCCTTCCACAACTTTTCATTTGGTTTAGGGTCATTCCAAAACATGAACTTTATCTATTTAAAACATTCTTTGGTTGAGCAATTTGTGTGCTTAGAACTGCATCACGACCCACAGAATTAGTTTCCATCAGTGATGCCATGATGTACAAGAAAAGATGCAGCAAAACAAGCCAATCCATGATACTGCCACCACCACTCTGTAAAAAAGACATTGTCAAGGTTAGAATTTAACAAATCCATGTTCTTTAAATACAACAGGATACCCACTCTGGCCTGAAAACACCTGACTTAAATTAATTGCTAATTTTTACTGCTAGTTACAGATGCACTATGATCAAAGGTATTCCCCCTCCCCAATAAACCAGTTCAACTGAATGGGCAACTGTATCTGTGCCTGACTTTATAGTCAAGTTCCACATCCTTTTGGAATGCATTATCAGAATAGTGAAGGCTGTTGTAGGAGCAAGGTTGAGAGCAACTCCATGCTAATACCCATGTTTGGGGATTTAGTTTTTGGGTGTTCAGAAACCTTTGTTTGTATAGTGTAGGGTTACTGTTAGGGTTATGGTTGTTGAATAATTTTCCTGTTCTCTCACTCTCTCTCTCATGCTTTCTCTCTCTATCTCTCTCCCTCTTTGTGTATCTATCATTCTCACTGCCTTTCCTCCTGCCTGATTCATTTTCTACTACTGCAATTACCAGGATTGATCCTCTCAGGGTCTGCTTCCACTGCTCCCGGTTTTACAGCAGACCCTTATTTATTCGTTTGTTTCCTGTTGCCTTTCCAGCTTAGATCATCTTGGGCCTGATTGAACATTTGGCCCAAAGTGCTTTTAACAGAAATGAGTCGAACCCCATGGCAAAGCGGCAGTGGAAGTGGCCAGTGTGAATGCCGGCTAGGTTTGAGTTATTGCAGGTGGCAGGATGGAAAAGTCAGACAGGAATGGCATATAGGTCTGGTGAATGTTTAAAGCTTGGAGGTGCATTGATCAGCCTGGAACTCTTTTATTTCAAACAGCTGGAAATGGCCACAGAGCAACAAATGGCCCCTTTAAATCCTGACAAACACCATATGTGTTTATTCTTTCCTCTTCTTCATTTTCATCAAGACCCAAGAGCAAAATCCCTCCTACCACCATACTGTAAGAGCTTCTCCGTATAAAAAGAGTGTTAGGAGAATATTGGCTGTCCTCCTTGCACTCACCTTCCTATCCTCTGTATCTTTATTAGAATCGGAAAAGGCAGTCAGGGCAATCACCCTGTTAAGAACTAAATTTCTATGTTTCAGCTGCTCCTCTTATCAATGCATAGCTCCACAACAGTGTGCCATAGGGTGAGTGGATAAGTCGGCTTACTGTGGTAAGATCCTATTCTGTGTGATGGGCCTCCCCAGTGGATTAATTAAGTGTTGTGAGAGAGGGTTACAGTACAGTCTGGCTAGAAAACAGAGATGTAATTCTACCTGCCAGGTGATGCTGCTTCATGGGCAGGTTAAGGCACAGATTAAGGGCTGCATGGCTGGCACAGAGCACAGAGGGAGGAGGTTGGTGCCTCATTAAGCATCACTCCCACTGTGTTTGGGGAAGAGGTGGAGGAGCCAAAAATGGTAGTAAAGAAAAATAGAAAGAAAATAAACAACAATCTGGTCAGTCAGACAAAGCATTGCCTAAAAGAGGACTTTAAGTGGTTTTGGGGCACCACAAGTTCAGCTAAAGCACCATTTCGTCTGTTTTACTGAAGCAGTCACATGAGACTCTCTAGATATGTCATGGTCAGTTGCAGACTTGGAATGTATCAGGTCTAACCAATCCTGCATAATTTCTTGTGACACCATGCTGAGTAATGCATATTGAGTGTTGTATTGGTTATTGTGTGTGTCTAGGTTATTTATTTATACAACCCCTAATCCGATAAAAAGTTGGGACATTATTGGAAATGCAAATAAAAAAACTGTTTCTTACATTTACTTTTATTACATTCCAGACATTGTTTGTCATCTTTATATCATTTGTTATTATCATTATATAGTCATTATATATACACACACACACACAGAAACATTATTGGGGACAGGTCAGGAAGTCCAGAGCCCATACCCTTTTCTTTCGAACCTATTTTGAAAAATGCATGAATGTCCCTGGAAAATACGGTGTGACATCCTAAGGACAGCATATGTTGCTCTGAAATCTCAGTTTACTTTTCTGCATTAATGTTCCCATTACAGAAATGTAAATGACCTTAGTTAAGGGCACTGGCACAACCCCATACCATGACAGACCCTGGTATTTTGATTAGTTGATGATAACAGTCTGGATGGCAATTTTCTTTGGTCCAGAGAACACAGCATCCATTCTTTTCCAAAAGATCTCTCAAACTGTTCCCTCATTTTGTGATTTCTATACCACTTCAATAATGAGTAAAGGAGGAGAGGACAGAAACTCTCAGCCTACTGACTGGCATCACCCCCATCTGCCCTCTGTCCTGTCAGGAGTACTTCTAGTCTTCCTACCTGCAACTAATTAGTCCCCCACCTACAGACCACTATTAAATAAGCAGCCTGCATTCTAATGACTAATTTCATATTATTCATTTATCTGTCTCATCACTCCTAAGTAATTGATGATCCAGGGATATGGTCAACTCATTTAAATTTTTCACTCAGCTGTTATAAATATGTGATGTGATGTGCGTTTGATCTATTGTCCTTGTTTAAAATGCATCATCCATGTGGAAATGCACAAAGATGGGCTGGCAAGCCATGACTCACGTGCAACTTCAGAGATTCTACGCAGAGATCTAGGAACTATGAACCAAATAATATGTGTTTTCTTTTGTAACGGACATTAAGTATCGGGCATCTAAAGGTAAGACGGTGGCCTGCTTTTTCACATTAATAAGAACTCATCATGGCCATAGCTGTTATCTTATTAGGAGTGCTGCATCTAAATGTGATCATTATTTCCAGCAAGAGCAAGAGGGAGAGGGGATTGAGAGCAATGGAGTGCAAAGATAGGAGGGCCCACTAAGCAGCCAGTGCTGAATTGTCTTATTTCAATTAATTTCCAATGCTAATGTCTTAGATGGGTGTGATTTTAACATAGATGGTTTTAATAAGCGAGGCAGTGCAGCACAACACATTAGCTCCTTCAGAGGACGTCAGCCAAGTCCAATGCACAGCCACTGAGCCAGTCAGAGCGTTTCTGCTCTGTCACTTCTCCACTACCTTAAATCGACCTATAATGCTTCATGGAGCTGCAGTTTGTAGTCCCACCTGGATATTATGAAACCTGCGTAAAGTCTACCACCTGATGCACATGTATACCTGTTTAATTGACCAAACAAGAGCTATTTAACTATTTTTATTGTCTCTCTTGAGACTTTTCTCCTTATTGTGGTTTCTCTCAATTTCCAGGCTTGTATTTTGAACAGGTAGGTGGCCCCTAAGGACCTCTGTATTGCAATGCAGCTTTTGTGCATCTGTTTTTAGGTCTTCCATGGGTCATTGTGTGCCTGCACGCATGTACCCAGGGGGCTTGCTCGAGGGCTGGCTATTCTCCTTTTTCCTATCCTAGGGGGATTTTCTGTCTACTGAGACTGAACTTGGAAAGTTGCTTAAAGAAAGGGAAAACTTTTTTTTCCTTACAGTTCTATATATTTGTTTCCTACTAATTTCACAATTTAATGTGATCTAATTTTCAGCATGAGCCTATTTTCTATTCCAAAGAAGGCATAGACCCCCTCCATATACTAGTGCTTGGTTCCTAAGCATGCTGGATGAGTGTTTGTACTGTTTACTCATTACCTGTGTCTCGTAATTACTCATAATCTGTGTTGTAAGATTTTAAAATAACAGATTATTCAACACTCTCAGAGTACAGGTAAACGCAGGTTAAAACAACCATCCGACCAAGTCCATCAGTAAAAAAAAATCTATAAAAAATATATCTTTTTGAGTCCGGATGTTGCGGGTATGAACAGCTGGGTACATTAACCACCAATTAATGCTGTGGATCGTCATGCTGAAACGGGAGTCAAATCTATCTAATGTGTGTATCTATGTGTCAAATCTATCTAATCCATCAAAACAAAAGTATCAGGTCCATCATACCGCCCTCTGTGTTACGGCTTTGCCTTACACATGATCATAACAGTACACTAGTGTATTTTCTATGACTATTATGAATATCCATAAATTACAATTTTTTAGCATGTATATAACTTCTGCCCTCAGATGCTGTTTAGATGGTAGTGTAGCACTAATGTTTTTTAATAGTACCTCTGGTGCATTTACACATTGTTAGCACACAGTATTCTTGTGAAAATACCATTAATATGTACATTAAAATGGGACAAATACTACGTAACTATGGTAATGGCCCAGATGATACACTTTATGGTCAGCAAGATGTTTCACAAAATGTCATGCGGATGTTAAGAAGTGCATAACTGTATTATGCTAAAGTCAGAACACTGACATGAAAAGGAATCTGAAACCATGTTCTCTTTGCATCTTGTAACTGGATTAAATCTTGATTTTAACCCCATTTATTTACACGTAATAGTCATATGTGTCTCCAGTCTGAGAGAAAGCCGCTTGTGTAATATGTAAATCAGGTCATAACATTTGACCATCCACTTCCAGCATCGTTTACAAAGCTTATTTAGAAGTTTATTGTTCATTGAATGTTGATTTTTGCGTGATCGCTTTCATTCTTTAAACTAAGGCAGTTCATGTTTAGAAGAAGATGGTTGTTAAAAATGTTTAATAGTTGCTGATTGCAACTATTGCAAGTCCTACTACAGAGCTTTGATCAGTTTAGGGAACAAATTGGTTCTAAATTTATTCTAAATTGGCCCCGTGTGAATGTATTTGACTAGTATTGACCTAACCATATTCTTAAAGCAAATAGCCATTAATGACAAAAGTGATGTTAAATTAAATATACAACATGAAAAGCAACAAACCCCTGTTTTTTTGTTTTTAGATGCATCATTGAGAGCCTATACATTTGTATAATATGTGAGTCTTGAACTGGTTTGAAAAAAGACATTTGCCTTGTGAACATATTTTTATTTGGCTTAACCCTATCCGGATATAATCTCAAGACTCATGAAATAAGACGCAGACGGTGTAAGTTGCTGTTTTCCTAGTGTCTGGGTTCAAATCCCAGGTAGAGCTTTCAACGTGAAGGATGCGCGTGATGGAGCATTTAATTATCACTGCATTAGACTGGAGTTCTGTCCAGTTTGTACCGCCTCCTGCACCCAGTGTACAGTATAATGGATTTTGTTCCAAATCCTCCCCATGACCTTAACCACAGTGATCAGGGGTAAAACAGTATGCTTAGGTCTTAGTGATGCTGACAGTCTATGCAGTTTGTTTTTTTCAATGTTTAGGTAGTGGAGTTAAATGAATGCGTTAACAGAGAAAGAGCTATTTTATTTATCAATGTATGTTGAAAGCTGCATCCATTATCTTGAATAATTAAACTGATTATAGAAATATAATATGTTATTTTACATTAAACTGCCTACAGCAATAACACTGATGTTAATGTGTTTGTTGACATTAAGGCTGAGTTCACAAGGACACTTTGGCAATCATCGTAAAATGCATGGACATGCATTACTGGTTTGCTGTAGGCTTGTCTGTGGGCAGAGAATGATTTTTATTATTTATCTGTGTTTTGTAACAGACTGGACAATAGAAAACAGAAGTGTAATTTTTACAAATCGGTTTAATCTGCGTACATTGTCGTTTTTTGGTGTGTATTGGTCCTCAACACAGTGTAATAATTAGAATGTTAGGGGGGATTTTTTTTTTATATAAACTAATTATCCTTGAATGTAGCCCAATAAGCAAATCACACACTTTCTAATACCTTACACCTCAGGCAATGTACGTTCCTGCATTTGATCCACAGCCACGGTCAAGCAGGTTTTAAGTTGGGGTACGGATTTATCCTTGGCAGATCCTTGTCTCATTGTGCATGGGCTCTGCAGCTGGTTCCACAGGGCTTCTGTAACAATGCATAGGCCTTCGTTCTGCTGAGTCATCTGCACCCCAGACACAGGCCAGCAAACAGAGAGGTAGTCATTAATTTAGACCTTCTTTTCTCTGTTCCACTTTATTCCACTCCGTTCTGCTGAGAATGCACACAAGGATACAAAGGTTTATTCAAATCACTAATGAACTGCATGCATTCGAGGCTAATCATTTGACCTTTGGTTTTGTGTTCTTTGTAGACAAATGCTAGTTTCTGCACTAAGAACACATTAGTTATGTCATGTGATTTATAACAGTGTTAATGTAACAAATGCAAAAGCATTGCGAGATCGATGCGAAATAAGTAGCAGAATCTCGAATTAGCATTTCTTACACTGTGTGCTTAGGGCTTTTTATTTTGCTTGGACTTGAGGTGTTTTTTTAAATGGTATATCTTACTTACAGGTAGTGAGTCAGTACAAATGTATTTTATATTCCCTTTAGATGTAGAACTACTCCACATTTAGTTTATCATTAGCGAGTTAAACCAGTGATCAGATGATTGGTCTTAGCGCTGACAGGATAATCTGGTCTCTGATCCCTGCATCCTCACTGGACCGCAAAATCTCTGAGAACATGAATGTGACACTCTCTGGACATCATTAGGTTTTAGTTGAGTGTACATGGCAACTGTCTAGCTTATCAGTCCAGAAAACTACTTGATGCAGATTTACTTATTTATCAGCTCAATCATTTATTAGCTCTGGGTTTGATGATCTTGTGTTCACCTAGGAAGGTCATAAAAGTAACACACACTGCTGATTTACTGATGAACTTCTTACAAGCCATAAATGTGATTGCCATAGCACACTGTCCCTAGTAGGCTTCAACTTTGGTCCATGGACCTCAGCTAGAGAAAAAGTTTGCATGTGGGAGTCCTGGCATATTTTGACATGCTTGCCTTGGGCAATGTGAAAAAAAGGCCCACTAAACTTGTGAATTTTGAGTCAAGTTCTCTCGCTTTCTCCCCCTCTCTCTTTCTCTAGCCAGTTGCTTGATTTCTTCTCCTGCTGTCTGTGCACTCATGCAGAATTAGCTTATTTGTCAGCGAGCTGTGCCTCCAAGCCCTGGTGCACATCTCCAAATCCATTTCCAGAAGCGCGGCACAAAGGACGTTGTCCTTATGTCATGACGACAAATTTGCTGAGCTTCCTTGATCCCAGTGCAATGCAGGAAAATGGTCCCATCGCTCCTGCACAGGCCTGTAGAACAGTAATGACTTGGCTTCTGGCACTGAAGAGTCCTCATTGCACCTTTTTTATTATTATGATTATTACTATCGAGCATAAGCTGTTTTTCCCCTCTTCCTAGGAATCCAAGGTGATCTGTAAACACATACAAGCCTGGTGGCAAAGAAAGGGGGTTGTATTAGATATTAATAGAATGAGAGACATGTTCACCTAGAATCCTGGAGTCTAGAAGCATCTTTGTGAGAGTCATGTCCCTGCGATGCATATCTCACTGACGTTGGAACAGGAGTCTCCCCTTTCTGTTTTGGCATTTGTATACAGTACTGTGTATTGTTAATTTACATTTCTGATGTGTCTGTGGTGTGTTAGTGTGTGTTGAGCTTAAGACCATATCAGACAAAGTAGAGCTGCTGGAGTTTTTAAAAATTCTTCACTCACTGTTCACGTATTAGAGTCATGCACCTTATCACTCCATCTCATAGATGTAAAGCCAGAGAAAGTAGCTCATCTGCTGCTTCACATTTTGTGTTAGCCATACTCTAATCCTTCATCAGCAATCACAGGATTCTGGGAACTGGACATTTTTGGTTGCTATTTTCAATTTAGCAGTAGGTGGTTTAAATCTCCAGCAACACTCCTGTGTCTGATCCATGTGCATCAGTGCAACCCACACTAAGATACCACCATCGCGCCAATGTCACTGCACCCAAATAATACCTGATCTGAGCACTAATTAAGTATGTAGAGAAACAGTGAAAGTGCAGTGATCACTAAAATTCAAATTATATATACAAACCGGATTACAAAAAAGTTGGGACAGTAAACAAATTGTGAATAAAAACTGAATGCAATGATGTGGAGGTGCCACCATCTAATATTTTATTCAGAATAGAACACAAATCACAGATCAAATCAAAGAAAAAATATGTTGTTTCCAAATTTCATGGTGTCAGCAAATCCCATTTTTACCACTGTGTGGCGTCCCCCCCTTCTTCTTACAACACTCAGACGTCTGGGGACAGAGGAGACCAGTTTCTCAAGTTTAGAAATAGGAATGCTCTCCCATTCATGTCTAATACAGGTCTCTAACTGTTCAATC
>JAVSBV010000024.1:3247009-3281515 GCA_033117975.1 Parotocinclus spilosoma | reverse complement strand
CGTCTTACAGAGTCCGTGTTTACCGGGTGACTGCGGCCGACTAAACACAGACCCGAAGAGTCCGGAAAGGACGCAGAAGCGCCAGAGGGCAAGCGTGAGCTCTAACGCGCACGCAGCACGAGGGGGCGAAGAAATCACGCAAGTGGCCAAAGCATAAAAAGGCGAGCATATAAGCTCAGGGTGCACTTGTAGCATGAGTGTGAATAACAGACAAAAGGCGCGAAGCGCCAAAGCACGAAACTAAACTCGGGTACGCGAGGAGCGCCGAAGCACCAGAGGGCGAGCCTGAGCTCAGAAACGAAGAACCCAGACCGGGGAGTGTCCTATTCAGAACAAACACCCGGCTGGAGAGAGGCTAGGTAGGTGCCGACGACTGAAGAGCGCGAGCTCAAAGCGTGCGAGGGCACGAGTACGGAACGGGAAAAACCCCTACCAAACTAAATACCTCTGGGGTTACCCATCCATACCAGTCCTTGGGCACTAAAAGCCCCCGGGAACTTTACCACTATCTCTAGGGAACGCGGAAGGGCGCAAGGGCACCGGTGGTCAGACATGCGAACCGAACGGAGATGAAATCCCATTGGAATAATGATGGCCTGGCCCTGAACAGCGCTAAAACCACACCTTTATAGGACGTGAAGCAGCTGTTTGGGATCAGGTTATAATTAAGATAGTGGATATAAGGCCACCCCGCCGATGGCTCTGTATTGGTGACCGGCGAGGAAGACCAAACGCACTGGGGGAAGGTAGGAACCCTAACAACATTAAGTTGAGTCGAGGCCAAGATTTAGGGCGTTTTTATCATACTAGGGATTAGCTTAAAACTCATTATCATTTATTATTTATTATATATTAATACATAATATAATATTTTATCATATCGTTTTTAAAATATGACATTAAATAGTACATAGCATAAAATTATTTTAATAAATTATTATTATTTTATGGTCTAAGACAATATAACTTTTGAAAGCAAATGATAATGTCAGACAGTTACATTTCTGCCCTTTCAGAACTCCCTCAGCCAACTACTATCGTGCTGTAATTGTGATGTAAAAATGTTTGAGAGTAGCCCTGTAGTGTGTAACAGTAACTACCCAGTTCCAAACTGCCTCTGGAACCAACATCTGGCCTGTTTATTGGCAGGATTGTGGTCAGCTGCACACAGGCCTATAATCATAGACAATGTCAAGCTTTGGATGTAGTACTCTCTGGATCATGATTCGCCGTGAATCTGCGTCTAACAGAGCAGAAAGGATTCACCATTTGAGCCCAATTCTTTAGAGCTTTTCCCTTCTACTGTCATATCAAACGTGTTCATTTGGAGGTCTAGTCTTGGCTTTTGTAAAGCTGCTTTGAGACCATGTCTACTGTAAAGTAAGCAGAAAGCTTAGCCTACCGATCGGGCTTAAATTAAACCTCCAACTAACAATAGCAGAGCAATTCAAGTTGCCAGGGCTTTTATTGCTTTTTAGGGTCATGCCACTTTTTGACATGAGACTTCCCTCTTGCTTTTATCCTGTTAAATTAAGTATCGTATGTGAGTGAGTAGGTAAGGGTCTTGTTCTCCCCAAATGTCTTGTTAAGAGAGTGTCTCCATGTGGTCAGTCCGCGAGAGATCATGAGTTGCCAGGTCAGTAACAATCAATCAGCTTTGATCTTTAATAGACCTCTCTCTCTGGCTTCCCAATTAGACCCTCTGTGCTGGAGTTTTCGATAGAGAAACACAAGAGAGAGAAAAGTGTGTGTGTGAGTATCCTCATATTGTGCAGCACATTTTGTGATGAACATTACAAACAAGTTTTGAATGAACTCACCGAATGTAATGCAGGGAAATATGATTTCAACAAAATAATATTACAGACCTTAGAGTGTATGGTGTAATAAACTACATATATTTCTCAGCTCCTGTGTTCAACCAGCAGGCATTAAAGGATTAATACCGTACAGAAGTATGTTGCCTCCCAGCTTCTGGGAATCCTCGTACAACAAAGCGGAGCAGACAAAGAGAGAGTAGCAAATTTCCAGGGTTCTCAAGGAAAAGCCCTCCAAGCATACCGGCTGCACATGTGCCATTCTGTCTTTTCTTCTGTCATTCTGTCTCTTGTTTTTGTTGCTGTGAATCAAGACATCCTTGTTATACAATATAAATGAGTCAAGCCAAAGACTATGATGCATTTCACTGATTGTCTGAGTAAACCTTACAGTAAGGGGATAACTACTTATTTTGTTGTCTTTTTTATTTTAAGCTTATTGTCTGAACATAACCTGGGTGTTGTAACTTGAGTAAATTTGCATTATTCCTTATTATTATGCTCTTGCACAACATCAATAAAGTGATTTACTAAACCTAGTGACTAGCAATGTCGCCTCACAGCATGATGGCCCCGGATTCGATCCCAGCTGATGTGGTTTGGGTCCTTGTATGTAGAGTTTACATTGTCCTTCTTGTGTCCACATGGATTTACTCTGGGTATTCCGGTTTCTAGTACAGTCCAAAGACTTGTGTTAGGCTAATTGGTGTCTCCAAAGGGATGGATTGACATCCCGTCTGTGGCTATTCAAACACTAACTCCTAAACCGGTACCTTCCTCTGAGGTTGGACTATCTATTGCAAGTTCAAGTTCAAGTTCATTTATTTATATAGCGCCTTTCACAATGGAGCATGGTCTCAAAGCAGCTTCACAATATTACACTATCCTAAAAGGCCAATCCCAAGTTGAGCAAGCCTAGGGCGACAGTGGAAAGGAAAAACTCCCTAAAATGGTATAAAGAAACCTTGGGAGGACCAAGACATTCACAAAAATGTCTATTGCAAATAAAACTATAAAGAAGTATATAAGAAGTGGGTGGACCAGTGTTATGAGCTGATATACATCTTATGGGGAAATTGAAAGTCTGATTTCAAAGATTTGTTGACACCACTCCTAATTATTGAGTTCTACTATTTCAGCACCATGTACTTCGAACACATGTATAATATAAAACATATATTTCTGCAGTGGTTTCTAAAGTGGGGAGCGGGGTGTGCAGCCTTTTTTTTGTTGGCTGCGATGCAATGAGTGCTGCTACACACACAAAAAAACTTAAGCTAAATAATGCATACCACATAATCATTCCACTGTAAATGTGATTTGTCACATTACTTATTGTTTAATAAAAAGTTTTGTTTGAATTACAATGTTTAAAGTAACTTCTAGTTGATTTTGGATGGAAAAGGCATGAATGTGTGCATGAATGTGTGTATGAGAGTGGGGACTCAAATATTATATGAATTGAGTAGGTTGTACTGATACCCCAGTGACTCTCATTGTAACACATTTACAGGTTTCCAACAAGTCAGTTCATCAACCTTCTGCCCTGGTGTTTGTAAACAAAATCCATAGAGAATCAGTTTACCAACTCTGATTGAGATCGTGTCTGACTTCACCTCTACTCGATCAGACACCTTAAAACTGCATTGGAATGCAAAAAGTGAGCCAGGAATTATTGTCTAATATCAGAACATGACCTCACAGTCCTGTTCCAAAATCAATTGGAAAGCCATTTTGGAAGAACAAAGCTGTTATTTTGGATGTATTTTTTTTTTGCTGTTCAAAAACTTTTGTCTATATAGCTTACTTCAAATAAACATAGCTTTTTAAAAAAAGTGTGGGTAGTCCTGGTTATGTAACTTTACTCTTTAACTGTGTGAAAATGAGCAAATACAACCACTTTGGGGATCATAAATATGACAGATTTCTTTCGCTGTAATGCACAGATTTCAAAACCAATTAGGGAATAATGAAACATTTTTGTGAATCTTTCCAGATGGTCCTCTAGAGTTTTAGGTAAAGTCTTAACTTAGTTGTTAATAAAAATGTGCAGACATGTAATATTTAAGCATGTTCCCTGTGGAGTTGTGTTGATTTAGAAAATTTTAAAAACCTGATCTTGTATAAGACTGTACGTAAAGCTAATGCTACGTGTAAATGCTATTCTGGTTCCCAATGGTACATTACTTTATTATAGTGCCATGCATACAGAAACAGTCATTAGTACAGTTCACTGTGATTCTCTGACATTCATGAGATAATCAAAAGTCTTTCAGGTCACAAACTGACCAATAGTGACTCTTCAGCACAAATCAAGACAGAACAAATGAGGCTGCATTGAGATCGACTCGCCAATTAATCTATGAAGGTTACTGCTTATTCAACAGTTAACACATATACACAAACACACACACACACGCAAAATCTGTTCAAGTGTGCATGCAAATTAGTTTCCTTTATGTTGGAATTTGGTACAGTGTCTGTATTTACATATACTGTACACGTATGTCCTGGCTGCATGTTATTCTCGTGTAGTGCTGGCATGAAATGACAACCACTTGTATTGGTGTCTTGGCTCTGTACACTGTGGTGCTTGGACCCCTGGCTGCTTCTGTTGTATCTCTGAGTAACACAGAGAGAAGAAGATTGCTTAGGGCCTTTGCTGTGCTCTGTCTGTTTGGTAGCTGATCAAAGGACCACTCATTTGGGTGCCCTGTATGTTAAACTGACAGGGGTAGAGGAAAAGAGGGGAGAGCGGTAGGAGTAGCAGAAGTGGAGTGTGGGGGGCCGAACTTTCCAGCTGTCTCTGGTGCTATTCCAACTGAGGATGGCACAGGCCCACAAGGGAAGGCCGACTGGGCATGGGCTAGCAGAACGCCACTCTCGAGATATGTGAGATGCTAATGATCCTCCCCATGCCGGGATGGCACGCTCCACCAGGCCTGTCCAAGTGTTTCGCTCCATTGGGGATTCTCACCAGCAGGTCCAGGTAGCTATGATTGCTTTTTAATGCATGGCTCTTGGCCAATGAGAGCAGTGATTTTCATGAAGTATGACTGCAGAAATATTAAACTAGCTAGGGATCATTTTTCAGTCATAGTCCATTAAACAGTTGGGAGGGGTAACCGAGCCAGGAGCCCCACTCTTGCTTGCACAAGTTTACCCAATTAGGGCTCTATATTTTTATTAATATGCCTCAAAGTGAAATAAACACGCAAACAGCTTTTGTGGTGTATGCCAATTAAGTGCTGTTTTATTTGACTGCTACTTTAATCAGACAGCTGTGCAGAGGGAGGATATGGAGTTTAATTGAATTGTAGTACTCCACTTGTCCTGTCAAAACCCATGTTATTTCCAAGAAATCTATAAGGGCTTAAAAAACTGATTTAGCCATATATTAATAAATTATGCTGGAACAAAGCAATGCTAAACAATATTCCTCCAGAGGCTTCTAAGGAAACAAATGTCATAACCATACAGTTATACCCACACAAGCCTCCTCAGTAGAGTAACAAAAAAGTTAGTAATCTTATTTTGCTCGATTTTATCACCTCCTGATGTAGTAGGTTGAGTGATTTTTTTTTTGTATGAGTATGGAGTCTTCTGCATATTTAGTGCCTGGTGATGTTAGCTTTGTTTAATGGTCTCATCAATAGCATGCTCATGTGTGAAAACCTCATCCCTGTCTTTTCTGGACTGAGTCAACATGTTTAGATTTACCTTTACATTTATTCATTTGACAGATGATCTTATCCAGAACACACACATGCCACAACTGTAGAACAAGTGCCAGTAGTCTTTGTGGTCATGGGGCATCATAGCTCACCACAGCATTGCAAACCTCACCTTGCTAGAAGGGGGTTACAGTCCTGGGTTGGTTCAGCACCACTACTCAATGCTCTATCGCTAAGCCAGCCCAGTTTGCATCCAGAGTCTTGTGAAGTAAGGCTTGAGTTGTGTTTTCCAGTTAAGAGGATTGAGTCATTGGTATTCTCATGTACTTAATAATTTGATCATAGTTAAATTTCTGTAGTTATCTGATTATTCAATTTGTCATTCATCAGGCGTCAGGCGTTTTATAGCATGTATACCAGTTACCTGATTTCAATCAGTTTTCTTAGTCTGAGCATATGCTTATGTCTATCCATGATGGTTGCCAGGCTTGCTAATTCTAAAGACATTATTTGGGCTCCCTTTCCATTAACTGTGGCTGTTCCATTGACTGTGTGAACCCCGGAATTAAACGCAACACAGTAATAAAAAAGTGAAACAGCTATCGAACACTTTGTGCAGACTCTGAACACAGTATAAACTTGAGACAATTAAGAATTTCAATATTTAATATTAAAGTTTCGAGTTAACATCACACATTACTATGAGATTATTGGCTGGTTGCAAAGTGAAAGTCTAATTATAAGTCATGTTAACCCAGTGGTTTCCCTTTATCTGTTTTTCACATGGATGAAACTCATGAGTTGATCCCTGCAGTGCTGTTGCAACACACTTGGGTGGTCCAAAAGGTTGCTCTTGGCCCCTGGGTGGGCACATGATTTTGGACTTAAAGTTGTGTCTTAAAGTTTTGTGTTATTAGATTTCCACGTCTTCAGAGGGTCACAAGTGACAGGACCACTTGTGGAGCTGATCCATTCTAGTGGAGCAGGGACATGTGTGCAGTGGTCCATCCTTGGTAGAATTACATGTTGAGTTTGAATTAAAATGTTTGGAATCCTCTTGTTTTTCTGGTCGATTCTTAGGAGTCTGGTTCCTGAGAGGTTGCAAAGCCGACAGGAGCTGCTGTTTGCAGGCCAGCCTTTTCTTAGACACAATGTGTCTGTATGTGACACCTAGTTAGAAGACATTTCTGGCCACCCCATTGCTGGGCTACCAACTGCGTTCCTCCGGAGCACCACACAAGGTTTATTCATTCACCTATCTGCTTAATCCTGGAAAGGGTCATGGGAGAGCTGATGCCTAGCCAGTGGCATAGAAAACAACCCTAGACAGGGCATCAATCCATCAGGGGGGCACATACATTCGAACATTCAAACAGACACTCATACACTAGGCCCATCTTAGCATAATCAGTTAACCTAAAGCATGACTTTGGACTGCGGAAGGAAACCAGAGCACCCACACAATTTCACCTGTAATCAAACCCAGGAATCAAATTCTAACTGCAAAGCTGAGCCTACAAGCCACCACACCACCCTACACATGATTAACTTAAGTAAAAAGCTGTTAACACATCCTCTATAAAGATTAAAGTTGTTAAATCATCACCTTTTAAAGAATGTAGCATGTGCTTATGTTTTTATATGATCCAGTACTGCTTCATAAGGTCTCAGAAATTAAGTGACTTGTTAATTGCAAATACTTCACTAAATCAGGCAAGAAAGTGTCAATTTAGTCTCAATAGCAAGCCAGTATTTCAGGCCAGTATTGGATCAATGCATTCCTAATTTATCTCATTATTATTAGTATAAGATTTCCTTAAGTATGTGTGTATATCTAGGCAGTTTGTGTGTGAAGGAGCGAGTCCGAGGGCAGAAGTGGCAGCAGCACAGTATTATTAATGTGCCTAATCCCTTGCAGCTATGTCTGCAGCCTAGGCTACACTCTGTATTCATCAAAGCAGCTACACATGCTGCACATGATGAACTGGTCTAGAAGCTGTGTTTAAACACCAACTGCCACACTACATGCTTGGTAAAGAGGCTACAGAAGATCCCCAGGGTATAAAAGGGGTAATGAATACATCGTTTGGAGAGGTGCTTAAAACCCCAAGGCCTCAGGAAGACTTTGCTCCCCGTGGCCCTGCTGGCTTAGGCCTTAGATCAGAAGCAGGCAAGGTGGTGCAACCATATGGAATGGCTGGTGTGTTTGGGTTGGACGGAGGTTATGGCTTGGACTGGCCTGTGGAGAGGAAGTTCCAAACCTGCATGTGTGCAGTCAGCACTGCCAGAGCAGTGCGTGGGCTGGATCGTCAGTGGGAGGGGTGGGGTTGTGTGTGTGACCAGCCCAAAGCTTGAGGTCTAAAGCCAGAAAGACAGGTTTCAGAAGAAAAACAGTCCCAGTTAGGGGCCGGTCAGTGCCAGTGTTAATTTAATTGTATTTTTTTTAAGTTATTAATTTAGTTGCATTTCACTTTGGCTGCAAAGTACACAGTTCAGTCAATTTAGATTTATTTATAATTTGTGTTCAGCACAAAGTTAACCGTTTTGTAAAGGGATATTTAAAGCTCTAACAGAATTAACTGTTACTAAGCACATTTGTGCAGTTTCATTTCTGTATTTAGTGCTTTTGTAACTTTTCATTTGAGATACAGCCTTCATAAAAGAGATAAAAAAGGTATGCAGCATGTAAGTGGCTTATAAGGAATTTAACCACATCAGTAATGATGAGGTTTTAAAAGTTTAGAAACCACTAGTCAATATACATAATAACAATCTGTTGTTAATTTACTATATAGAAAGATCTTTAAGTATTATATTTTTTGTAGAGATGAAATATATGTGTATATATGCACTCACTTCAAATTTAATAAGGTTCAACTGCTTTTTGATGTAAATGAGTAATTCTGTTGAATGAGTGTCGTTTGCTTGTTGTAACACTTAAAACTAAATCGTTCTATAGCTTTTTAATGCAAAATCTAACAACACACGTATCTATGTATGATGAATACTGGTCAGTCTAGGAAACCTTTATTTATTTTTTTACATACATTTTACATGTTTCTCCCATTTCTGGGATGTTTTAGTATCAGTAAATATTACTGTTATTTTTCAGCATAGAATTAGCAAATATATGTGACCACATGACATCAATACTAATAACATTAGGACACTAAACACATTCCAGTGATTTACCAAAAATGCCTTTCTTTATTTTTTTTTAACAATAAACAAATAAAATCTATAATAATATTGGTAACAGGATAGTAAGTTGAGGCCACCTAAGTCATAGTTACAATATCGTCAAATATACTAAACGAAATAAGAGAGAGCCTATTTTTCATCTTCCCGTGATCTTCAGAAGATCCAGATAATATAACTTCCTACTGAACATGTGACTTTTGTTAGGGTACCAAGAGTGAGTGAAAACCTGAGGACATTTCTAAAATATGTATTTGAGAGTAAATTACTATGGATTTCTCATGAAAGAATTATGCAAGGGATAGATGGGATATGACATGACACAATAATGCAAAAAACAAGATTTATGAATAATTTTATATTTTATTGCAAAGCGTAATATTGGAGGCAAGGGACAATAAATAATGTTTTAAATATACCTTAAATTAGCAATTATAAAATATTTCTTACTGTTTTGGCATTGATTTGTTGAATGGCTCAAATATCTAATCAGCCAATCACATGGCAGCAACTAAATGCGTTTAGGTATGTTAACATAGTCGAACCAATAGACAAAGCGAGCAGGATTCGAAAAATATTGCCTGGTCAGAGGAGTTTAATTTCTGCTGTTATATTCAGATGGTAGGGTCAGTACTTGGCATAAACAACTTGAAAGAATGGCTCCATCCTGCCTTGTTTCAATGATTCAATGAGTCAGGTGGTGCCAGCTTGCTTAATACCAACTGAGCATTTAAATGCCACAGCCTCCCCGAGTATTCTTGCTGATCATGTCCATCCCTTTGTAACCACGGCTTACCATCTTCTGACGGCTACTTTCAGCATGATATGTCACAGTTTTTCTAATTGTAAGGTTATTCAAAAAAGACTGTGAAAGACAAGTTGGTGATTCTCTCTCTCTTCATTCATGTTACTCTCTCTCTCTCTCTCTCTCTCACTTAAAAAGAGCCCATCCTCCCTGGGTGACCTAGATGTCACATGTAAGAATTAAAGTAATACAAAAGGTAAATATTAACAAAGAGAACAAATGCATACAAGATTTCTTCCTTATAACATTTAGGGAGTTTTTCCCTGCCACTAGCCTAGGCCTGCTCAATTTGGAATTGTTTTTAGATAATAGAATATTGTAAAGCGACTTTGTTCCAGGGTGAAAAGTGCTGTATAATTAAACCTGGCATTGTGTGTAAGTGGATAACAGAAATGTTTTTTTTCTGTCTTAAACAGTACAATTACTGTGTTCACAAATCTTGCCCTCGTGCTATATATGACAATTCTGACATTTTAAAGCGTGTGTCAAAATTTCCAAACTGTAACCTAGAGAGTTACAGGTAAGAAAAATGATCTTGTCAGAGAAAGTAAGGGAAAAAGGATAGAAATAGAAACAATGGCACTGAAAAAACGTGGGGGGTATGAAGAGTAAGGCAGAAAGTGAGAGGCACTGATTGAGCAGCCTGAGGGCTGGTACAGCTGGTACGTTGGAGTCGTGCTACAGTGTGCAGCCCTACTCTGCATTCCTACCACACTGTCAATAACTCATCAAACGATGCAGCATGATGAACACAATGCCTGCAGATGAGAGGGGATCCTCTAAAGTGATGCCTGCCAGCCATGCCACTGCCTCCATCTCCTTTCTCTCAACTTCACATGCCTCTAAGGCAGTGATGCAATCATGCACGTTCTGATCAAATTACATCACCTGGAAAGAGACTACATGGCCCGAATTGCACGCCTCTTTGTCTCGGCTCTGTCTCCCAAGCCCCTAGTCATCTCCTAAATTATTAAAGAGGTGAAGCATTAATACAGAGTGAGTGATTTTATTGCTAATTAATTATTGGCTATATTGTTTTATAAAAAATCAGCCACATGCCACAGGTTATAAGCAGATTATAGTCATGATCGATTCGCTGGAGCACGGCCTATGTGCATGCATATTCATAGGGTGATGTAAGGAGAACGGTGAGTGTGCTGCCGGCTGATCCGTGGACTTTACAGTCGTGCCTGTGGAGCCTGCAGCAGGCAGTCACCATAAACAATCAGGCCAGGCCCATTAATAACTTTAAAACTTGTGCGCCAGCCCAGCAACAAAGAGCACAAGTGACATTTTAATAGGCCTTTTTTCTTTTTGTTTTTCAATAACAATCATGTGGTTTGCTGTGGTGCACCACACAATATGTGCCTCCCTGTTGTTTTGAGGCATAATGCATATTTTTGCTGTACTTGGCATTTATGGAGAATAATTGAATATACTGTGTGGGGCTCGCCAAGTTACGTTTCAAACCGTAAAAATGCTTGTGAGAGAGGACTTGAATGTGAAATATCACTCATTCATAAGACACGTGTCACATGTTTATGAAAACGATGTAACATATATAACACGTTTGTGGTAGTATAGTGTTTCAGGTACTGGATTATTGACCAAAAGATTCTGATTTTAGCACTGCACAGCTGCCACTGTTAGGCCCTTGAGCAATGTGCTTAAGCCACAGTTGCTAGGGTTGTGGTTTGTAAGATGGTACCATTTGTAAGTTACCGTGGATAAGGGAGTCTGCCAAATGCAGTAAATGTTTGTTTACTGAATTCCCAGGTATAACTGTACACTCGTGTTATTCAGTCTATGTTTAGTTTTGTCTAGAAGACACATGAGTATTTTTTTATTCCTACTGCAACTATAATGTTTTTTCTCTCTGCTTCTTCAGAATCCAAACCAGGAAACGGGCTTTGTAAAACCGGAAACATTGCTCTCTTTGGAAACGTAGTGTATAGTGGACTGCTGAACGATCATTTCTGGCATTTCGGGGTTCCCCTCGTCACAAGACTGGTGAGTAAAGGCCTACTTTGTGTTCATCCTCTGTTTCATCTACAGTTATCTATGATACTTTTACATAACGCTGTGACTTCGGGAAATGTATTTTGGTTCAACATGTTATCATTCGTTTTGAGAATGGAGGGTGATCTAAAAATGATTTTTTTTTTGTATGCTTTTGTTTTTCAAAAATTGCTGTTAAAGATTGTCAGTCTTCATTTAATTCCACCTTTCCTGGTAAGGATGGATTGAATATTTAAAATACAGTGTTCAAGATGACAGGAAATGAACGGCTTTTTAAATAACAATTTCAAAATGACATATATATTATGATAATTTATTCATTAATTAGTGTAAATAGTGCTGATATGCTCAAATTACATAAAACTATACTACAACACCACTATTACAGGTATGTACACTTATTCATCAAATAACATCTGTTTGCATATACAGCTTTGGTTCAATGAGTATATGATCCATATTATTAAGTAATTAACTTACTTTACCCAAATACTTTATCTTGCCTTGCCAGATAAATGTAGTTGTTGTAGTACAGTAGTTGTAATCACACATACAAGACAGTCTTTACAGATTTTTTTTAAAACACAAAGTTGTATTACTCGTATGTGACGTCAGTATTTGCCTGGTGTTGGACTCCTTTATAAGTATTAAAATCTTGATGATGAGCAGGTGTTACCATTGAGTTAAAATACGTGTACTGGATTTGCACTGCAGTGTGATAACTGTGCGACTTAACACACCAAAGAAACAAAAGATAAACAGAGAAACTTTGCTTGCAGTTTGACAAAGTTAAACACAAATTTCCCTGCATGTGATCCCTGATCCGTCAAAAAATCCCATGTAAAAGTTTCTCATTGAGATTTTGTGTGTGTGTGTGTGTGTGTGTGTGAGAGAGAGAGAGAGAGAGAGAGAGAGAGACAGAGAAAACATATGGGTTATGGAGGGGCTGTTCAAATCAATACAGCTTTATGGTGAGATACAAGTTTACCTTATATTAAATTCTGTCTCAATCAGTACAATATATAAAATACAATATGTCGTCAAAGCTGATATGAATGCCTTGAGTGTGTGCAAACGAACAGTTATTGGATCAGTGCAGTAGTGAGGGTAATGTTAAAGGCCAATTTCAGTACAAACTGTTTTCCTTACATCCATACAAATTACCCCACATCCTGTGAAAAGTGTGCATCTGCCTTTGTGAAAAATAACCATCATTTTAACTCCAGGATGAGTTATAAGTTTGTTTTGTAGCCATTATGTTGCATACCGATGCTTTCTTCCATAAGAAACATTTGGGTTCTTATTCACTGGCATGAAAATGTAATAGTGTGTAGATTTTTATTTAAAACAGCTTGATGTTTAGAGATGCATTTGTCTAAAGACTGACTCAAAAGGCTTTATTAAAACTATATGCATGATTCAGTCTTTCCCCATGAGACCTGATTAAGACTTGCCTCACAGGGTATTGAGATGTCATTTTAAAATTCAGTCAGTGCAGTGTCTTTATATTGTTATTTCCAAAGGGGTGTCAAGCTGTGAAAATATGCCAAGCTGTCTACACAGCCATTCGGTGTGACAGCACCAGAGCAGTGTGAATGCCATACCTAAGTCATTGACCTGAAGTGAAGGTTTAGGTTAAACGATGCTTTCAAAGAGGCAGCTCTGTCAGTATAGCTTTTTATCTGTTTGCGCATGCTGTGCAGTAGGAATAATGACATATGCCATCTGTTTTTGTGTATATAGTATGGGCACATCAATCCAGTGCTGTAACTGTTGTTTAAGGTGCTACATTATGGCAATTACAGAGCACTGTATTTAGTGCTCTGGATTTTCTATGGTCTGTCGTGCAGATAAATGCTTGAACGAAACGTTTCCTCTTATAACTAAACCAAATTACAAGGTAAAAGACAGTCATTAGCATGGACAGTTAGAAATGTAGGATTTAGTCTCAAGTCAGTTGTGTTAAGTGATTCTACTGATCCTGATTTGTGCCTGCTAATCCAGTCTTGAATTTAATACCGCAAAACTGCTTTTTAACACCATTAAGTCTCTTCAAAGTGTTCCAAACATCAAGCACTACCACCAAATGGAGAAAAATGGTGGCCACTTGTTTTTCCAACTTGGTCTCCCTCTATTTTCCATGGCGGATTAATGAATAAATGAATTGTAGCAGTAATTGGAAGGGAAAGGAGTGCCCTGTGAGTGGTGGAGAGAGGCATGCAGCTCCATTGAGTTTATGGAGGCAGAAATGATGACGCTGGCTAAAGCACTAATGAAGAAGGCAGGGGAGACTGAGGCAGACTGGCTGACAGGACTAAGAGTTACAGTGCACTACGAATTGTGTGTGTGCACAAATGAGTGAGCAAGTGTGTGTGTGTGTGAAAGAGAGAGAGAGTGGAGAGGAGTCCTCATTATAAGGTGTGTTGGAAACTTGGTTTGCATGTGGAATGGTTTGACGCTTTCCCACTCCATGGCTGGTGAAATGAGGAGGGCAGGTGAGAAGAGATTCCTAGAATGGGAATGTCCAATCACTGTCACTTGAATCACATGGATGGCTGGATAATGCTGAATGCTGTCAACTGGCTGTCAGAGCTGAATTTCAGCTACTCAGCAAATATTTGTAACTGATCGCACTCCTGGGCTGCTTAGGTCTTGGAACACAACATAAATGCGACTCTCTCATCACAGAGGCTTTTAATATCTGCCATTTCAGGATGGTGATACTGTGCCATAAAGGGTTATATTGTTACAGTTTTCATCAAAAGAGAGAAAATGGTGGCAGGAAAAAAATTCTTTGTGGTTGCGACTTCAACATATTGTGGGCTTGCACTGTTTCCAAGACCTGCTGTGCTAGAGGCCAGTATGGCCTCCCAGATGTGTTCACCTGCCGTTGGCGGCCACCAGCTCCTAATTAAGACAGTCCGGCATAGACATGGGCACAACCATGGACCCTGGCTCATTTAGCCCTGCTTAAATAAGAAAAATACATGCTCATTCTGTTTTTCTTCAGTTGGCTTTGCACCCGGGCTTAGGTTAGGAATGATTACTTAGGCTCCTGCATGTAGAGTGAGCATACATTTTGGGTTTGTCCCAGTGTTCACAGTCCTTAGCCCTAGTTTAGTAGAGCAGCTCAGTCTAACCCTATTGGGGACATTTGTATTTAAATTAATGTAGGTCAGGAGAAGACAGTGGTAATAAAGTTAAAAATATTTCTCATTTTCCAGCTCTACATGATGAGTCTATGAAGTTCATAGCAAGGCCATGTCCAGCTTAGGAGTCAATAGGCGAGTAACAGAGCTGAAGCCCGTAGACTGAACAGTGCTAGCATTAAATATTGAATAAATGTGTGGCGAGTGAAGACAGAAAGAGAACATGACAAGACGCATAACCAATTCACGTCTTGGACTATTTTCCCCCTGTCTTCCTTTTAAAGGAAAGGTTTATTGTCTCTGTAATGGAAAATGACGTCCCAAGGGCCATCCGTCCGCTCAGTACTTAACCTGAACAAGCAGCACCCTGTGCATGTAGGGTAATGTTTCAGATGGAGCTGGAATGAAGAGGAACAGAGAAAGAATAGAAAGTGTTACTTAAGTGCAGAAAATAGCAAGATCCATCAGAGAAAAATTGGTCGAGCAATAAAAGAATGGCTGAGAGAAAGACTGAGAGAGGAAATGGAAAGCAACAGAAACAAATCCAGTTATCCTTCACATGATTAGTGTGGTTGTGATACTGAATACCATTTTATTCACTTTTCGATTATCTGTTGCAAACGTGACCTGCCTACTTAATGTTAGGCTGAAAAATGGCCCTGTTTTATATTCTCCTCACTTGCTTTCTTCCTTAAGATTTCCACCATATTTTGAGCAAGCTTTAGCCACGGCACATGTCTCCCTGTCTTTTGACTTATTTATGGCCAAGACTTGAAATAGAATGCGGCATTTGATAAAGATGGTTTCTTTAATCCAGCTTGCTGAAGGAATATTTCGTTTTGCTGTCCCTGTGGAGGCTGATGCAAAGGGAATCCTGACATTATGTTAAAACTTTGGGAAATCAATTGGTGCAAATCCATAAAAAATGCAGGTCTAACTTTATTGCTTCAATTGCTACATAATATATTCAGAAGAAGTAACACTGTGATTATGTTGGCCTCAAATTAGATTTAGTATTTGTATTGATTAAAGGCTGGAATGAAAATGAATGATTGGGTGCATAAGGATTTAACCCAATATGATGCTCCATAACTCAATAAAGTGTTCCATATTTCTCCTGTGTTTTGTTTCAATCACCAGTGAAATGAATGCATCCAAGGGTGCCAAAGAAAAAAAATGTAACAGTTTTTGCAGTATCTCAGTTACACTGATTTTCTGTAGAACAATACAGTTTACTGGTGGCTTGGTGGCCACGAAAATATGGATTTACTATATGCAAACAGAAATGTTGGAATGCCCAGCCATAAATGTGACAAGATACTACTTATGTCTTTATTCTTACTACAGTAGGATTATTGGTGTTTGGGAAGTCCTAGCTATGTTTCCACACTGTCAGAGAAACAATTCTTCAGTTCCTCTTGGTTGCTCAGTCCTGAATGTGTCCATATGTGCAACGCCCTGTTCACCATTTTCTGCCTTGTTTCTAATTAAGTTATTAATTCATTTAACATAACATCAACATCATTGCATATATTAGTGACAGAAACAAGGTTACAATAGTATTATAAATTCACATACACTAGGGTAATGTGGAGAGACCAGCTAAACTAACTCATGTCTGTGGAAACCCCAACAAACGTTTTATCTTATTTTGTGTTTGGTAATAAAAACTAGTGCAGCTGCTTATGTGACATTGGTTCCCCATATATCCCCAGCATTTGAAAGAGGTAATAGTTTTTGCTATTTAATAATTTTGCTTCATGAACATTATTGGCATTAAGTAAGCTGTTGTACGTCATATCAATATACCTTTTCCGAATAATATAACTTCACAAGTGTATAAAGTGATAAGTCACAGGTTAAAGTGAAAGCGAAAAATATTTATATCGTTTTGTGATTTTTAATGTCAGTAGTGATAAGAGTGCTTGTAACCTGAAACACAGGTCTGAGAAACAAGTAGGAATGTAAGAATTCGAATGCTTCTTCACTTCCACGATTGGGACATAGAACGGACTGTTTACAATTGTTTGCCCTCCAAATTTGAACAAAACCTCCAACTTCTAACTTTGGCATGCTATCATGGCCTCTTAGTCTCACTGTCCCATGAGACTTGCGAAACTGCGTTTGCCTCATTTTCACTTTATTTTCTTTATACAGTATTAATTTTTTAATGTATTTATTAACTATAATTATTATTATTATTATTGTTATTAATAACAATAATAATAACAATCACAATAATTAATAATAATAATATTCATTTGTATTGTTCATGCTTTTATTCATTAATTACATACACATATAGCTATTAAAAAAAAACTAATTTGCAAGTTGGGAATGAATTAATCCTATTTTCTTTATTTCTTATGAGGAAACCTCAAACAAATATGTTTTGAAGTTTGGATGGCCTTCTGAAACCAACTAAGCTTCCACTGTAACTTTGCAATAACAATTCACAAATGGGTCTTTACCATCTTAAAGGTCACCGGATTCAAGCTTTTTAGCCACAAATTAGCTATACAGAGTTAAGTTTGCTGAGACAGGCATGTACACTTAACCTCCTCTGTCCCAAGCCCAGCATTACCCCAGTGCTCATGAAAAAGCATGTAAACACACACAAACTCTTGATCTCTGACACACACACACACACACACACACACACAAACATACACACACACACACACGCAGGTCTTTACCTCTGGCAGCCCAAATAGCAGTCCTACTTACTGCACGCAGCCTGTCAAACGACTCCCTCGGCTCTCTGCTCCTGCTTACTCCTGATTGGCCAAATCACAGAGCGCCGGAATCCGACAATCTCTCACAGTTGCATCTATTTCCCAAGCACTGCAACGGGAGAACAAGGACTATAAAAGAAAGAAAGGAATCAGAGAGAAAAAACAGGCAGAGCCAAAGGAAAAAAAGGACGACTTGCTCTTTTTCTGTGTACTTACAGCTTAATTCCTTTTGCTTTAATCAGTCGTTTCCTGGCTTTTGCGCTAGGTGACTTTTTGTGCTGACCAACATAAGACTCTCCTGCATCTGCTCACAATGAAGCACTTACTCTCAGTTCTAGCAGAGGCAACAGACAAGTGTACGCTTCGCCACTCCAGCCTGGATGAGTAGTGATTGTGAAGCTCTGGCTGTATCAATCACTAAGGCATCTGCAGGATCTCCTAAGCCGGTAAGGAGCAGCACATCGTTGGAGCCATGCTGGCGAACACTGCCCGTGAAGCTTCTGGAGTACCTGCCCTAGAAGTACAGCATCCTACTCAGCAATAAGAGCGTGAGGTTGTAAGAGCCCAGACAGCACGAGAGACTGAATTGAATGTGTGCAGACACACAGAGAGAGAGAGCGAGAGAGAGAGAAAGGGAGAGTGAGAGAGAGAGAGCAGAGAGCAAGTGAAGAGAAAGCTGTTTGAGTGGTCACTAAGAAGAAAAGAGCAAGGGGAAAGTGCAAAATAACAGGAGGCAGCGCTTTTCCAGCTCACTTCCTTTTATCTCTGTAGCTTTTTTGTTTTTCCTCTGGGCCAACAGAAGAGGAACTGACACAGTAAGAGAAAAGTTTTCAGAGCATGCTGGTCTGAGAAGAAAGAAGAAACAGATAACCACTCTGAGCGGCAGCCCATCCCACCGAATCCACGTCCACTTTCCTCTGGTTCCTGCGCTTCTGTGCTCTGGCTGAAATGATGATGTATTTTTGGGTGAGTAACTTGCCTTTACCCATCATAATGGCCTGTCAACCAATCTCGCTCCTGCATCTCTTCAGTGTGAATGGATGAAAGTCCAATGAAGACTACAGAAGTAAGTTGAAATATGCGCTGTAGGGTTAAACTGGCTCCACATTACCTTTTCTTTTCTTTCTTATATATATATATATATATATATATATATATATATAATATCTTCCTTTATTCACTCTGTCAAACATGCCTGTTTTTGAAAGGCCTCTGTTTTGCAGTCTAAAGGGAGATGAGAATCTGTATCTATACAGGAATGTTGTATTGATGTTTGGTACAAAGAAAAAGGATCATATAACCTGATTCTGCAGAGATCTGACAATTTCTCAGTTTACTAAAGTAGACTGTTCATACAAGAAATGGGTCAAGTGAATTTAAATACTGCGCTGGTCAAATTTGTTTAACGTGAATCTGAATTTACCTATAGCTCTATCTCTGGTGTAGGAATTTGCTTGCTTACATTTTGCCTGTCTGCCAGTTACAGTGAAATAGTAAGCTCCAGTTAATTATAACCTTTTTTGATTTGACTTCCATTACCATCAAAACTACCCTGTATTTTTCAGTCAGATTTCATCATACTAGTGTTTTTGTAGTACCTGTACCAGCATCACACAGTAACAGAGGGATGAAAGAGTAGGTGTGTGTAAAAGAAGTGGGAGTTGGTAGCATCCAACTGTGCAGGAAGAAGGCTTTTAACTGTTAGTTAGCATTAAGCTGCATGGTGGATTCCCTATCTCTCCGCCTTGCCTCCTCCTCCCTTAGCTTGGCCACGGAGAGGCTCGGCTCTCCCCTGCCCATCAGGGGCCAGATGAAAAGTGCGCACCCGCAGATGTGGCAAACAGGATTTAATGATCGTCAGAAAGCAATCTCTCATCTTTGAGCTCAGTGCGGCGCTTTGATAGTGAGGGATAGCCATTAATCATTCTCCTTCATCGTTCCAGTGTGTCAGAGCCCAGAGTGTATGCAGCCTGCTCAGCCTGTGCTACGGCGCCACGCGGCCTGGCCCTGCGCCGGCACCGTGCCACTCACACACCTAATCTAATCGGGGATCGCTTTCAGCTGGCCTCCAGGAAGTGCAAGAAAAGAGATAAAATTCACCCATGTCAGACATCCTGTAACTGCTTTGCTAATGTAAGCAGAGCACCTCTCCTTGAGAAGGATAGCAAAGTATGATGCGGTTACAGTGTGTGTGTCGGTAACTTTGCAATGGAATGTATGTTTCTTTTTCTGAAGTAGAGGATGGTACTTTACCAAAATTTCCCCCCGGGGATCAATAACGTATTTCTAGCTGTCTATCTATCCTTATGTGCTGATACTGTAGTGAGGAAAAATGCTGATATCCAGAGGAGCCTCCATTTCTGTTGGGGCCATACCCAAAAGTATCGAAGAGTATAAATAGGGCTTTGCTGATGTTTTGCTTTTTCTATCAACAGAACAAAGAAAATGCAAAGGCATGGAGCCGAGACTGCTTTTCTCCTGTTCTGTGTCTATAAGTTGATAAATAATTGAGTACCCAGTGCAGGGGACTTGTTTTTGAGTGAGCATGTGCGGTGATGGGAGAACACAACGCTCACTTTTATATAAGGGCTGAAACCAAGGTTGCCCTAATTTTAAGCTCAGCCAACCTAAAACCTACAGTCTTACACAACCATTGTGCTTAGACGTTTGACTAGAACTTTCAAAATTCAAAATTTCTGTTCATGAAGTTGCCATGAATAGACTGTTTTCAGGGCATGCACATGTTGTTTAACAAGGCTTTATGTTTACTCGCGTCTAACAGTGATCAGTCATAATGTGCAAGTATGCTCTGTTTGACATCTGCATTACTTTCTGTGAAACAGCACGTTGACCGGACATAATCACATAGTCTATGCTATTTTCATGTAAATATTACAATAATAATCTTATGCTTGCAAATGATATGTAAATGTCAGAGATACTACTGAAACGCTACTACCTATACAGCATCCCTAATTTGGAAATTCACGATATTTATAGAAAATACAGTGATGTACAGTAACAAGCACTGCCTAGTAGAAAGCTTTAACACTTAAGAGGGTGACTTGCATGAAAATGCATCAGTATTTGATACATCAATTGGCAGTATTACAAACAACACGGAGGATCAGCCAAATAAAACAGAGTGGTGAGAATATACAGGTACTGAGGAACAAACAAAAGGAGTACTACAGTATGACAAGCACATTATTTTACTAAAACATTTCAAATATGCAAGCGTTCACTTTATTTTAACGCTTTTTTAGCATTTTATTTTAACAGTTACAAAAGTGGTAGTGAAATCATGCAGAAGCTCACACAAACTTGCACAAAAAGTCTTTAAGCTTCAACAAAGTTAGAACAGACTCTAATCCAAATGTGAGCTAACAAGCAAGTGAGCATATGACCAGTAAAGTAACTACACACACAGTGTGTTGATTTACTTTTGAACTGACCAGCTGTTTACATCCCCATCATGCAGACATATTTTTATTTCCTATTATAATTAAAATGTTTAAGACCTTGGTTGATAAAGCAAATGGACAGTGATTGGGTGGTCATTAAAGGGTGCACCTGTATGTGTCCTTGTACCATCTATAACAATTGATGAACTAAATGTCAGCATTTAGGCAGACCTGGATAACTGTCCTATGTATAGGCAGGATTATAGCTCTGTGTGGTAATGTCTGGCTTTGCTGACGCTCCATCTGAGCTACCCATATTCATTGAAGGCAGCATCTTTCGGAAGCGGCACCGATCAGCCATGTAATTCGTAGTGGAGAGCGGCTGCCACTGGTGTCATATTGCTAAATGAAGTGCTTGTGCTAATTTGTCACCACATTAATTGATCTGTGTTCTCCAGTCACATACTGTTGGTCCTGTAGAGCTCCGTCTGTGTATTCATCTCTAGTGCTGTGCTTCCACGAGCCCGTCTGACAGCTGGAGTAAGTTTCCATTTGCCCCCTCGTCTTAGGGAGGCCTTCAGCACTCCTGTTGACACCAGCATTTGCAGCAGTCTTGTTTCCACACTCTTTTCCCAAATCCAAAAAAATCTATTCTCAGCCATGACATTTACTAATGCATGCTCAGCAAAACTCTGTTCATGTAAAGTAATTATTAAGATGCCGTTTTGTTTGTTTGTGTTTCTTTACACTGTGCTACAATATTTTGGGCTCACCTGCCAGGCATCTACAGTATGTAGTCCTCTAGAACTCATATTATTCTTTGTTTTTCCTTCTTGTTGAAACAGCAAGGCATGGTTTTAGTGGAGGTACAGCTTGCAGCTTGTAGATTGTGAAGGCTTCTGAACCTCTCCATTCTTCCAAGTAAATCCAACCCCTTTTGTTCCTGGTCCTCTCAGTACACTGTGTAATCCTGCCGCCTCATACAGCTTCTTACATGCCTGGCATGTTCTAATCTTCCTCACGACGTCAATAAGACGATTACACATCGGACCAGTAGAGGGATTTATGTTTTGACTACAAAAGATTCATGCAGACTGGGGTGAGCCACACCGTCATGCTGATAAAGAGAGGACAGCAAGAGAAACATCCACATTTGTGGCTGCGAGCTTATCACACTTTACTATCATTAGCTGTGTTTACACAGGCTTTCCCAGGGAAAAGCCATTACAGAGATGCTCCATTATCTCCATCTCTCTTTCTCTCTATCACACTCACTACCTTCTCATATTCCCCCTGGAGGTGTGAGTCGACAGCATCATCCCAAGTACCGTTTAAAGCCTCACACCTTTCTAATGGGCAGTGGCACTGGGACTTGGGAAGGAAGACCAAACCTGCAGAATGGTCCTTGTGTCCCTGGGCCTTGTGCCTGATGAGAGCAGCTTGTTGACTGGATAGATTTGTGGATCAATAATACTATGGTCAGACCTAGGAATCAGAGAGCAAGGTCATACCGAGGGCCTGTGTATCCTCCCCTTTTGCAGCATGTGGGGCGGGAGACTGACCGTGAAATGAGCACTGGGAGAGCACATAAAGGCAACGAGCATAATTACTCAAAGAGTTCCAGAATCAGCACACATTCCCATGCTAACTGATTATGGCAATTTGGGTGAGCTGTATTACATGACCGCATCCTTCATTAAAGTCAAATGAAAACAAGACAGGGGAGGGGATGTGATAGTTTGGACTGGAGAATTTGAAAGGACAGGACAATGGGTAGGGCAATGGCCAGTGAAAGAATGAGGGATAAATGGAGTCATGTGAGAAATTAGGGAAGAGAGCCCCTATGTGTGGAGGATTGAAGGACACACTAGGGGAACATGGAGTTTTGCTGAGGGCTGGGGACATCTGCAGTTCTGCCAGCTATGGGTCATTAAGATACAGAGGGGACACACAAGCTATAAAACTAATGGCAGGACTGTGACATTAACATTATAGGTTATTGACCTATCTAAGGGGATTTATGGTGCAAATCTAGAGACAGTGTCAAAGGGAATGGGAGAAATAAGGTCCACACCTTCACTCTGCTAATTCTACAATATTTGAATAAAAAAAAAGTTAGCAAAGTTTTACCCTTTGGATTTTGTATTTTTGAGTTGCTGTCATCTTCATGGATTGTTCATTGTGGAATGCTCAGGTCAGGAAGAAAGTGAAAATAAGCACTTTGGAAGCAAAATAGGCACAAGACTTTCACTGACAGAAAACCGACTACAATTTGGATAAACAATGACGATAGCAAATATCTGGAGTAGTGTAAAGCACACCCACACTGGACTAATGAATGTAATGAATCATACATCACAATCTGGCAGTACGATTGTTCAGTCTGGGGTTTGGGAAATACTACATGCCTGAGTGCAAAATGTGTATTTTGTTGAATAAGAAATCATGATTTAATTATGGTATGGGGTTAATTTGATAGTTTGAAATCTAGATAGTCTTGCTTATTGCCCAATAAATGAAAAAGTGAAAGTTGTTCGTAAATTTTGGCATATCACAATTTGAATAAAGAGCAATCCCATCAAATACATTTGCAATCATTTGGAAAGCACACTGTCTCTATCCATTCATGCAATGTACTTGTTTATCATATACAGGTATGCACTGCTTCACAGCTGCATTACGTTCTGGGAGATTTGACTGAACATTACCATAGTAACATAGTCTTTTTATGAAACTGTAACGTAGATATAAAGGGTATTTTCACAAGAAACTTAAGTGCAAATGATACTTACGTGTACGATTTACATTAAATTACTTATATTTTTTGCTTGATGGAAAACAAAATGGCACTGATAGACATTATTATGTACAACGCAGAAGATCAGCCAGGTAAAATAAGAGACTCGGCGAGTGAATGTGTACCAGTTTATATAGTTATAGGTTGGAAAGTATACAAGTAATAGGTGGACAATCAAAGGAGTACTATTTACTATATGACAGGCACAAACACTGAGTCAGACATCTCAATTATGCAAAGTTCAGGTTCTTTTATTTTAACTCGCTTTTAGACAAGCGGTGTAAAATCAGTGCATTTTCCTTTGCACAAACCTGTTTACAAAAGTTGCTCAAGACATCAGACAAATAGGAACAGTCTTTTGTCCAAACATGAGGCAATGAGTAATCGAGCACACCTGGTAAGGTAGTTATACAGACGCGCACACGCACACACATGGTCTATTGACCACTTCTGAGCTTAAACTTCCACCTCTGCTTGTGGATCTGCAGCTGCAGTGTTAGGCTGCAGCCCCTGAAGATAAAAGACAGATTTTTATTTCTTATTGTAATTTATTTTAATTGTAAAGGGCCTTGGCTGTTAAAGTGAACATGAACAGATGTTGATTGGATGGTTATTAAACGATGCATACATGTAGATATACTTACTTCTAACAATTTACTAGCCTTTCAGTATAGAAAATGGTATTCGCACTTGAGTGATCATTTGCAGAAGTATTTAACATTGTAATTAACATGGGGTGATGGCTTATATATATTATATATATTATATATATTTATATTGCTAGGGTTAGGGTATAAAATACAGTACCTTAACAACATTAGGTTGTACATTTAACTGCACCAATATTGTTTCAACCAGCTATAGTTTTGTAGTATCAGCAACCTCAACCTCCTTCATATTTATAGAATATTTAATAACAGTAATCTAATATATTTATTAATATATTCATTAATTGAATAATATATTTAATGATAATACTTGCTTGTATTTAATGAATACACAAGTCATATAGAAAGAAATATATGTATAATTCTAGGCTGTTTGGCAAATAAAGCTTCAACAGTGTGTCATTTTCAAAGCTGGCCTATGAACTCAAGCAGCTCAGCGCACTATCGAGGTCTTACAAGGCTACAGTTTTTGTTTGGCTGTCTACACTGAATCGCTAATGGGCTCTGTCTGAAGGCGTTGTAGATTTAAGTAACTTTGTCTAAAAGCCTTTTTAATGGGCCTCTTTTGGTTTGTAGAAAACACTGTAAGCAGGAAGCGTGAGATTGAGGCAAAGAAGAGTGCAGGCATGGTGGAAGGAGGGGGAGAAATGTCTTGAACAGAAATACACTGTTTTTGTTTGCTGTATTATTTTTATTTTTTACATGCTTCACGCACATCTGCTCTCCATTATTTCTAATATTGTCAGTCTCTCTCCCCACGTCCCTCTGTATATTGATTTATTCCGATCCTCAGCAGTATTGTGACAGTTGCTGAGACTGGTCAGTGACAGGAATGTGAGTTGCTACTTGTTTGTGTTGATTTGCTGGGGAGTAGACCATGTTCACTAGTGTTGCTGTGTGAACACTTTTAGTCTTAGGAGGGCTGAGCCTTTATATAAATATCGCTCACTGTTGCATCACTGAAGATGGTCCTTCTGGGACCTATCTATTTATGCAATTGGCCAGATGCACTTCATACATACTGTAGACTATCGACACTGTACACTCCCTTAGTCTCTTAACTAAATCCCTATGTTTAAAAACATGCGTTTTGCCTTTCCAGTCTGTTTTGATCCAATCTGCATGTTTTCCACTAAGATCTTCCCACCCACAAGGGAAGAAAATAAACTAAATAAAGAAAAGGGAAGTAAGGGAAGTGTCAAATTGCAATGCTAGCCTGGATAGTGACAGGTGACAGAGATAGACCTTTGCATCACTGTTGATATTTACCCAAGATCAATGTCAAAGCCCGACCTTTCTGATCCCATTTCCAATAGACCCATTTATACAAACATTGCATTTTTTAATTTCAGTTTCATTTCAGGTAATGTTGTTACTCATACAGCCTTATACCAAGACAAAGGCAGATGTGGCAGAAGTACGATGTCAGAGTTTCTAAGAAAGCGTTCTTTTCTTATAGAAAGCGTCTAATTTTTTGATGACTTTATCTGACTCAATGAATTTGCCTTATATTTTGTAAATTGATTACAAAAATAAATAATCTCAAGAGGTTGTGTTTTTTTTCTACCACCTAAGTTTTGTAATTCAAAAAACGATTGTGAGTTTCAGATAGTCTGCTCGTCCAAGTGAAATGAAACCTCTCATCCTCATTGGCACAGCTAATTGAATTTAGTATATGTTCTTCATTGTTTTGGGCTGATTGAAAGTAGTGTCTTATATTATTCTGCAATGAGATTTAGGCCAAGTGATTGCTCTATTAAATAGCACTGGGCACACATTCATTTCACTTCATCTTAAGGTGTCGTGCCTCAATTTCACAGGTAATTATACTGGAATTAATATCACATATAGTAATTGGATTCCAAAGCAGAAGCTCTTCATAATAGCTCTTGTAATGCGTATTTGGTATTAAAACATGAAACAGTGTTGGCACACAAGGTTCAGCATAAGAATCATTATACAGGTGAGTCTCGGTACGAGGTGGCTCTTTGATCCCAGGAACTCAAAGCCCTGCAGCACTGAATGCCAATGTGCAGCAGCCACCAGGGATACAGCAATACACCAGTCTTAACATTAAAGATCGACTTTACCTATGCACGACAGTATTCCTTTAAGTCATAATAAGGGAGCATTCTCAGTTTAGTTTTACTCTATAGAATAATGGTATATACCATTATAGATGATAAAGAAACCAGTGTTAATAAATAAAAATAAATTTAAAAAATAAGTTAAATAAAAGTTTACCACTTTGCTTTATACCATGGTAAAGATGTTAAATTCAAATGTTGGAAATTAAGTTCATTTAAGCTGAGAATATATACATAATATACATAAAGCAATACATGCTGAGACAGCACACTCAAATCAGGCAAGAACATAAACTATACAAAATACACAAGAAAGCTGCATAAACAGAACAATTAACAATAAGGCACATAGATATATACACAACAGATCTAATATGATCTCATGGGCCAAAGAACAATTGGATGTATATGTACCTCTAATCTCCTAAATAAAAAATGTAAATAGTTTAAATATAGTGATTTATTAATAGAGTGTCTAGCTCTGTCTGACAGTCCCTGCGCTTGCTGCTAAGCTCTCGCAATGCTGCCAGTGCACCTCCATGTGTGTTAGCATGCAGTTTCCCACCAGTATGAGGAATATAAAATTGGAAAGGCATAGGCACGGTGAGCTACTGGATACCATGGGCCTCTGGATCATGGAATTGCTCCTGCTGTATTTATGAAGCTTTTCAGTGCAAGAGGTATTTGGTGAATTTGGGTGAACATGCCATAGTATATATATATATATATTGGTGTCAGCACACCTTAAGGGTTTCAAAAGCAATGTTCTACTCCCAGGGGTCATCAGATGCACTTTTAATGTTGTGGGAACACAGTGGTGTTTTGCCTACAAAAGTCCAGTATGTGTTTGGCTGGGGTTCATTTGACCTACAAAAATTAACCTTTAAGAACAAGTCACTGACATATGACTAACATTAAGCTAGCTGATAGATCTAATAACATTGACTAGCCATATAGGCTAAGAGCACTAACATTTCCATTGGAAAAAAAAACACCTGTCCTGTGGGGAAATTTTGACTTACTTTCCACTTCTTTGTGAAGAATGTCCATTGTGTCTGTTGAGGGGAGGAAGCAAATACTACAACTGATCATTAACCAAGACTGTTACTGTTACTTACAGTAAATAAGATAAAGTTAACTCCTAATATTTAATTAGGTCAAAATTAATTTAATCCACTTATTAACTATAATTATTTTAAAAATCACGCTCCAATTTGCTTACCAACTCTTCTATGTCTTTCTTTCTTTCTCTCAGTCAAAGCTGCTGTATGAACTTCCCTTACTCAGTGGGCCTTTACCGTATTTGCACATGTAATGCACATCAGAAATGTTTTATGTTAAATGTGTGTGTGAGTGTGTGTGCGTGTGTGTGTGTGTGGCTCTTTGTTTGTGTGTGTGTGTGTGTGTGTGTGCGTGTGTGTGTGTGTGTGTGTGTTGGTGTTGATGGTGGTGGGTATGTCCAATTGAATGATTAGGAAATAATTTTTGTGTGTGTTTGGGGCTGTTTACAGCCTCATTTATAATGGCGGTAATGCCCGTATCTACTACACTCCAACATGGTGTTGCAGATAGACTTGGCAAACATGGGTACTCACCTTCCCTGTACACACCCTGAATTGTGCTAGAGAGTTCCTGTACTGACCTGTTGTCTAGAAACTGCTCTGTGTTGCCATCAACACAGTGTCATCTCCAAGTGTCATTGTAATCTTGCTTGGTAATCGCACCAGGTGACTAGTGCATGCCATTATCGCCTTTGAAAATTCAAAGTATTTTTAGTATCCAGCTTCTGCCACATGTTGCCGTCATCTTGCGCCAGCCATCTTCTGCCCCCTGTTGGAGAAGCAACTGACTGGCTCCTTCTAAAGGTGATGACTAAGATGATATGGGGGAGGGAACTACATGAACTAAAATATATACTAATAAAAACTAATAGTGCAAAAGCACAAGACACTTTAATAAATGTATAAAGTGAAATAAACTTGCTGGGACCTGTTGAGTCCAAAATTACACTCTCCCCATTTACCTTCTCCTATATTGAAGCTGTAGTTTATGCGGTGATGTCAGAATGCTGCATAACAACGGCATTTTTAGGCGTTTTTGGGGTTTGGAACTTTTTTAGATTTACCCTCACTTAATGTTATTGTATACTGAATTTGACTGGTATTGTTTTGTATGTGCTGTTGTCTTTCTGTATGTGCTGTTGTGCTTTTAGATTTGTTTTGTGTTTTGAATTTGCTTTTGTGTTTTCTGAATTTACTGTTATGTTTTCTCATTTGCTGGTGTTCTTTGAATTTAAAGTTGCTTTCAGATTTGCTGTTGTGTTTTTTTCTTTTTCTCTTGTCTTTCTGAATTTGCTGTGGTGTTTTCAGATTTGCTGTGGTATTTTTAGATTTACTGTGATGCCTTTGGATTTGCTGTTGTTTACTGATTTTACTTTTGCTGTTGTCTTCCACAATTGCAGTTGTGTTTTTAAATTTGCTGTCTTGGGTTCAGATTTGCTCTTGTCATTCTGAATGTGTTGTTGTGTTTTTAGATTTGCTGTTGTGAGTTTTAATTTGCCCTTGAGTTTTCTTTTTGTTCATTTATTTTGCACTTCAGGGTTTCTGGTTTTTAGTACTGATATCCAGCTCATTTCTACCTCTTACCAGTGCAGAGTAGCTTATTACCATTTAATTAACTAGCTTAAAAGTTCCTGACATGTTAGCTGTGTGCCACATTTACCTACATGTGATTTCTACATAATTAGAGTACGTTTCTGCCATGGTTTACATAAAATGCGCAGCATGTGATTATGCAGAATGAGATTCTCATACAGAAACCAGACTTCGTCCACCTGTGACAGAAAAACTAGTGTATTAGAAGTTAGTCAAATGAACAACCTAGACTCCATAAACAAACTAATGTATTGCTGATGGCGTATTTATGTTTATTAACAGATATCAGAAAGCCGACCCTATATCAGAACCATCAATAAATGGGGGGAATTTTTACTTTGATTTGTTTTTGTGTACATCTCTTTACATTTTGGCCATTATTTAATTTTGTTTTGAATACTCAAACTTACCTGTAGCATATGTAATCTTAAATTGTGTTTCTAATACAAACTATACATTTTGACTTGTTTTTAGCATGGGTAAATGTTTTATCAAGTACTGCTCAAAAAATTAGGGGATACTTCAAAATGAAATATCCCATAATAAAAGAATCCATACTTTTTTGTGAGCAATGTATATTTGTGGTTTATAACCAAAATTTAAAAAATGTAGTATTTTAGGATATGAATGGAGACATAAAGGTAAATGGAAAATATCAAACATTCCACCTGCTCTGATACTAAAGCATGCTCAACCTATTTAAATGACTGCAGAATGAACAAAGGGCAATCCGTTTAAGGTCTGGACAGGTCTAAATATAATATGGAATTTAGGTCTATAAGTCGGGGTAAACTTTTCTTTACCAAGTGCTAATTCAGCATCCGACACCCAATCTGCACCGTCCTGCTGAGGATGAACAAATGATCCTTCAGCAGCTGGTCACATAGGATCAGGACTAATAGACCAGCTGGATTGGGCGCTGTACTTCACATGCTGCGTATGAAGTCTTGAGTGACATATCAATCACCGCAGCAGTGGCCAGAGTATGTGTTTGTTTCCCCGTTGTTGTCTTCATCATGAAGAGTATTATTCCATCTGCCATGTTAGTATAAGCCATATAAATCACTACACCGAGAAAGGCACGCAACAGTGATCATTCCTCCTCGGAGGTTTACTTTCTGACACAAGGTACACGGCTTATTCGATTCATATTGCCGTAATGGTCCGGAGATGCCTGGGAGAGGACAGGAAATCAGTGGGAGCTTGTTCCCCTGTTAAAGGAGCAAGTCTGAAACATGGCTGACCTTTTCGGTGAGTGTAGGAGAGGCCACGTGTCAGCCTGGCATTCGGGGACCTGCCGCAATGCGAGAGGAGAGAGGCAGACTAAAAACAAATGGACGGAAGCACCGATCAATTTGCCATGCACCACAACTGTTAGAAATCTGCCCGTAGTTATTCCAGCTAGTTAAAGTTATTGCTGCCGCTTCTCCAAGCTGCCAGCGAGGCATGGCTGCTCTCAGTTCATTCTAGGCAATTTGTGCTTGTTTGGCAGTTTGTACAGTATGTGATGATCTAGCTTTAGATAGTGTTTAGATTGAATTTACAGAATAGATACACTATATATATATGTAATATATGGATGTTTCTTTTAATTTAAAACATTGCTATACGTGCGTGAAAAATTGTATGAGTGAGCAAATGCTTTGGCTGGGGTTAAGCAGACCTATGTGGTGAGTGCAAATAAAATGAGAGGATTGCTTCAGTGAGGATTTTACACCAGGCTCAACGTCTCACCAGTGAATTTCCATGTCTCTAATTTCTGTACTCTCCAGCCTTGCCTTATCCTGCTCATTAATATTTAAACCCACACCTTCTGCAAATTCGCAAAAAACGCGGGGAAGAGGATTGTGTTCTCTGGGATCCCTTAATCCCCTGAATTAGCAGTTTAATAGCAAGAAGCCATTTGTAGATTAGAGAGATCAGACTCGCAGGACCTTCCTTTATACTTACTACTTAAATACTTAGAATTCTAATGTGGCTACACGGCGCTATTTAAAGTCACCCTTTCAACACTCAACAACAAAGAGTTTGAAAGGACTCCTCCGAGAGGACGTCAAGAAACGCTTTGTGTGTGTGTGCGTGTGTGTGTGTGTGTGTGTGTGTGTGCGCGTGTGTGTGTGTGTGTGTGTTTTATATTAGCCTTTTAATTTAGTACAAAAGAACTCTAGGCAAGTGTTGTGAAGTATCTGATTGACCTAACTAGGTCTGGGACTCTGAGAAGGTGAACAAGACTTTTTTAGCCTACTCATACATATGTATATCATATCGTCAGTGTTAATATCTTATTTCAGTTGTTTATAGCTAATTTGGCATTCCTTTTTCATAGCAATGATACACGATAAACAAGTCTGCTTCTGGGAAATGAATTAGCACTCAGGCAGTTTGTGAAAGCTGGATCAAACCACCTCTGTTTTTTTTCTCATTTTCTCATCGTTTGCTGAAGCTGACAACTCTTTTAGCGTTGGATGAAATAAAATCTGATCCAGGAATGACTGTGTGTTTTTAACAATCATCCAGCTGGAAGTAATTTAGTCTCACGCTTAGGTGGAGATGGTATCTTTGTGGTCGGTATAAATGTGTACGATTTGCACAAGCCTAAAAATGTGTGAAATGCTCTTTAAGGAGGCATGCCCTCAAATCAAAAACAAAGCAAGCCCCGTCTATGTGGATTGATTAGTAATTAAATTAGCTGGGATTAGTTTAGGATTAGCCAGTCATGCTGCTTAAGCAGGCATTCCACTTTGTTTTTCTTTTGTTGTTTTTCTTTTTGCATTATTTCTACATCTTTTCAGCAATAGTATTTCAAAGTAATCTGCAACCTGTGATTTGTGGTAAAGTGCATAAAATGTCAAGTAATTATGTCTTAAATGCCACTTTCATCACATGAGGTAGACAAATCACTAATTTGTTAGTGTCCCTCATGTTACTACTAGGTGTGAATGACTGTCATATGTGATGGCACCCCAGATCACACCAGCATTTGGGGCAGTTTGAGCACTCACAATGAGGCCTCCATACTAAAACTCTAGCATCACATTTCCTTCTGCTAAGTGCCATGAAATGGTCCAGGCACAGACATGGCTATGTAGTGAAGAAGTAACCTGTGTTGAGATGGTGGACAGCATAAATGTGGGAGCTGCTTGCAATTGGTGGAAGAATTAAAATCTTTTAATGGTGGTCTGTCTGGGTCGTCTGTAGCATGCGTGTGTGCATGCCCTCAGGGAACCACTGCTCCCAACACCTACTTTGACTGGAATAATGTTCTATGGTCAGGTGATAAGAATGTTGAACTCAATACATGTTTAGCATAAAAAAGGGTAACTACACTGAAAAGAACCTGATGACCACTGCTGATCAGTATGCTGGTGGGTCTGGGATGTTGTGAGGCTATTCTTTGTCCATAGGGCCTGGAAACCTTGTTAGACAGGATATTTGCCATCATAGACTCCATGAAATACTAGGACATTTTAAATCAAAATCTATCTGCTTCTGTCAATAAACTAAAAATGGGTCCAGCAGGATAATCGTCCAAAACAAATGCCCATATCACCCCAAAATGGTTCACTGAACAAAAACTCAAACTTGTGCTATGGCCTTGTCAGTCTTCTTGTCTTATCCGGATCTAATATATCATAAAAATAATAGAAAACCTGGGGTTGAGCTAATGGAAAATGCACAATAGGGCTAGAATATCCTCTAACTTTATAAGATGTTATTTGTGAAGTGCTGTTTCATTGGCAAAGGGAGGATGTAAAAAATATTACTTGCAACACTGATAACTGTGCCACGTGGTTTTGTTTTAAAAAAATCAGATTTTTTTCTGATCAGGGATTTTTTAGACTAAATGTTCTTTTGCTAACAGATTTGTAAGATTTATGCTTATGTACCAAAACATTAATTATGTGTGTTGCTGTAGCAACACATATATTGTTATCCGATTTTTTATTATTTCACCAATTTTCGGTCAGTATCTTCCCCTAGAGCTTTCGACATATCGACAAGGGACAAATGCCGAAACGTCCGGGATGTTCGGGAGAAGTGTGCTTGTTCATAGCTAAGAGATATCTTGAACGGTGCACCCGGTGCCCACGATTTTCTGGCACAAAAATCGCAAAGACAATGAATAGGGCTGTTTTTAAACTGCTGTAGCTCGGTTAATTTTTAAGCTATAAACAAGAAAATCGAACCAGTCAGACCCGGCTGGGATGTCACCTGCCATGTTAATGTCCGAAGCTCTGTTCACTTTTTATCACCCTTTAAAAAAAATCAACCCATTCATTTTGAATGGCCCCACTTTAGTGGAATTCTCACGCACTCTAGCAAAACCACACATAAAAAAGACATTGTGTCAAACTCTGTGTCGTAACTTCGATTAAAGAAATTCCATTTAAACATAACCCCTTTCTAACAAATTCTAAAATATCTCATCGGTTGAGTAATTCGTTTCCGAGATATGATGGCCTGTGCCAGGCCAGAACCGACCAGAACAGAAACACACATTCGCAGTTCCACCGAGAGCTGCATTTTCTAGTTTGTAAATAGATATTCATTGTACACGTGTGGGATTTTCTTATTCCTAGCATTTTGGAATTGCTTGGGCTTTGTTATACTGCCACGCAGTGATGATGAAAGTGTCCTATCCTATACCATTTCATTGGGGACGCCAACGGTGCGCCGCACAAAACAATAAGAAACACACAACACTCAGATGCTACTACCAACTCAGAAGCGAACACATTTTGACCTTATTTTTTACGACTGCAGGCAGCTCCAGGCAACACAAACCTCTGGTGCCAGACTGAATCTTAAGATACTAGGTGCAGACTGAAGGTAATGCAATGTAGATATGGTTAAGTGTAGACGTGACCCCCAGCAGGGGCTGATCTAAGCTATGGACGCTGTGCTACGTCCAGTGAAACCGCTGGCAGAATGCAGACGAAACAGAAACAAGAGCGAACACGTTTACATGACACAATGCTCTTTGTCATTCAAAGAGTCACGAAAACGGTACATTTCTACATGGATGGGTATTGCCGTGCAGCACGGCAGTGAACGTCTTATGTCTCCACCCACTTTTCATGGCCTGGGTGGCTGAATTATTACTATTAATTCAATCTCTATTATATCAATAGTAATGTTACTGGAGCACGAGGGCACGGTCAGAAAGCGATTACACCACTGATAATAACATCATCGAGATAAAAAATAGTAATAATTACCGAAGATCTGAAGGAGAACGAGCGATAGGGAGACAGTTTAATCACACACACACACACACACACACACACACACACACACATAAATGAATGCAATAATGTTCCTCTATGTGAACCGTCATCAGCCAGGTTACAGCCAGGTCGTATACAGTCGAATCCGGTTAATGGGACCACATCGGGACGGGATCGTTTTGGTCCTAATAACTGGCTGGTCCGATTAAACGAACATGCCCTATGTTAGAAGACGGGACGTGCTATGTAACATATTAAATGTTTATTAAAC
>JAVSBV010000024.1:3213899-3230141 GCA_033117975.1 Parotocinclus spilosoma | reverse complement strand
CACACAGACACACACACACACATACACACACACACACACATATATATATATATATACATATATATATATATATATATACATACACATACACATACTACCAACAGTCTGACCTGTCTTATCCTAACTGCATTCAGTCTATGTGTATAAATTATTTGGGGTTTTGTATATGCAAGTATATTCCGTAATTAAATACCAGTGTGCCTTTTATCCATGCGAGTAGTGTGTGTTATATTTGCCATAACTCCAACAACAGTTATATTTCTTGTTAAAAAAAATGTTAAGGGCATTAGTACAGAAAATTAATCATTTTATTATGTATTTTTCATGTTTACTCTTGCGGGGTATTTTTTGTGTTGTTGTTTTAGTTTTGGTTTGTTTTTGCTTAGTTTTTTCACCTTTGTTTCTTGACTGTCACTGCCTGTCTGTGTTGTATGTTGGCATGTGAAAATTTCTACATTTCTTTAAGACTTGAAGACTGCTTACCATGACTTTTTAAAATCTAATATGGTAGGTTTTTAGATGCTTTTTTCCAAACTGTTGACATTTTAAGACTTTTGCTGATGTGACTGATCACATTGCATATTAGCAGAAGGCAAGTGTTGCACTTGTAATTATATACTCTCCATGCATTTTGCGACTTTTTTATTTTTATAAATTCGTCAACTTGTGACATTGTTTTTTTGTGTATTTTTACTGAGCTTGACCACACTGATAAAAACATGTTTACACTTAGTTTCTAATGCACTCGTTTAGATTGTGTTTAGATAAGATATAGTAATATAATAATGTGTGTGGTGTTAGTATGTAATTTCTGTTCAGTGCTCAGCAGTTGCATTTATGCTACTTCTTACAGGGTAAGGAATTAGCAGGAGTATCAGACTGAGCTTTTTTGTACAGAAAAAAAGTTTCAGCAACCTGCTCTATTTAACCAGCAGCACTGTACTTAAAATTTTTTTGAGGGGATTTCCTTATTCTGTCATAAATTCCTATTTAATTATTCGGTGTGTGTTCATAAGTGAACGTGCACAGAGGAATAGCAATCCAACAAAGACCATTTAGAATAGCAGAAAAGCATAGAACAGTGTAATGAGGGACAAATTGATTGAAAGAAGACTTACTCTGCTGTGGTATTCAGAGTGTTTGAAGAATGCTCATGAGCGCTGTATTGTTTTGCTTCTATTGAGTCGTTTCAAGAATAAATCACCTCAGGGATACTGTCAAACAATAATGTCAAATGAGCCAGAGATTGATATATAGCGCCTCTAAATTGCTCCAGGATTAATTCCCCTATGGAAATGTTTCTTATTTCATTATTTTATTTATTTATTTTAGTTTTTTTTTTGTGGTAAACGTGACCCCTATCTGCATTTATCTTTAAATTTAGTTGTATAGGATTTTCACCCCTTGTGTTTTATTGCAGCAAAGGCTGGTTTTCAGAGCTTAAGTCAATACAGAGCAGTAAATTTGCTTGTGCAAGCATCTCTTTCTCCCTGGAGGACAGAAATCTTTACCCATGCTCAGAATAGTTAAACAATTCCCGCTACTGTAAATTCCTTGTAGAGCGATGTGTATTGAAATTTATACAGATAACTGAGATATATATATATATATATATATATATATGAGACAGCAGAGATTTTTATACCACCTTGGATTTTTTTTTTCCCAAATCCTGCTTTTCTTTTGGTGCAAGGGAGCGCGCAAGTGTATGCTGATGCTTTCTCAGACTCCTGTTTACCTGCTGCTCCCAATTATCCTCAGATATTATCAGCACATCTATGTGTGAATGTGTGTGTGTGTGTGTGTGTGTGTGTGTGTGTGTGTGTGTGTGTGTGTGTGTGTGCGTGCGTGCGTGCGTGCGTGCGTGCGTGCATGTGTGTATGTTTATTTTCTATGCATACACACATGTACGTGCCAGCTTGTCTCAGTAGGGCTTTGCTCCAACATTTTATCTCTGAGTGACTGTAACTGAATGCTCACTATGTGGTTAAGAAATTGGCATGTCAATAATGGGTGACGTAATGTTTTGGTGCAGAATCTGAGGAATAAGTCTCAGCTGACACTAATAATACTAATGCATAGGAACAGCAGGGGATGTTATACAGATGTGAGGTAGTTTAGTAAGTTTAAAATGTATGCAATATGTATTAACCAGCAATTACATTTTGTACTTATTAGGAAAGTGGAATAAGCAATTATTCAATACATTTATGTTTTCTTGGTTGAAAGTTTGTGTGTTTAATACTGAATGCATTTTATGTTCATTTTATTTATTTTTATTCATCCAAGTAACATGCAAGTAAGTCCACCGTTAATAAAGGGGTGGGTTTTAATTTACACTGCTCACAAAAATTGGGGATATTTTATGGAAGATATTTCATTTTGAATTAATTTTTGTGAGCAGTTTACTTTGAAACAGTTTCTTTTTGTTTAAAACACAATTGGATAATAACTAGCTTGTGCAGCTTGTTTTAAATCTTTTGTTTCTACTATAAAGTGCTGTTGTGCTAATGATTGATGGAGGTACTAAACACAAAAATATGTCTCAAGGCGTGTTTTAATTTCACTACAACGGAGACACTGAAGGAGTGGAGCAGAAAGAAAGTGTTTTTCACATAGTTAGCACTGCGGAGCTGAAGAGGAGAACACACACACACACACACACTTCCCTGGTTTTCCCCAGGCGGGTATTGCACTTCACCGATGCAAAGTGAAGCGAGCATTTTCATATCAGTACTAAATGAGAGTGCTCTCTATAGGTTTCTCCCTCTCTGTAATGTGATGTAGTCTAGCACTGATTAAAGTATGGCTTCTATCAGCTTCACTAAATTATTGATTAATACACCAGGAAAGTGCCAGCATTTGTCTCAGTTTGCTCTTGTCCATTGTTGTGGGCAGACACATGCTACAGAGAAGATTTCTGCTTTCTGCTTTTCTGTTTACATGACAGAAAGAGTATACAGTGGCCAAACGTTTCAGATGCAAAAAAAGCATTTTTCTTTTATTTAAAACAGTGTTAAAAAAAGAAAAAGAAAAAAAACTCACCGTATAAGTTTGGGGAAAGCACTTTGATCTATATTCAACCCACTTTTATCATGAGTGATGTATTCTAGAATATAAGATCAAATGAAAATGAAAAGTTCCAGAAACTCAAAGCTGATGGATAAGTTTTAATCACACAGGTAGAACTACAAATGGACTAAAATAACTTTTATGGCTCAGTGTTTAATCCCTTTCTTTGTTTGTGTTATTGTGCCATTTAATTGTTTGTTTATATGCCGTACACATTTTTGTAAGATTTGACATACTGTACTGGCATTCTTTTATTGTACAAATTAAAACGTCTTTTTAAAACCAGATTTAAAATCTTTAAAGGAATTTCAGCACTTTTAATCTTATTCTAACTTCATTATCTGCATATGTAACCTTTAAGTTCCATACAATTGCAATTACTTAATTATTAATTCTAAAGTCTTCTTAAATGCCATTAACTCATGCTTTCATATTCTAGTTAATCCTTATGACTTTTAAGCAAATTCTACATAGGAATCCAGCGAGTGTAAAGCTGCAATAAAAAATGCAGAACCCTACGTATGTGTGCGTGTTGAAGTGTGTGTTGAATCGGTGTAAACCCTCACACAGAAGGAAGTGGGAGTGATAATTCTCCACGCTCATCTGCCGAGAGTCTTCCCCGACATTGATGTTCCAATGCTATACAAACTGAAATGCCCCTGGCTCTGAACCTCCTTTGGGTCCAGAAGTGAGAATCATGAGAGAGTTTAGTTTTCTCGCTCTGCTGAGAAGTTATCCTGCTTTGAGTCTCCAAAGACCCTGGAATGCTTAAAGTGGTTTAAACCAAAACATATTCAATTTATCATGTGCACATTAGAAAAATTTTGAAAGATCAGCCCTAATTTAATAAAGGTATGTGTATAACTTAATATCAAAAGCAACCGAACTGTACATTTGCTTCTAGAGATCCTCAGTTCAGTTCTGACTTTGAGATTCTGCTGTGTGGAGTTTGCATGTTCTCCCCCTGTCTGTGTGGATTCTTCAGGTACTCCGGTTTCCTCCCACATTCCAAAAACGTGTTAACTAGTTGTTCTAAATTACCCCAGGTGTGAGTGTGTATAACTAGTATGGTTGAAACCTGCTTCTAACATAAATAGCAATTGATGTGATGCTAAATAAACAAAACAAAAATAAAATTGTGTCAACTGAAAATGCAGGTAAACAGCAAGCAGTAATAAAATAAAATGCGCAATTTGCACATCTGCAGATACTACGAGGTGGTGTGACTGCGGAGTAGAAAGGTCAAGAATGGATTTTTTTTTAAACTATGTCAACTTTTTCTGAAATCCATAATAACAGTGAAATGCATTTGTAAATAAGTGAGACTGAATGTAGTGTTTATTTTTTTTCTACATTCCACCAGCTGAGCCTCACATAACTGCTTTTTCTCAGCTATGGATGTCTGGCTGACTCACTGTTACCACTGCATTTAGGTGAGGTTTTAATTTGCACACAAACAGTTGTATCATTAATCTTAGACAATCTTGTTGACTCAAAACATTACACAAGTACAGCACTGTGCCAGTTTGGCCCTAACTGCAATTTGACTGGTTGCAATAATTAAGGATATTAATTATGTAGTCAATTGTCCAACAGTATAGCTTAATTATTTCACAAAGATATTGCTGGCATTAGGAAAAAAATAGGCAATTTGTTAATAAGTAGTTCTTGTGCAGAGCTATTAAGAATGAAAACGTATGCATTCTTAGCTTTTATAAATGATACCATAGGAGGGGTGTGTGTGTGTGTGTGTGTGTGTGTGTGTGTGTGTGTGTGTGTGTGTGTGAGAAAGAGAGAGAGAGAGAGAGACTGTTGGCCGAAGTTGATTTTAATTTGTTCTATAGGATAATAATTACTTATTTGCTACACTTATTTCTGCTGTAGCTTTGCCTTTTTTAACCATTTTCCCTGATTACTTAGACGAGTGGTGGTGTTACTGTTTTTTCTCAGAATTTTTATTATTAATACTATTATCATTATTACAAATATATTATTATAAAAATATTTCAAAGTTGGGAACCATATGGAAAATAATGTTTCTTACATTTACCTCAACTTGTATTTTTTGCAGACCGTATGAGCCCATTTCATATGTTAACACACAGATATTCCTGCATTCCAGGCCTTCAGCACACTCCCAAAAAATGATGGGTCAGTAATAGTTGACCAACTTGTTATTCTGCTATCCCTTTTCACCACACTTAAAAGACGATAGCAGAAGATAACAAGCAATTCAGTGATTAAAGTGTTATTTTGTATCATTCTTCCTGCATACACGTCTTAAAATATGCAACATTATGGGGTTGTCATTTCATTTTTCACTTCAAAATTCTCTACACATTCTCTACTGGGGACAGGTCATGACCGCAGACAGGTCAGGTCAGTCCAGTACCTGCACCCTCTTCTTTCACAGCCATGCTTTAAGTGTGCAGCATGTTGTATTGCAATGTCTTGACCTGGAAAAGATAATGTCTTAAACTAAAATCTTAATGTAATTTTTTGCATAAATGTTGTCATCACAGGAATGTAAGTTTGCCAAAGTAATTCCTGACCTGTATGGTTATATTAGCTATTGATATATAAATGATAGTTCTTGCCAGGTCACTGGTGCTTGGTTGACCTTTTCTCTAAACTGTACTTATTAGGAACAAATAGCACATAAAAGCTAATTTAAACAATTATATATTGTTATCCTTATTTATTTTTCTACTTCATTGCCCATTTAATTTCAATGCATACCCCAAAATAGTATAGTTATTTGGTTCCCATAGCAAATGAAAAACAAAGTGTCTTTAAATGGCATTTCTAATGGTCCAGTGAAGCAGTTTATGTCTCCTCTAGGTCCACCCTGTGGGATAGAGTCACTGACCTCTAGGTCTGGCCTTATCAAGGGGCAGAATTTATAGAGGACATAAAATGAACAAGAGCTGCCTTCAAGTCCTCAGTTGTCATATTTAACTCATTACTGAATTATGACAGTTAACATATAAAAGACTTTTATTTATGGCACCATTGCAGTCTGGATTATAAAAGTGCCACCAGTTGAGATCCCGATTATCTTTTTGTGCTAGCAAGGTAATACTGTATCCAAGTCAGCATGAGAACAAGCAGTGATGATTAAATTGGACGTTTGCTGCTGATTTGGGATCTCACTCTAACAGAGACCTTACAGAACTTACAGAAGTCTCCCATTTTGACACCATCAATTGATACCAAAATATTAAGGCAAAGTAAAAACATATATGCATGTATTTAATAATTCTGTTAGGATATTTGCATTTAAACACCATTGAAACACCCCCGTTCTCTCACCCCCTCATCCGGCAGAATATGTCTGTGCTAGCTTTCTGCTGGAGTGCAAACTTGCTTTATCTGTGTGTTTAGACGGGCCTTGGAAGAATTACAGTGACAGTGCTTAGGAAATGATAGGCTGGTAGTGAGATATTTGTGCCTCATAAATTCTCCATTCCTCAGCGCAATTTACGACGGCACTGATGTGAGTGCATGCGGTTGTGTGGGTGTGTGTGTGTGTGCATGCGTGTGTTTGTGTGTGTGTGTGTGTGCATGTGTAACAGACAGTTCATGTCTTGCCGTATCTGTCTCCATCTGCTTAGCCACTTTTGCACCACTATAAATTACAGGCCTATAGACAGCTTTCCTCAAGTCGCTGTTCACATAAAATTGAACCCCTCTCTCTTTCACTCGCTTTCTCTCTCTATCTCTCTCTCGCTCTCTCGCTCCCTTTTCATTACCCCATCTGCATCCACTAATTGAAAAGGAGAGGTGCAGAGGTGAAGCCAGGTTCGACATGAGAGCATAGCCTGATGGCATATGTAGCATGTTTTCTAAAGGGCATTAAAGTAAGAGGTTAGCATTTTAAAGGTTAGTATAATACGCGTTATTAATTAGCACGGCTTTAGACTTAACGTGCTGGCAAGTTCACAACCGAAGCACGAAGCCTGGCGGCACAACCAGGTGCTTTGTTTGGCTTTCAGTGCGTAGTTGTATTGAAATAGTGACACCGATGCAGCTCTCTCTGGGCCATTACCATTGCGTCCTCCCCTGGCATCAGTCAGCTGTCATACCGTCAGAAAGTGGACACTTAAGAATGATGTTGAAAATGTGCAAAGGAAATTGAACCTGGTGATATTTTGAGATGCCTGACCTTTGACCTGCGTGGTGTTTATTTGAAAATAGGGAGCAGGCTTATCCGTAGAGTCGCTGGCCTCTGTTAGCATCTCATATTCTTAACCTTTTCTGTCTGACCTTCAGTGATTTAGGGGTTCTGTTTCTAGATTTTGGAGGAATAAGCTTGCAATACTAGGGGTTATTGGCAGTATTAGAAACACACACACACACATTCTTGTTGAGCTCTATATGAACCATTTGTGATCCACACTCTCATAATCCAATACATAATTAATAAGCCACAGTCAGCATAATGTATAGCATTAATCAGTCAACGTTTATGCACAAGTGTCCATTGATCAATTTGTAATTGTATTTCACCATCAGTCCTGTTCCGAGAAAGGCTTAATAAAATGATATTTTGATTATGAAGAAAAGTATTTATAATCCATCTGGAGTGTGCAAAATGAATTATGGTTTCTTTTCCTTCTCTTACCGAAATGCAAGCTGGCCCCAGTGACTCTGTGTTCCCTATAATGAAGTTCTCATGCTTGTAATGAATAATCCAAAATACGTCTCATATTAACAAATCATTTTATTAAGAGGCACAGACTGGGAACTTTAATGCAATGCATGCTCAAATTGGTTCTCCTTGGTGGGGCTTTATGAAGTTTAACTTTTTTATAAAGTCAATGGACTTTTGTACCCATCATACAACTGTGAGCTTAGCCCAATGGTTCCCAAACTTTTTCTGCAGGTCTGCCATTTTGTCGATAAGCATTATTTCAGATATGAAATCATCATAAGGTGTAGGATCATAACATACAAATGATGGTGATGATTTTGTTTCCCCACAAAAGGACTGAATGTCCATTTTATTATTACATGTTAAAGCCTCATTTCAATCTGTCTTTAAACAAAACCTTTCCTAAACTGTATTAAATAAAGCGAGCAGGGAAAAATACACATTTGCAATCTTAACATTAGACTATTTAAAATAAAATGTTTATTGCTTAGAGACTGAGCAAGAAGAGTTAGGTTACCACCAACAGGTGCATTGGACTCGGCTGGTTTTGACAACAATTTCCCAGTCCAGCTTACCCCTAAACCGAAATAAGACCAAGTCTAAATATGGACTGAAACCTGTCATTTATTGTCAGGAGAATAGACTTGCGTGCATTACGTTATTTTCCATAGTATCATGATTACTTATTTCTAAAATAGATCATCTCTATGGCACATGTACCAACAAATATCACTAATACTGTACATGTTCTGGATTATTTATGTAGCAAATATGCTTGGTTGGTGATACTATAAAGAGTTAATTTTCACATTCCACACAGTGAAAGTTGAGAGTTGAATTTCAGATTGTATGTTCAGTTTCAAAAGGGTTGACCAAGCTTGTGTTTTGTGTTTGCATACGTTAAAAACAACAAGCTTACAGTAAAAACAAATTGAACATCGTTAAAGCTTACGACATAAGTCAGGAACAGCTTTAGCCAACTTAGACAGGTTGATTTATCTAGTGTTGCTTGCCTGACATGTGAAATTTACCCATTCCCACTTAGCTTGCAAATGCCTTTTCAGTTGGAAAAAGCACGAATGAGAGCGATACTGCAGTGGAGAGTGTTTCAATCACCTTTCAATACCATGCTAATCAACAAGCCTCACTCTCTCATGAAAGCTCTTAATTACTGCTAATTGTGCCTATTACCATGAGAACGAGGTGAAAATTAAATAATAAAATCAAGACAAATATTGATGTTAATTGATAGAGCCAGTCTCTAAAAGCGCAGCTCTAAAATGGTTTCAATAAGTTCATATTAACCTCCATTTGCATACATTAATCAAGGATAATTAGAAATTAAGATAATTGCGGTTGAGGCTGCTTTTGTGTGTATGCATGCGCATGTGTGTTTGTGTAAATGTGTCTAAGTTTTTGTTTGTGTCTCATTCTGTGCATGTGTGTGTGCAAATACTTGTCTTTGTGTGTGACTGAGTGAGAAATTTGCAGTTTAATGAAAACAGGATGGTAGAGGGACACTCTGGGTGGCAGTGTCCTGCCTGTCCTGTTGTGTGTAATTATTCTAATCATTATGGGCATCTGCATGAAGAGTGTGTGAGTCAAAAGACCTATCTCATATTATAGCTCTATTTTGTTTTGCTGTGCACACACACATAGCATTGGCCGTCATGTTTGTATGGGGAATTTCCATTATGTGTACTGTTGCTTAGTAATCCCACGCATGCACCTAACCAAAAGCTAATCATTTCGTTTTTTTAAAGAAGCAAAGACAATTGTGGAGATCATCAAAACATCTACACAAAAACATTTGCTGTTCTTTCTAATTATCCTCATGATCCTCACAAGTTTAATCAATATCTGTGTAATAAAAACATATAGGCAAGTTGGTGTTGTTGCTTACAACTCCAGAGATCTAGGTTCAAGTCTCAGCCTGGCCCGAGTCTGTGTGAAGCCTACATGTTCTCACCATGGGGAGAGGGTCCTGGGTTCGATCCCAGGTGAAGCACCCTGTGTCCTTTCAGTATGGAGTTTGCATGTCCTCCCTGTGTCCATGCGTGTTTACTCCAGGTACTCTGGTTTCCTCCTACAGTTTAAAGACAATTAGGTTAATTGATTTTGCAAAATGTATCCATATCTGAGTATTTACACTGTTCACATAATTAGGAGATATTTTCTGATTTTGTGAACAGTATACATGACTAGCTTTGAAATAACCTTGAGTGCATCTATGTCAGTTTGCACCTAAATAAACAAACGCACAAAAACTCAACATAAAATTCCTCCATGTAGTTTAGGTTCCTCCCAAGCCCAGTCTTTTCTCACCTGTAAAACATATCAGTTGGTGTGTGTGCATGAGTTATTTGATGGCACACAATGCCAAAAACTCCTGTTATCCATATTGCCATTGTATGGAGTATTTTAAACTCCTGTACTGCTGTAATTTATATTGTTAGGCTTCATCCTTAATGTGATCAGTAATGTGACAAATTACTCTTGTACAATTGTGAGCGACATGTTGCAGGCTAAGGGCCATGGTAAGTTTTCCCCATAGATTTATGCACTGACTATCTTTTAGTTTCTTTCTAATCTCATACAGAGCCACATTCAAATATGTTTCATGAAACTTTTTAATCTGATGAAGTTTTATAATAGATGACACATTTAAAGTAATCTTTATGCAATGGAAAGCTTTGTTGTGTTGTCTTTCGCCACATTATGATTCAAAGAATTTGTTTTTGACAGATACTGAATTTTTTATTGCAAATGCAGCAATACACCTCCGGTTGGTAATGTGCTGACACAATCATCTGAATGATAAGTGGAAAATTTAAGAAAGGTAATGACAGCCTGAGTTTTGAATACAGGTATGCACAGTTTAACGTCCACAATACTTTCTGTAAAACAGGATGTTAATCGAATGGGGCATTGACCAGACATTACCATCAACATACGGTAGCTTAGATGCATGCACATGTTATTTTAAACTATAACATAAATTAAACATAAAATGAAAACATTGAGTATAGTGCTGTACTGTTTTAATACATGACACGAAAACATTACCACATTACCATGTTGTTTTCTGCATGCAATTCTTTTTTTAGTCAGCAGGTGCCACAAGGGTTCACTGCTACTAGATTTTTGTCTTTGAGACGCGAGTTTTATATATATATATATATATATATATATATAAACACATATATATGTCATTTCCTAAATAAAGGAAGTTTAGATTGGAGAATACAGGTAGCACTGCAACAATATGGAATTTCTTGTGGATCCTCTCTTGCAGACTTTCTTCAGATCAACCCACAGTTTTTCAGTGGGGTTTAGGTCAGGGATCTGGGATACCAGTGTGAAAAGGGTGATACCTGTGGACATATAACCTCCATTGTCTGGATTTTGAATTAGTGTCTAGCTATAAAACAAATCCATGATACAGCTTCTTTGCAAAAGTGAAAGGGCTTCCATTTAAAGTTTGGGGCACTTTATGGAGTCTTATTTCATGTATTTTAGAAAGGTCCCTAAAAATACTGCAACAATATCAGGGATCCTCCACTATACTTACTGAGAATTAGGTCAGTTTTAGTGTGATCTTCTTTCTTTTTAAAACAAAAACACTTTGAGGGTTGAAAAGCCTTTCCTCTGTCATGAAACTGAAATAGTTTTCTGGCTGTTTTTGCACATTGTGTTAAGGTAAATAGGTACATACATTTGCTTGCTCTTCCAGACAGGTTTATGAGAGCTCTGTTTATTTTTAACTTTCTACTTATTACACTAAAAATGGATACGGCCATCTGTACTGTGTGTGTAGATAGTTTATACCCCAATATAACGGAAGGTCTTGGATGACTTTTTTCAAAACACTGGGAACTTACAGAAGGCAAACCTAAACAAGTCAATATTTGCTTCAGTTACAGTTTGTTCTTAAACATTTCCAGAGCTGTCATTAACTGCGATATGTTTAAAGCATGGTTTGTTTAAAAAAAGTATGTTTACATTTTGGAAGTAGTTTAATATACAGTTTCTGCCATATTTTCAGGGTGAGATTTGGATGGTGACTACACTGTAGGTTTCAATACTGTGGAGGTATCAAGTGGGTCTCTTTATTTGTCGTCTAATAGCATTTATGCATTCTGCACTTTCCATTCATCAGACAAACAATGAATCTAAGCACGCGTAGGAAATATTGAGAAATCCTATTCCAGGCCTTTGAGTCCCATGAGATTGGTATACAAGGTGGCTGTAATTTGATAAGATGAATAAAGTCTGTGTGCGACGAACGACTCAGCACTTTTATCCCAGAACTTCTGACGAAGGAAAAAATCCCTGACATTAGCAGCTGTGGGAGCCCACCTATCGATTAGCTCTCGTGTTCCATCATAACTGAGATGGATGATGGATAGGGAGCTGTTTAGATGGGGTAAAGGGGAAGTCCAGTAGGGTGTGGTCTCTGTAGACTCAAAGCCTGCTTTTCTATATCTATTCGTCTTACCCACCGTTCTGGGCAGGGTTAAAAGAGTGATCTAATGTCGGTGAATAATAAAGTGTGAAGGAATATGAAGGAAATGATCTGTCATGCGATCCTTTTTAGGAGGATTTACCACAGGCATTTCCCCTCTCCAAATCCATGTTCTCCAGGGCTTTGGCACTTCCGTCGGTCCCCCAGGATCTCCCGGACGCTTTGTTGAGACACAGTAATGACTCTTTTCTTTTGTATTGGCATTTGTTTTCTCTCCTTCCTCTTGCTGTTCTAACCCTTTAGTTTTGCGTTGTGGCTGTTTCTTTGTTAGGTAGTCCTCCAATTTAATTACGGATGCTTTGAAGTTCCCATGAATAATGGTGAAGTGCGCCCTTCAGTGCCTTCAGCTTTTTATTCAGATCAAAGATAGCTTTCACATCAGCCGGCGCTCCCCCCACACCCCCGGCTGAGAGTAGTCGCAAGCATTTCAGAGAGCAGGTGCCAAGTCTGCTCTGCTACCTGCTCCCCTGTCAAACACATGGGAGCCTTATCTGGATGAGTATTGAACTGTTGTTGCAAGATGTCAAATGCTCACTGCTGTGTTAGCGTTGAATCCAGTACACAACCCCACACCTTGTCCAAAAGTATAGCCTGTCCTACAGGTTGCCAGATGGTAAATATATATTTAGAAGATTTTCTACATGTCTGGCATTTTCTGTCACGATGGGTTGCTTAGTGTACTCTAATAAAATGAACTTTTTTGATTTTAGTAAATGGCTGCAATGAAACAATGTAAAATGTAAAATTTAAAGGGGCCTGAATACTTTCCGTACTCACTGTGTGTGTGTGTGTGTGTGTGTGTGTGTGTGTGTGTGTGTGTGTGTGTGTATATATAACATATCGTTGTCGATTGGACTCCAACATTTTTTCACCGTTACTCTACTGAATAAGTGTTTTCTTGGCTACTACCCTTTTCGGACCATTCCTAACCAACCTTTTTTGGACTGTAGAATGGTCAATATAATAAAGCTGGATGCTGCTATTGCTTAAGTATGGTGTGGTCTGGTCTCATTAAATACTTGGTACTGTAGCCTATAAAAGCTGTTTTGTTTTGGTTTGGTTTTAATACTACATACAAATACCCCTGAGACTAATAATAAAGACAGAAATAATAATTTATGGTCATTTCTCCATTGTTAAAAAAGTGTTATATCTAATGTAATAAGGCTTTTGCACAGTGCAAACATAAATTACTGAATCAGTTTGAATTTTTTAACAAAATTGACCTTTTTGATCCAGTCTCTAGTTGCCATGTCTAATAGCATTACAGTTTGTGTAATAAGGTGACGCTTGATTCTTTAACTGCATTACTCCATGCATATAAATCACTTGTAATCATTTTATTTAGAAAGTGTGTGCTAAAATAAATACAATAAATAAAATCAATAAATGAAAAAACTTGCCCTGTGAGAAACAGTTGATTTTCTTTTTCACACCCAGCTATGTTAGCACATTGTGCTAAATGTCATCAGAATGCAGAGAGAGTTCCACCGCATGAGACGAATGTACTCTCTCCTAAACAAACATACACACATTCACAGACTGGCAGTCTGGTGGAGACATACTGATGCACAGGGCATGCTGCACCACTTTGGTTTTTCCATTCCTCTAAATGGCTTGTCAATTACACTGGGTAAACAGACGGAGAGTTGAGGAGTAAATCTAGCATAGACAAATATAAAATTGCATCCCCTCAAGATTAAATGCCACTGAGCCTTGAAAAAAAAAAATTCAATAAGACAACAGTGCCTGGGTTGAGGCATCATTGTGTACAGATGTGTGTGCTTCCTGATTGTGTTTGGCTGGTGTGGGTGTGAGTGCACACGTGTATTATGCAGAGTGAGACCTGGTTCCCCCAGCCCTGAATAAAACAAGGGGTAAAAATAATTCAATAAGATTTTCAGTGAGACAATATTATAGAAGGTCTCCTGAGCTGGGTGAAATGAATGGAGATGGTGCATGTGGCATAGAGCTCCTGAGGTGTTAGAAGCATTGCAGCAGATTACACTTGCCCAGAGTTCTGAAACATGACCAGCCTTGGGATCGGGGCACTCCTCTGCAGCTAAGGCCCCAATCATATTCCTCCCACCGTGAGACACTTTATAAGCTAAGAGGATAATGCTGAGAGAAAAGAAGAGATGGATAACTGGTTTAAAACTTACTCTTTGCCTCTAATTGACAAAGTTACTGCATAAGTTAGTGAAGTTAGTAAGATCTCATGTTTATAAACCAACTCCGTCTGTAATTAGCCTCTTACAATGAAATTAGACCTCTTTAAAATTGCATTAACAGTGATTAAAATGCCATTAACAGCATTTTAAGTGATGTATGTTTTAGACGCATTTCCCCATGTGCAACTGGTTATGCAAAACATAAAACATTTGGAAAATATCTGATCACAGACAAGCATTTTGTTTTTTTACTTTGAGCTCCACCGTAGAGCTTGAATGCTGTATTGCAATTCACAAGCAGTGCCAGTCCAGGCTGTGCCATTTAATTAATTCCAAACCATTAATGAAGAAAAAAAGGAAATTGAAAAAGAAAATATGGCTATCAATCCCTACCGTTTTTGGCAGGTATATAATGAAGTATTTGAGACCAATTGAATTTGCACTAATTACACTAGCCTCCAGATATTACTTCATCTGTACTAGTCGAATTAATGTAACCCTGCATGTGGGAGGTGCTTCACACACCCTGAGTCACTCCTACATCTGAAACACTGTGCACACCCACACATGCATGTGCCCACGTTCATATACAGTAATATCTTTTCCACCCCCAGACAGGCACACTTTGCTAAGCAGGTTGGGAGCCCCCAGCTGACCGATCCTAGCCTTAATTACACATGCAGCACTTTGAAGAGAATGAGTTTCCATTAATTCAGTTCCACTGAAAACATTAGGTCTCTCATGGCCCCGTTTCTACATTCTTTAAATGAACTGACAGGATCACAGCAATGAGAGAAACTCTATTAATGTTCAAGCTACTACTACTATTGGGAATCACACATTCCAGAATCTGTCCAGGTGTCATGCCTGTTGAGTCATGTGATTAAATAATGTTAGATTTCCACTAGCACACTTGTGACAGGCTGTACTGTTACCTTTAAAAATATAAAAAGTAATACAGTTGATTACAAGAAGAGCTTCTGATCTGAACTTGAAAGCTAAATTAAAAAATGGTTGCAAACACATTGTCAACAACAGTGCCACAACACATAGTATACATTGTAGAGAACGTCCAACATGAACTCACAAAGGTTAAAGGTGATTAGGACACCTGTGATTATTATCCAAATGCAGATTATTAGAGTTTCCCTCCATTTCACCTCAGAATCAATAAGTCTTGCTAAATAAGTGACTATTCAGACTCCGGGTTATTTTTAGAAAAGTTAGTAGTGGCAAATCGAGCGACTTGTTGTACAAACATTAGCTACGTCCCATAAGAGAATCACCAAAACTACCTGTGAGGAAGCGGCACAACTCTCTCTGCATCTCAAAAGACAGAGCAGCGTATTCGGTTAGCAGCTGAACTCAGTTTAACTCTATTTTGTGATTTAATGAGTTTTAATGCATTTATCATCATGAAAATGTTGTTGTTCTTTTAAAAATGGACAGATCGTTCATTGATTTTATCCTGAGCAGAGATCAAGGGAGAAGCAACACCATGAAGAGGACAGACACCTTCTGACACTAGGCAGCACAGAAATGATGTGATAACATCACAAATTTGCAAATTAGTACATTACATCATCTTAAGAAATGTAGTGACTTTTCAAGCAGGCTTAAGCTACTTTCTTTTTAAGCTACTTTACTTACTTTTTGCTTTCCTCTGATTCAGTAAAGACTAAAATCAATTTATTTGTGACAGGAGCAAAGTTGTAGCAATACTAGTCAGACATACTCACACCAGAGCAATTCGGAGCAAACTGCTAACCTGACATGTCTTTGGAAGATGTGAGTAAAGTGGTGTACCAACAGTAGAGTAG
>JAVSBV010000024.1:3184171-3213799 GCA_033117975.1 Parotocinclus spilosoma | reverse complement strand
AATTTATTTGTGACAGGAGCAAAGTTGTAGCAATACTAGTCAGACATACTCACACCAGAGCAATTCGGAGCAACCTGCTAACCTGACATGTCTTTGGAATATGTGAGTAAAGTGGTGTACCAACAGTAGAGTAGACCCACCCAACCATGGGAACCCCTGTGCCCTCTTTCTTCCCCTGTTCACACCACAGGAACTGGGGACAGTTGTGTGTTTTAGAAAGCTGTGTGTATGGACATTTTAGCTCCTATTTGATGGTACTTTTGACAGTGCATAGGATGTAAGTGATGAAAGTATGCAGTGCCAGGTCCCAGTCCAGCTTTTACTTAGCCTATGTACATTGAGTTTTTGAGTCATTTCACTAACTATTGTGTGTCACTTCAGCTGTCCTACTTCTGGTGTAGTTCTTCCACATTAGTTCTGTTTAGTGCAAAAGTGTCTAGCTACCTCAAAGATGGTCAGAATTGTTTAATGTCATTTTTCATTGGCATTTAAATGTATATTTAATGTTCCATGAGATTGCTGTTGCATCCACAAGATTCAAACTCAAACTGTTGATGACAGTTGTATCTTTGACAGCCGTTGGAATATGAGTAGAAAAACAGCCCTTCTTTCTGAGCCCTATCAGAACAACAACAAAAAATCTGGCTAAAAATATGATTTTATACTGGTCTTATATCAGATTGGCCATGGAACCCCAAGGGTTTTTATGGTCCATAAACTTAGTCACAAAGTCTTTTTTCGCGTACGCTAAGTCACCTTAAGTGCATTTGCTGTGGATAAGTCCGACCCATTAAAAAGAACCACTTGGTTGGGTCTTCCAAGATATCAACTCTACAGGTTGCATATTTTAGCCATGTATCATACTGCATTGTTTGTTTCAAGCTATTCGCTATATAAGGTCCGCTGTCTTTCTTCACAGGTTCGATTTTACCTTAAAATTTACTCCTTCCATGCAGTATACTATATGCCTGTTTCATCAAATGAGCCCAGAATTGTTGGTTCCCAGAATTGCCTCATCCTGCATGTCTGTCCAGATAGCACTCAATATTATGCGCTCTATAAGTTCATTTTCATCTACAGTTCACAGAGCTCCTTTTCTCTTGCAGCATTTAATATGCAGGCTTCATGTATCCTGGTGAGGGTATGTAATGATTATTTAATGCTCAAATAATTGCTTAAGGGCTGCTTGCATTGCTCTTCTTATTTGCATGCCACATCTGCAGAAGAAGGCCAGCCCTAGCACGCAGGTTCCTACAGCCTCTCTGTGATCTCGGACTGGCCTCCTGCGGATCAGAGGAGCTCCCTGGCCCGGCTCAGTTAGACAGCAGGGCAGGCTCTCAAATTAAAGTACCAGTTGAGAGAAGAAGTTCTGTTTCATGTAGTTGGATTAATTATGCATTATAAGTGATTGTAAAATATGTTATTTTAAGTGCTTAGAGTAGGATTCATTATAAATTGTGTTGCTTTCTGGATGTGATGTTTGCAGAGGAAGCGTTTGAATTGTAGAAAGCCATGCATGTAGTTTACAGTCAGAAAATCAGTTGTGAGCGAGTTAACGCATAAAGGACATTTAGTGGGATTTGCAGTGATAGCACGTAACACCAACAGTCTCGGTCAAAACTAATCAAAAGACTTAAATGGTAATTTCATGTTTGGCAGCACTTTGCATGCTAATATATGTGTGTACTCCTGTCCAGAATCGCAGACTGGAGAGACTTTTTGGTAACATGGTATTTTACAGTGCTATTGATGTCGCAGGAGAAACAATTTATTCATAAAGTATTCACATTGTAGTACACATATATGTTATATGTGCATGTTGTATTACATGTACATATTGAGAGACTTCCTTTCCAGACTTGTTCATATGTTATGAGATGTGTATTTTTGTGTCTTATTTTCAAAATATAAACTCTAAGTTATAAATTTATGGAATCTAAAATAGTACATGCAGAGTGGCAAAATATTATTCAAGTAAATGTATTGTTATGTATAAAACTATTTCGCTTAAGTAAAATTATAGTAAAATAATTACTGGAGTCAGTTCCAACTTTAGTCAAGTCCTAACTTTATATGAAAAGAACCCAATAAAGCAACTAACAAAAATAATGTGCATGTTCATTTATTTATTAAAGAAAAACATCCAGTATTACATTTCTGTGAGTGGAAAAAAGTATGTGAACCTTTGCTTTTAGAATCTGGTGTGACCCTGTTGACTTGCTGCAAATATCGGCATCTAAACATAACATTTTTCTCAAATTGACTCAAGTAAATGTAAAAGTCAGAGCAAAAATGACTTTTTTTAGTGTCATTGTTTGTTATTTAAGCAAATGTAATGTAATTTTAGTCAAATTACCACCCATCTCTGTTAGTAGTTAGCAATTTCCAACAGGCCCTTAAAATGGGACTTCATGATGCTGACACACAAACACTTTTATATTAATCATATAGTTCACAGTGCACTTAGGTTTTACTCTATGTAGTGTAAGTACATCTATTTCAGATTAAGAGTAAATATGAGATGAAAAAAGTTGTTTGTTCAACCCTATTTTTCTCTAAATCAAGCTAATTATTAGTACAAAAATATAAAAGAAACGAGTTTTAAAGCCTTATATGAAATTGTGACATCACCTTTGTGTTATTTAAAAAAATGTTTCCTTTCTATAATGGAGAAAAAAATCCTAATATTTATAAACTGTATTTGTTTGCTTTTTTTCAGTCAGTGGTTAGTTGGTTATTTTTGCTAGAAATATAAGCAATTATAATACGTGTATAATATATGTTATAATGTTATAAGCTTTATATGTCATTTTATCATTTTAGCAGTTTTTTTCTTATATTGCACATGCATATAGTGTACATATGTACGTATATTTTAATTAGTTGCGTTATTAATTTTAATTAGTTTTTTTTTTCATGTTAATATGCAGTTTTGCGTCACTAAAACTATTTTTTTTCAACAAATAATTAAACATAATTTTACAGGAGAGAATGTTAAATGATGTTAGATGTTATTTAAACTATGTAGTGAGCTGGTGTACCAGTGAAATATATCTAATTACAGTGAGGACCTGGGTTCCAGTACTGGTAATGCCATTGGGTTGGGTCAGATGTCATATGCAGGCACAATATTTTTGACTGTGGGAGTGGAAGCTCTTTGGGGGATCCACGCAACCCAGACTTGACACTCGGTAGGTGCCTGCCTTACCTGCTTTACCCTGTAATGGACTACCATCAGTTCCAAGGCATGCTGAATCATGGGTCTTCCAGAATTGAATCTCTGAGAGAAAGTGTTCAGGAATAGAAGGGTTTAAGCTTAAGAGGTTATTGCACTATAAATGTGACCTAAATGTGATTAGTTATGTGACTACAGATTGTAAATTGTGTAAAATAATTGTTAATATCTACATATCTAACGTCCATGCAACATTAACTAGTAGTTACATTGTTATTAGATAATTGTAAGCCTACTGTAATATTAAGTGCTCTGTGTGCGTGTATGCGTGGGTGTGTGGGTGCGTGTGTGCGTGTGCATAAGATATTTTGCTGTGTCACGGTGGTTCGCGTGTGATATTTGCTCCTGACACATCACTTTGATTGTAGTTAACCCAGAAACTCATCTCACCACTATCAACTTTTCCCGCTCTCTCTCTCTCTCCATTTGGTCTTCAATTCCCCCTCTTACTACCATGCTCGTTTTCTTCTTAGCTGGCTTCATTTGCAGCTTTTTACCTTTTAACTCCTGTCTTTGCATCAACCTTGCTTTTCTTTTCTTCAAGAAGATCAATTTAGCCCAACACGATCCTCTGCTGTGTGCGCCTAATTCTTAGACTCTCACACAGCTCGCCATTGTGTCATAATCGGTGTGAAATTGATTTATGGCTCCTTTTCCACCCCTCTAAACAGCTGTTGAGTGATGCCTTCTGTCATAATCACTCCACGCTGCCGTTCTTCGCTGTCTCTGTGATGCTCCTCTCATGTGAGCCTCTTCACGCACAGTATAGTTGATGGAATTTCGTCTCACATTTATAACATGATATCTGAGTAGAGTTCCAGTGTCCTCTCTCTCTCTTTCTCGCCACGTCCCCCACCCCCCTCCTCGCTCGCTGTTCACTTCTTCACTCACTCTCCATCTCTGGTTTTTGTGGCTTCAAACAAGTCTGCATTATTAATGCGAGTTTTACTAATTCATCTGAACGGAGCAGTGAGGAGAGCGATACAGACAGGAAGCTGGAAAGAGAGAGAGTTGGGTGAGAGAATGTGTACGAATAACAGGGATGTATAGACCTATTCTCTAAAGTTTGGTCATGGAGCAGAGCTAGCTGTACCAGTCTGACGACCACCGAGCCAGACACACTTCATCAATTATGAAGGTGGGCGACATTTTCAGAGACCATTTTTTTATGGTTTAGCAATGTGGATTGACTAAAGTTTTCCTTCTTGCTGTCTTACAGATGGACAAGAGTAATGACAAATTAGTGATAACAATCCTAAAATAAAACTCCACAGATTTTAAGCCTAATTTCCTGTCTATTTGTACATGTGATGATTGTGTATAATAACTGAAATGTACTCTTGTGTTATACAAAGTGGAGAACTTCTTGTTCATTTATAATGCAAGTCTCATGGCAGTTGCTGGAGTCAAAAACATTTAGATAAAATGTTTTTGTAGAATGTTTTCATGAATTCTTCAGTCATTGGCACATTAAGTCCTGTATATTTTATATCTTTCAACTATGTAACTATAAGAAAAGGAGTGGTTAGCAATGTTTCAAAAGTTAAATACACACATTGCTTAACAGCCTCGTGGTATAATACTTTTTATTTCTCTTTTTAACACAGCTGCAGCTGTACATAGCATTATTAACTTAAACCTACTGTATATATACAAGTTCTGAATTGTAGCTCGTAGCTTGACCAGTGGCTTTCATACACACAACAGAGACAGCAGGTTAAATACACGTGGGGGGACCAACCCGGTACATCATTGAGGTAATTAACCCTGTGATTTGCTTTCCATAATTGCTCCCTTCATTTACAACCCTTGATAATCCAAATCCCAACCTGCCCTACCTCTGTTCATTGCAACAGGACTTGTTCCCTGGTGAATTTTCCACAAAGTAATACGATTACAATGGGTTCTCAGCTTTGATTTAAAGGGACTGTGCTTTCTGGAACCAGAGACTAAATGCCTTGTGACTTACTCTGATAGTTACTCTGATAGATGTGTTGATTACCCAATGGCTGATTGAGGTGGATAAATAAGATTTGGAGTGAGGGGGAAAATGAGTTTAAACTTGTAAGTATTTTTTTTTGTCAGAATAATATTTAATGTTCAGTACTGTGCAAAAGACAAAGTCCACCATTCGATGTGTTGTTTTACCAATGGTAAGCTCATATGGAACATTTCATTAAATCATTACAATCAATCAATACAATCATTGCTGAAGATTAGACCTAACAATTTCAAGCTTAGATTTGTGAGTGCATAATACTCCTTTCCACTGATCTTCACTCCAATATTTCTGTCCTTTAGAATTTTTTTGCCTTTTCACCTTGTTCCCCTTCTGAAAATATTATTTCTTGACTGCTAGCCTTTTAGAAAGACCATTTTTCATTTAGCTTGGTGGCATTCTGATGAAGCGGTCAGATGCTACTATTGCTCAAGTTTAGGGGGAGGCTGGAGCCTATCTAAACTAATGGCGGCCTAGGACTTTTTCACAGCATCATAAGCCTATAGGGAAAATATTTTATTTGTACTTTTATACTGCTAAAAGTAGGCATGTACACTCCACTATCTTAACTTTTCCTTTCTACATCAAAAATAATAGTGTATGTCTGGCCATGCATGGATACAGCTAAACCTTTGGGAAATAGTAAGTAATTGTTTTTTTTTTACTGTTTTACTCTTGGGTTTAAAGGGATTATAAGCATACAACTATATATCTGTGACATACCTTTTATTTGCCTCATTCAAAGACTTTTAGTGTTAGAGTGAAACATAGAGTGCCGTATCATGTATTCTAGTGTCACTAACTATGCTTTGGCTTTTATTTAAGTGTGCAAACTGTTAAAGATATAATCCACAATAATCACACCCACACTCCAGATCCTGTGGATAGATTTTAGGTTGAAAAATGCTGTATTATTCCATTAGACAACACACTCTATCAGAGGGGTAAAGCTAAAGTGAGCTCACTGTCAACATAATTCAGGATGTGGATGTAGTCGGACACATTATAGGTAGACAGCTATCTCAATGGAGCTATCGCCTATGCTTCTCACTTCTCCTCCTCCTCTCAGCTGAGGAGCTGAGGAGGTCGAGCACTACCCCTGAGGCAGAACTCCCAGTGTCCAAATCAGATAGGTCGTGCTGAATGTGCAGAAGCTGTCAGGTGCTATGGCTCATAACATGAGTTAGTGCAGCTATCATTGTACGCGCGAGTGTGTGAGAGAGAGAGAGTGTGTGAGAGAGGAAATAGGTAGGGAGGTAAGGATAGTGAGGTAAGGAAGGACCCATAGCTATGTTCCACCAAAGCCCAGCTCATACATTACTAATGCTCTGAGCAATACATGTCTCATTCATAATAGATAACCCCTCCTGCACCTGCAATGTATATCATACACACTATAAAGAGGTCAGCCATTCACTGGTTCGGTGTGTGTCTTGGTGTTGAGCTTGTTGGACTCTAGGTGGGCAGGGTACAGTCTCTATAGAGACCAATCTGTAAATCAGCAATCAGGCCCACTGCAGCATGGCATGCTTTGCCACACCTAGCCACCCCTCCTCCCAATCTCATTCCACCTAAACAGTCGCACACGCCTTCTCTTGCTTCCCCCCCAGTTCATGTCTCATAGCCTCTTTCACTTGCAGGCAATTTACGGTAATTGAGAGCAGGCAAAACTTGCCTCATATGGCGGAGAGGAAAATTGCCTGTGCAGAGCTGTAAATTAACTAAGCAAAAGGAGATTCAGGAATTACGTCTGCTCTGCAGGAATTGAGCGTTTATCAGGTGGAAAAAAAAGCATTTATCAGGTGTTCAGTGGCAAAGGACGAAGCCAGGCTGCACCGGCCAGCTGGGCATTGAGGGGCAGACTGAGCGGTCCGGCTGGGCATGGCCATTTCCACAAAAAGCTAATGCGGTGGTGAATAGGCCTTCACAGCTCGGATGAAACCTGGCTAACTCTGGCCAGTTTTAGGGGAACAGATGCCTGGCTCCATTTCATTTTACACCACACTTGCAGTTTTATATCACCCCACCCCACCGCAACCCCTCCACCTCAAGCAGGATCCAAATCAATTAGGCAATGGAGTTAACAAAAGGGGGGGTATTTGGATCCTCACCCTTACAATATGGTGGAAGTGAGTGTTTTTAGCCGGGAGTGTTGATAAAAGGGAGGAGACGAAATTGAGTGGTGTTTTATGACACATTCAAACACTGATTTCATAGCTGTATGTATGTATATCCCTGGTGTTTTGTTGTTCTGAAGATGAAAATGCTCAAGTAGTTGATCTGAATCCCACATAAATGTTATAAAACATGCTGCACTGTTTGAACCAAAGGCACTTGCCTGTGTTTGGATGTGTATGTATGTGCATGGATGTGCACAGAAACCAAATGAACAGAGGATCTAAGCCATGTATAATTTACTGCATTTTTATTTACCTCATCAAACAGCTGCCACCAAAACTCAGATGCCAAATGGGAGCAGTTCGTAACATTGAGAACAGGCCACTGAGTAAAGGTCTACTTTATCCGAGAACTGCATTTAAATAATGAAGCTTTAATGACATGTAATAGAGGGAGTTGGAGTTTATAAGTGCTGAATGCATGCAATAACCCAAAGAGAACTCAATTTAACAAACCACCTCCCATAGAAATAATCATGCTTTAGATTCTCTATCTAATCTTGTGGCTTTTTACCCATTTAAGTATTGTTTTTCATTTAATTACAAGTTTGATAGAGGTGCCAGAATAGCCAACATTGAAGATAATGAGCTACAGTGACATGTGTTGGTTAACGTCGCTCATTTAGTGTTTGTAGCCCATTTATAATTATCTTATGACATTCATTAAAGGAAGTTAGAAAAGCATAATCATAAAACAGTTTAGTGTACTCAAATCTGGTTTAAACCTGAATTTATTTGCGTTATGGTCATTTTGTGTATAGATGTTTTCTACACATAACCCCAACATATCATATTAACATTTTAAAAAGTAATACCCTAAGTATGATTTAGATTTCAACCATTAAAAGTCATGAGATGGTCAGACAGGCACAAGACAAGACGGTTCAGAAAAGGTAATTTATGATAAAGGAGCTTGACATTGTTTTCAATGTTTTAACCAAAATACAGGACAGAAACGTTTAATTTATATATTTTGCATCGACTGATAATCAGGTAACAAAACAGATTGGCTGGTCAGGTTTTATAATCTGATTTGCATAATACATTCATTTCATAAATTAGATAAATGAGTGTATGAGATGTATTTATCCAAGTGTAAATCGCATGTGGTTATAAATTTACAAAAAAAAAAAACTTGTGGTTTGCACACCACAAGTATTAGACCATCATTAGATTGTTTTAGACCATCATTTAGGTTGTTTTAGCAGTGTTATAATAACCATGTAACATATTGCAGACGATTGGACCCAAATATTTCAAGATGGGATTCATCATTCCATAACACTATTTTACACTCTGTGGAAGCTTTAGCATGTCGTAGCCTTATCACCCTGATCTGCTTCTGAAAAAGTGGTTTATTGGCTGCTACCCTTCCAAAAAACATTGCTGAACAAGCTTTGTCTGACTGTAGAAGGGTCAACTTGGCACATCACTTAAGCTACCAGATGCTACCAAGCTACCAAGCACACTGCACATAAAATGCATATTTGCACAGTTTTATTCTGGAGTAACACATCTGTCTGTCTTTAGGGGCTGTTTTTATATAGCGTATCATAAATTAGTTTTGAACATGTTTTGCTCAGAGCTGCTGAGAGTTGCGATTCGATCTCACACCAAAAACTGTGAGGCTAATCTCCATCTATCCATTCAACCAGCTTCATGATTAGGCAGAGAGCACAACATGTGCTTAATATATTACCACTGCCTGTTTACTACCGCACCCCATTGTTTGATAGACATCTTAAACCTCCCACTGTTCGAACACACTATAAACTCTCCAGGTTTTGTAATGTCTTTTCTGGGAGAAAAAAAGCTATAAACCAGACTTGAGGCTGACTGTATCACATACAATTATCTGAAATGTTCAGTCGGGCTCAGTGTGATTTTAGTTGACACGCTAATGAGCTGGTGATACTCTTGTCTAGCACTGCTTAGGTTACAGTCTTCTCGGGGGAGTCTACAATGAAGCCTGCTCTTGTTTGTGAAGTGTGTGTATCCATATGCTGTTGCAGTGCTTGTTTGTGTGTGTGTGCGTGCGTGCGTGCATATGCATGTCTGCGTGTTCAGTGTTAGTTTTCTACTGTCAGGCCCGCAGTAAGTGTGTCACATCTGCTCCTCACTCCATTACAGAGCTGCACAGCTTTCTAATGGCTGTCCCTACACCTGTACACACACTGCGTATACACTCCAATACCTCTCCCAGTGCTCCCTCTGTAACAGCACATTCAAAACAACGTTGCAGGCATAAACACACATGTGCGCACGAGAACGCTACTCCCCTTAACTCTCATTTCTTAGGATGAACTCCCTGTTTGCTAATTTTCCCCTTTTGCTATAATAGTCTGAAAAATTAATGAGCTCCTCCAAGGGCGAAATACTGTACCAGTTAACGGATGAATATTTTATTTTACATTAAACTCTGAGCAAGCACGTGAAAACAGGGCGGACTTCCTTTTCGCAGCGTGCCAGTGCCACCGTTTTTTTTTTTGTTTTCTTGCAGGAAGATTATCCTATTACTAATGTGATGTGGGTCTCTTCTTCATTCTGAAGGGATCTCTTGTTTCCTGCTCCATGGATTGTTTCAAATGATGCGATTGGTTGGTCTTGTGTTAATAAATAAGTGAGCAGTGAAAAAAATAAGTGTGCTTAGGAGCAGGTAAAGAAGCTGGGACAGGGAGAGGGTTGTTTGTTTGCCTTTACTAAGCAAACATGCCATGTCCTCTGTGACCTCCATCTACTGTTCCTTCTTATAATGAATGACCTTTGTTTGTTTCTGAAGCACCTGGAGAATTCTCCCATGAATGAGAGAATTAAATTGGCTTTACTTTTGGTATTTCCCCTTATATCAGACATAAAGTCTACGATAAACTCTCTCTCTGGCTTCTCCCTTGACCGGTTCCGCTCCTTCACCCATCCTCCATTTTCTCAGATGTCCCTTTCGGCCTGTCTTGGAGGAAATTAATTTGATTGGGCAGAGTACTTGCCAGTCAATATTTTAGGCTAAAGATGCTGAAACAGGTGTAGGGCTGCAGCGGCTCGTCCAACAGCCAACTGGAGACAGGCCAACATGTCTCTGCAGACTGAGAGAGACGGATGGGGGCTGGGAGGCTGTGACCTGTCACAATCCTGTCTCGCCACAGGTAATGAAATGAGACTGAGACGAGCACATGTCCTTACTCTTCAATGTATTTATACATTTGGCTGGACCTGGGTACCAACTCAATTTCCAAAAGTTAATAACCAAATAAAACTGGTGCAACCTAATACTGATTGTGTTAAAAAAATCAATGTCCATATGCTCTGCTTAAGACAAACAGATTACCATGACTCGGTCATATTTTGTAATTTAAATTAACTTTAATGTTCTTGCATGGCATGAAAATGCATCAGGTAGGTCTGGTTCTTCAAAACAGTAAAGACTGACAGTTCAGCCTGAGCTATGGTGACTGCTTGAGTGGAGTTTGGCATTATTTCCTTTGACCACATGGGTTTTCTTTTGGTGCCACCTTGAAAACTTGCAAGAAGGTGGATTGGCTTCTCTAAATTGTCCCTAGGTGTAAGCATGTGCATATGTCCAAAGTTCATGAAAAAAGGCTTGACAATTTACCACTCTATCTGGCTACAAAACTCTACAGATCACCCAGCTAGTCGTCATGAGTCAATATTGACTTCATCGTGTGGAACAGAGAGCAAGATGAGATAAGTGCAGATGAAGCCTCAGACGTAAAAATCCGTTTGTACTAGCGATAAAGAGTTAAGGTGCCTTAAAAAAGAACCTCAAGAGACTGGTAATGCTTTGTCATATTTGATTCATGATCACAGCACAGGCCAAAGATGCCTAAATGAACCAAACCAATAGCGAAGTTCCAAGAACGACCCATAATTTAAGGTAATGTACAGTATCTCAAAAAGGTAAATACACCCCTGACATTTTTGTAACTATTTTACTATATCTTTTTTTGGGACACAACTGAAGATATTTGTTATTCCATCTTTATGTAGAGCACCAATTTTTTTTATCCAATCCTCAGAAAGGTCTTTGCCACGAGCTGTCATGTTGAACTTTCAGTGATCAGTATGAGAAAGTGTGAAAGCAATAACACCAAGTTTAAGACACCTAACTGGGCACACTATGGCCATTTTTAATTAGGGGTGTACTCACTTGTGTTGCCAGGGATTTAGATATTAATGGCTGTGTGTTGAGCTATTTTGAGGGCACTGCAAATTACACTGTTACACAAGCTATAGACTGACTACTTTACATTGTATCAAAGTTTCATATTTTCCGTGTTGTCCCATAAAAATAGTTACGGAAATGTTAGGGCTGCACTCACTTTTGTGAGATACGGTATGTAACTTGGTGTAACAGTGATCAGACTAATGTAATTATGACTATATTAAAGAGCTGTAATTGATTCTTTCATACCAAAGGACAAAATACTGAATCGTACCCGCTTTATTTCATTATATGAGGTGTATTTGCCCATTAAACATCAGTACCACGGTCTCCTTTGCAGCATGCGTTCTTTTATGTGCATAACGGAGGAATTCAATTGTAAAACCCCTTTGTGAGATACCAGCTGGTTATAATATATAATAAGAAATCCCATGAGCACGTTTTGCCCAGCACACAGCATTGTTGTGGCAGTATGTGACCTTATTCAGTGTTTTGGTTCGATTTTAAGAATGTCACTTTGAACACTAAGTGAACCAGGACTACAATGAAACAATATATCATTTTCTTCTTTGGTCCAGACCAAGTGCAACGAACTACAAGTATGGATACACCCTAAATATAGATTTACATCAGCAAAGAAAAATTCAGCTGGCAACCAGCGTACAACAAAGGAAAGCTCCCTAAATGTTATAAGAAATCTTGGGATGACCAAACCTCCAGAATCAGTATTTGTAGGTTTACTTCTAGTTGCAATGGCTACATTGTGTCAGACAGCATGTCAGATTAGTAGCCAGCGCCACCTAGATGTCTTGACTATTTTTTTCAGTCTGTAGATTCTAGTATCGTATCTATATGTTATATAAGCTGAATGTGAGTGGTGCTTGTACAAAATGATTTCCGAGTATCATAAATCACACCACGGTAGATACTAATCTAATCTGTCTGCATTAATCTAATAATTTCAAATTACAAAATAGACACTACCCAGTCTCCTACTGATTGTGTTATTAAATCAGAATTGCATGTTGGCCCTAGCAAGTATGCACACAAGTGTGCTAACAAGGGCTTAAATTGCAACTCTTTGTGAATCAGAACCTTAGTGTTTTAAAGACGTGTTTGGTCTATTAAGATTTTTTTTCTCCTTTTTATGTATACACAGAGACAGTGGTGGTTAATTATCCTCCCAAAAGGTGATCCAGAGAATTAACTCAGTTCATGCTGAGCGCCGTGACCAATGGATTGTGTCCAGTGGACAAGTGAGCATGTGCCTGTGTGTGTGCACGCCATGCTCTGGGGTTGATAGGGCTGTCGGAGACACTCAGCTCCCACCTCAGGGACAAGGGTTTAGAGATGCTGTGATTGGTACTGGAGCTCTCTCTAGTAGGACAGGTCTTAATGTAAAACAGCAGGACAATAAAAAGACAATGGAGAGCCATGATAGCCTTGGCTCCCTACTGCGCTTTCTGAATGGGGTCGGGAATGGCAGTGCACACGATCGATGACCAGAAAGGAAAAGGAAAAAAAAAGTGGAAGGTGGATGAAGTCTGCTGATTAGCAAGGTTGGCAGGCGGCAGTTGCACCCCAACTTCACTCAGTCTCTTTTGTCACTCTTTCTCTCTCTCTCCTTTATCTTTCTGTCTCTCTCACTCTTACTCTTTTGCGTTCTCTGTTCAGCAGCTCTTTTTCTCTCTTCAGACTTTGGGTACTGTTTGCCTGTTACTCCCCATGGCATTGCAGTGACATGGCATTTAATAGACTCCCTGGTGTGAAACAAACTACCTCAATTAATTCCTCAGCCTCGGCCCTGGCCTCTACTGAGACACTAACACCAGTAGCCCCTCTGGCTGTCAGAGTGTGTATGTGAAAGTGTGTAATAGAGACTGTGTATCAGAGGTTTGTGTGTATGAAGTAAAAAAGCTAGGGATTTTTCTGGTATAATTCAATATAAGTCCACAGGTCTATTCTGAAAAATACTCTTTCTTTGTATGTTTTTTCCTATTCCTGGAATTTCTGATTGTTTTCCGCAGGTTGTTATTTTTGGGAATTATTTTGGATGTATAAGTGCAAATTTTCCAAAGTTGTGATTTTAAACACCAAAGACTAATGCAACAGTGAGAGTGATAACAGGTAATAACACAAGTGCATCATAATGTCAGCACACAAAGCAAAATTCAACATTGAAAAAGTGCTTGGATTAAAATGGTTCTTTGGTCTCATCAGCCGTTTGCTTACCCAGCTCATTTTGGAGGCAATGAAATTACTAAGGCTCATTAGCTATACTAAGATAATAATTTGTCTATTATTACTCTTTTAATTATTATCCTTTTAGTTTACACAACAGCACAAAATACTCCATAGTTCAAATTCAAATCCATCAATATGAATGATTTTTGAATATTTGAAAAAGGAATTCATTAAGAGAAATTAAGGGGGAAAATGAACAAGTCAAACAATTACGTTGCAGGACAATCTGATCCTGTCCATGCCCCATCACTATCAGTGTGTTATGGCAACTTGGGTGACCACACACTCTACTGAACATTCATTGTATCGCCTCTCGTCCAGTTTGACATGCTCATGTTCCTCCAATGAATACATCACTTGCTTCTCAATCACCATAATTGAGTTTACATCCATTTGCTTAATCGGACAACTTTTTGTTTATTCATTTGATTTTCGGATGAACTGTTTAATAAAATAATAAAACACAATCAAATATTTTTTACTCGCTTCTATCTAATAGATTTGAAATACATTTTTTGTAAACGGTGTAGTGAAAAGTCCTATATTGCAGCCATCAGGGTGAATCATTTCGAATATTACTGAGTGTGCAATAAGCATACATCCGCTCTTCATCATCATCATCTTCTCTCCAGGTTTCCTCCCACACTATGAAGTCATTTTGGCTACCTGTCAAAAGCACCTTTGTTCATTTTCAATTTTTTCTGCACCAGTGTGTATGCCCTAACAAGACGAGAGAGATAGAGAGAGAAAGAGAAAGAGAGAGAGAGAGAGAGATGCACTGTACTGCGAGGTGTACTGTGTTATTTGACTCACATACCTGCTCTCTCTCTCTCTCTCTCTCACACACACACACACACACACATACTTGACCTTGATATCTTGAAAACTAAGATGTAAGCCCAGGTTGTTGTTGGTGTGTGTGGGTGTGTGTTTGTGTGTGCGGCTGTGGCACTGGTGGTGCTGGCAGGGCAGGCTGCACCCTATCCTGGGGCTTGACCATCTGGGCTTATTGACTGGTTGTTTAGCGATTCAAGGAGCACGATTGAGAGTGCGTGGGAGAGAGAGAGAGAAATAGAGAAAGGCAGAGGAGTCTAGTTCTGTGAAATCCATCCTCAACCTGCCTTTAACTGGTTTAACTGCACCTGAGCTTTGTATGATCCGTAACCTCCATCCTAGTCTGCTCTCCCCCAGTGTTCACTTCCAGTTGTTAACACACTAGTAATGCATGAGCTCTCACTCCCCTGGGCTTCTGCTGTCATGGTCTTGTGGCTATAACAGAGAGAATACCACATACCACAAAGTCCAGGTGTAGAAGCTGAATTTTAACAAAAGCATTGTCATAGACACAGTCAGAAAGATATTTCTTAGAGTGTGTATGTGTGTGCTCGAGTGTTAGTGTGTGTCTTTAAAGAGAGAGATTGAGATGAAGAGAGCGCTGACTCAATCCATCAATGATTCAACAGGCCAGGGAAGCTGTGTGAGGCTCTATATCTGCCAGGCCAGCACTCTTGGACTGAGGCAGAAACTCTATCACTCCTGGGGCCTCCACGCCCAGGGCCCTCCAAGGTACACACTCTGTCTAGGAGAGAGCTCTCACACACACACACAAACACACTGCAGATAGGAGTCAACCATGTGACCGTGTTGACCACACCTCTCGCTGAAGCAGATAGGACATGGTCCTGCCATCTGCTCCAGGGAATATGCATATGCCACCCACACAGCACCTCCAACATGCACAAAGTCTTGGTAATGACATGTATTAGTGACTTTCTATTGATTTAATGATTACTGGAGCTTATTAATGCTCCACCTAACCTCCTTACTTGTGCACAACGTAAAATTCAGTGTTCAGTATGAGGACCCTTAATATGTTTCCATAAGGTACAACAAAACTGTCAGCTCTTTGTCCATGGAACATTTAGTCCTCGCAATGATATGGGAACTTGTTGTTCACACACACAAGCGTAACACATGCATACTCGTCTTCTCTTTACTGGCCTGTGTCTCACTGACATGCAGATTATTCTTACAACAGTTTTACATTGTTTTAGATAGCAGAATGCCATTGCAGTCTCGATTTTTGCAGTAATATACCAGCAATGCTGCAGTGATTAAGCCAGTATGACAAGTTATTTTTGTTGTTCACTGTTAGAGTAATTTACAAATTACTCTAATTCCACCTCGTGGTATATGGCTGTAGATATGTATATTCATTGTGTACCTGTAATCAATTCTTCTTTTTTGTTACTGTAAATATGTTTATTTACCACGTCTGTAATTATTTCCTCGTTTATATAACTAACAAAATTTCAGTTGCATTCAAAAACAACACTGCATTCTTAGGAAACACAAATCGACTGCTATTGCAAAATGAAGACCATGTTACATATCAGACTGTCCTTGAAACTAAAGATTTTGTAAAAACTGTTTTTTTGGGGGTCTGAACAGGATAGAAAAGGAATCGAAGGCTCAGATTAACAATTTCACAAGTGAATCTGGGTCTGTTTTGAGAATCACACTCCTATAAAAGTCCCTGAGGTGGCTACCTTCTTAAGTCCTGCCTGTCTAACCAATTAAAGCAAGCACCATACTTTATTTTATAGTTTGTGGTTATATTGTAAAGATTTTCTCACTCAATGAGAAAAGATAAAAAGCTTAAACAATTAGGTGACCAATTGTCTCTGTCTCATAGTATTGCATCCAACTCCAGCCTGAACCGTTAATACAAGGCTGGGCTGATCCATGCTTTTATGTTGACAAATTCTTTTCATCCCCAAAATGATTGGGGTTATTTGAATTACTGGTCTTCTATTAGCTCAAACTAGTCTTTTCCATTCTACTCTGCATTTTCACTTACAGAACTGTTGCTCACTAGCTATACTAGAGCCCAGAGATGGCTGTGCATGAAAGTACCAGATCAGCCATTTAAAAATATTTAGACCAATGTGCCTAGCACTAGCAACCATTTATTTTCACCTTTGTTTCCCATTCTGATGCTCGATTTGAACTTCTGCAGGTCTTCATGACCATGTAAAAATGCTTACATTTATTGGGTTGCTGCTATGTTATTGCCTGATTAGATATTTGTGGTAATGAGCAGTTAAGCAGGTCTATCTAACCAACTGGCCAGTAAGTGTATATAATAAAACAAAGCTTAACAATGCTACAATTATACAGTATCAGGAGATCCCAACAAAACCACAGCTTACCAATGAGAAGTCATGGACAGCAGACTGGGCTCTTTGTGAATTGTGGGTTCATCAGTACTACACTTTCTTATGCACATAGTAATATTTTCCTCCTAAACTGCACTGCTTAAATAACATTCTGAGAGGGCCTCTTGTATCTAAAGCACATAATATCTGGCATTTAGTGTAAGAGGGAATCCATAAAAATGCTTTTCTCGAAGGCGCTTAAACAAGTTGAACAAATTTGCCTATTTAAATTCTGAGTGTGTTGTGGGGAACAAAACATGCCAGGGCATTTTGTTTTACATTGAGCAACTCACCTCTTCAAGTGCAGCACTCTTTAATTTTGTGTTATTCTGACCTCTCTTCAGCTCCTCTAATAGGTGATTAATTGATGCCTAATCGGCACTTAGTTAGCACTTAATTAGTTCATCTCTCTTGACCGGTGGAATGAGATGATGGAGCATGCCGTAAGCAGCGCCTTATCCCTTAATCCATCATCCCTATGCATCTTATACAACAGCGTTAATCTAAATTTAATAACACCTTCATCAAATGTCCACTGCTGTGCAGACAAGTAGGTTTCCCTTATCGTTTATCTATGTCGTGTGTTTGAAGATGAAAGAATACTAGCTTTTGATATTTACTGAGCTACAATGCAGCTCAGGCTGCTATTTTGGGTCCCAAACCAGGCGACAGCTGCTCTTTTCATGCAGCTTAATGGGCTAACCTGTTGGACAAAGGCTGGTAGTAGAACGGCTCCAAGCAATACACTATATAGATTGAGTCGCTGTATTTGCAACGGTGTTTTCTCTTTTTTCCTTACTCCTTATTTGCCATGCATACACCTCCACGAGTACGTCTCATCTCTTCTTCCCGCCTTCCACTCCTCCCGTCTCTCGAAGTCAAGTGGCATTTCCATTTTCAAATTGCTTCCTACTCCTTTGTGAATAGAATCGAATTACTCTGAAAAGGACTGATTGATTCTTTCTAAACACAATAGTTGTCACTGTTTAAGCCTGTAGCAGCCGGTCTCTCCCTCTTATATTGGCTATTGAGTCAGCCCCAAGCACTGGTAGCAGTCATTATTGTGGTCGCTGAATGGTAAGAAGTAGGGGCTTGTAACTGATTGTGAGACTGAGGGGAGAGGTTATAGTTGGAGATAGGGATCAAAGAACCTGTCTTTTGATTGGCGGGGCAGTTCTTTTAGGTTTTACAGTTTATATTCTGCACAGATTCATGCCTGTGGTTCAGTTCATTTGTGTTTTGTACAAATGTGAATTTAGATGCAATGGGCTGTTTACAATAAACAGCAAAGGATAACTTAATCAGGGCTTGTTTGGAATGCTGTGTTGCAGTTTTGGGAATGGATCTGTTGACATTATTGATTGATCTCACAACTTTCTGAACCAAGTGGCCTGGTAGTTAAGGCCCTGGACCATTGACCATAAAGTTGAGATTTAAGTGCCTGAGCACGTTTGACCCCCAAAGTGTGATACATTTGCCTAGTGTAATCTCACCACACAGTGCCTGGGTGTGTTATGCTGAACTGTCCTCAGGCCAACTTAAAGAGGTGGACTCTGGCACAGTTCAATTGGCATTCAGTGCTGCCTGTGCCTGAGCGTAGAACACAATGCCAGCTGTCACTGTAAAAATCTTCTTATAGCTGCTGAATGAGGAGCCAAAAATCAGTGCATTGTGTAATCAAAATGTTTTGTCGTATGTGAGGGCTGTGTTTCAGCCCACCCCAAACGATTCCAAAAATGCTTCACAGTAAAAACAACCATAAAGTTTATTGTGCTGTGCAAGTCCATCTTATCACACAAAAAAGTACTGTTGTGATGATGTAAGTATACTGTGGCTTAAAATGTTAAGTGCATTGTGGGCACAGGTCAGAGCCAGGACTGGTGAGGTGGTCAGTCATGCTCTTTCACAGTACAGTGCAATTGGGTATCGTGTGAGTACGCCCTAAATATCATCTCGGCCAAGCTACCTCTGTTTGACTTGTTTTCAAGTCATATGACCCTTGACACTTTAACTGCAGTTTGCACCCGATACGAGCATCTGCTAAATGCTGTACATGATTCTGACATGTCCTAAAGTGGGGTTTGCAATGTTACGCAATACCATGCCACCATTTATACCTGTAAATGGAAACCCGTGCTTATAAGATGTTTTAGGCTTGAACCATCTTTACAGGCTTTAAACAACAAATTGTAATTTAATTAAACTTTAATGAATTTAACTCCCTATTTGAGTACATGACACCATTTTTACTGCAGCAGTGTGTGTGCTGGAGGGAGAGCCTGTTTCTGTGTACCAGGTTAGGTAGGCATCTAGCCTAATGGTTTGGAGCATATATATTTAATAGGAGTGGTGGAAAGCCGTAGTGAGTGTGTGGTTTATGGATCGAGTCCTGGTAACAAAACCACAGCTGTCAGAGCGGAAGGCTGAGGACCAAGAGAGAGATAGATGAGTGCCGGTGCCCACAGCGACCCTGCTGCTCCGGGTGCAGATGGGCTGCGGGGAGGCAGGAAGTAGGAGCAAGCTGTCTTCCTGTTCCAAAGCGTCGGCTTGGCCAGTCAGCGGGCAGCCATGGGCTGGCTTTAAATACACGCCTCCTGCCTGCTGATGGGGCCATGGACTCGGTTCAAACCAGTATGTGCTTGGCACCACAGCCACCATGAGAGGATATACCTTTGGAATATCAGCAGTGGATTTTTTGGCAGCTTGATAGATGACCATTTTAACTGTTTAATCCAAATTCCAAGAAGAAAAATCTGTTATGAATTAGTGTTTGTACTTATTATAGCTCAATAGCTTGCTTAAATTAGTTGTAAACTATAATAATTAACTTAAATTAAATGTAAGAGTACAATTAAACAAAAACTCAAAATATTGTTTTGTTTTTCTGCACACCTTGATGAAAATACTTGTTTTGTTAAAATAAAATAACAGAACGCAGCAGAACAAAGAAAGAAAGGAAGTTTGCTACACAATATGCATTTGTTAAAAGTTATAAGGACAAATAATACGACAAAAAAGATCTGATGGTGCTTTTTACTCTTTATAAATTAAAAAAATCTTTATAAAACCATTATATTTATAAATTTACAATTATACTCATTTTCAGTTAAATTAGCTGGATTAGTAAAGGTTATGAATTAAGGTTAAGGTTCTGAAAAAGGAGAGGAACCATTAATATCAGAGGTGTAGCGTATTACACTATCAGTGCATTTGTTTAACTTGGCAAGGCTCCTGTAAAATTATGGGTCTGGGATTTCATTTCATTTGCCACATCATAAAAATAAAGACCATTTTCTACATCAGGGGCCTTAAGAGCCTCACAAATGTTATCAGGAAGTGAAAGGCAAAAACAGAAAGAAAAAGCTTATTATTTTCTTTCTGTTTTACGAGTAGCAAGCTTGTCGATGCACTGAAGTGTGTAGACCTGTAGCTGTCCAGCTCTGAATGAATACACTGACATACAGCAAAAATCCTACAGCAAGAATCTGTAGGCTGTAATGCTGAGCAGTGCTAATGCTGTGCATTCCTGCTGTGATATATAACACGAAACAAGAACTACATTAGAAATATTAAAATGATTAAACTAACAGTTTAACTGAGGGCATTGCAGTTTTTACAATTACTTACACAGTAAAATTTTAAATAATGCAGGATATGGAACCTGATGCTCAGGAAGCAAACCTCAGCCCTGATCTGCTTAACTGTAAACACATTCTCAGTCTCACACTTTTAGCAGTGTACATACAGTGTATGAAAACTGTTAAACACACTTCTCTACATCAGACACATTCAAGCTAACGGTGTTCCTTCTTTGCAATTTCAAAGCACAACCTTCACAAGCACCGTGTGAACCATCTGATTAAGCATGATGATCAGGTGTACCGACACTTAGGTACTTACTTTTATACTCACAACTCACTGATTATTCCCTTGCTGTCTTGTGAGAGAGTATGTATAGCCTGTAATGTGGATGAATCCAGCTAGGCAAAGATTTGGATATTTTATTTAGAAATGTTTTTTGTCTCCAAAAACGCAAATGCGCTGTGTTTATGTACTCAGCGGTATTCCTTAAATAATGTGTTTTGTTACATACTCCCCAACCGCCACCAGATTTCCTTCTAAAGTGCCCCTTGTGTGTGTGTGTGTGTGTGTTTGTATGTGTGTGTTGTGGGTGTGTTAATGATAAGATAGTGAATGAATGAATTACTGAATTTATGAATGAGCATTTGGTGTGTCATAGAGTGACAAAATTTGTTTTTTTTCATTAATTATTGCATAGTTTTTTTAATATCTGAGGCATTCTGCTACTATTGTGTGTGTGTGTGTGTGTCTGTGTGTGCGTGCGTGCGTGTGTGCTTTTGCGTGAGTTATGTGTATTTTTTTCAATAAAATAAGCCATATTTAAAAAATACCTGCTTAAGCAATTGTTAAAAAACTGTAGTGAGTCACCTCACACAAATGGTAATTGACTGTAATTTTGTTTACCTTCCATGTCCACAGTGGACATCAGCTCCATCTGTGGGTAACACTTTGATACAACACAGCAACGAGAGAAACAAAACGAGTGTGAAAAAAGTGCAGAAGAAATGGGGGTGCAAAAGAAGCTCTAAAATGATCAGTCGAGCTTCTGAACTGTCATCAGAGCAATTCAATTTGTCAACGTTACTAGAGCAAAGTGTACTTTATTAAATATATGATACTTCCTTTTCTTAATTTTCTCTCGCTCAGCCTTTCATGAAACGCATATATTGTACTGATTATCTATCATGACTTATGAGAGCAAAGAATGTTCTCAGCTGTATGTACGTGCAGTAAAGTGTAGTCAGCTTGTTTTGCTGCTTTAGAGCTTTAAACTCAGGCTTGTAAACAGGTCTGATGAGAGCAGTGTGTGAATTACAATGACTTTGTTAGTTTAAATATGCAGAGTGTCTCGAACATATTGAGAAACAGGTGGGCACAGGGAATATATTTGAACCCCAGGTGAGTTAACCAATGAATATTAATCAGTGTTAATGCATCATAAGGATCTATATACTTTTGCAATTTGTGCCACTGAATAATGAAGTAAAAATATGCATAATTTGATAAAAATTACATATATTAATATTACATATATATATTTTTTACACTCACACACTACACAGTAGAATTGCAACAGCGACTGTGTTTTGTGCTTTACTTTAAGTCATGTAGCAGACACTCATCCCGAACAACTTACCAGTATTACAGTCTTACAGTGTACTATCAAAGCATATGTGGGTTAAGGGGCTTGCTCAAGGGCTCAACAGCATCAACTTAGTAGTGCTCAAAATTGAACCCTGGACCTTCTGATCCATAGTGCACTACCTTAACTGATGTGCCACTAATGTGCCTCAAGTTTTGACCCTTTTCATCTTCAATTTAATTTTTTAAACTTCACAACTACATGTTTAAACAAGGATCCTGTCTCCAGTCATAATTCTGAGCACAGCAATGGCGTGCTTCCTGGCACACGAAACCCTGGCAAATTGGCTGCGTTTGAGCAAAGACCCTCAGAGAGATCACTCACTGGCCCTTTCTCAAATGAAAACGTCTTCATGTATGTTTAACATTAAGAAGGTAGGACGAGTTCATCCTCTGTATTCAACATAAAAAGAAGGACTGTGGCAGATGTCGTAAGGGTGACATTAAAAAAGGAGCAGGACAGAAGTACATGTTAATGCTTAGGGAGGGGAGTACAGACTACACGTGTCCTTGAATTCTCTTTCTTCTCTTCCGTTTCTGACCTGCCAAGCAAATAGAAATATAGTTATATTACATAGCGTATCTTGTCAGTTACTGCTGAGATTGTAAAATTTTGCTTTAATAGAAACCACAGACCTGCACAGATCTGGTACATTATTAATTCTAATTTTAATAAGTTTTCATTTAACAATATTTTACTAGAGCCATCAATCACAATGAAAGTATAATTTCTCTCTCTGTCATGGATTAATTGTGTCTGTCAGTCGCTGACATGATTTATTTAGTGCCTCGCACTATTTCTCTTTTTAAACTCCCTGACAGTGTTTTAATTAAGCATTAATTCTATAATTTCCCACATAGGTGTCTGAAGGATATATTAGCGGGCTGTATGAGTTGTCTAAAAAGTCATATCAATTTCTGTAATTCCCGACACAGAGTCACCCATCATTTTTTATGAAGACTATGCTTTTGATGGTTCTTTGTCTTTAATGATAAGGGTCTAGGTTTCAATGGGTAGTTACAATATATGGCACAAGCTGACCTTGGGTGATCTTGGGGAGCTCATGGAGCTCCCGAGTGGGACAACAGTCACCCCAACTTCTAAAGAGAGTTCAATATATAATAAGTGCCCCTGCTTTGTCTGTGTTGTTAGGTGATATTTGTGTTTCCCCCTTCTTAATCAGAGAGACACTAGAAATTTCCTTATCTCATGTTTGGTAGTAACCTCCACTGATTTGCCCAGTGGCACTGCATGATTTCAAATATGGTCATAACTGGCTTCAAATGACTTGGAAAAAGCACAAGCTTTAACCTCAGAGAGAAACTGGAGTATAAATTCATGTGTGTAGATTTTGTGTAATCAAAATATTAATGTTTAATGATCTAGCCAAAGTCTAGCACTTTGGGACTTTGAAGAGTGGTGATATTTCCTTTCTCATTTTTATTTCCAATTTTTTGGGTCCATCTGAGAGAATTCTTTTTGTCATTGAAACGGTACAATTTACCTTGTGGCATGTACAAAACAGCCCATTGATCTTGCTGTACTTCCGCTTATGAAAGGGGCGTCAGATTCATCCATCTGCATTCATCGATTGCCTCTGGCCATGCAGATATGTTTAGAGATGGCTGGAAATGAAGATCCATGCCTGTGGGCACACCTCCCTCCCCTGCTCCTGGATCAGCACTTTTCCCTGCCAGAGCACAACTGCTCAAATTAACACTAATTAGCTTAAGTGTATCTCCTAAGTACAGTGCCACCGCAAGTATATGGTGATTGATAAGTAGACTGCATGAATGCAGCCTAATGAATACATATTGTAGACAAAATATCTTAAATAAATTCTAATTGCTGAGCGATTTCACTTTTGTGTGCTTAATGGGCTATTCGGGCGTATATTACATTGTTATAAGTTTTGTCCTGAGCAGTACGATAGTTCTGTCAATAGCGCTTCAGTTTCCCCATATTTGGGGCTGTGTGTTGCTGTAAATAGAAGCAGAACCACGTTTAGAGCTCAGCACAGAGTGCTCTCTTACCTGCCACTGACAGTCTGTGGAAAGAACGGGAAATAAAGGCCAGTGTTTCAGCTCACCCCTCACTCTGACGGGGCCACTCTGAGCTCCCTGCGCTCGCATCAGCATGAGGCGCACGACTTTCGCCCATAATGAAATATTCACAGGTCACTGCTTTCCTGAGAAATGATGGGGATCAGTCAATTGCTTTTCAGCTAGTAATTTTCTCCCCCTTCACAGCCCCACTCACCATGTTGACAGTCATTAGCACTGGAAGAAGGCTGGATCGAACCACAAACGCCACACTTTCCACAGAGAGGAGTCGGCGATTAGCCTGTCTCAGCCCTTCTCCTTTCTTCCATTCCCTTCCTCTCCTTTTTCTAGTTCTCTTATCTCCCTGGGTATTCTCCCTTGATCTCCCTCTCTCGCTTTTCTTCGCTCTCCCTTCTTCCCTCCTTATCTAATTTGTACTTCCACAATTACTCCCTCCTTATCTATCACACTGATTTCCCTACACCTCTTTAAAAATCTCTTTGAAATGGGTCTCACAACAGGAGTAGGAGTGTGTTAACATGTGTAAACTGGTCTTATCCATGTAGCCTCCGCTGGCTCTTCTGCCGCCTCTTGTTTCTGTCTCGTAAAAAATTCAGCTCTGCTATAGATTTAGCACAAGATGGAATAGGTAATGACGGTGAAGGAGTCTCTTTCCTGGGTCTATGCAAATGCGCCAGCAAGCCTCTTATCATTTGAAAGATGTAATGAGATGCCGGGAAATGAATTTCCATCTCCTCTTATGTTTGGCAAGTGGAGTTTTAACCCAGTAATTTGTCCTGTCCTGACTTAAAGTGATAGTTCAGCCAAAAATGAAATTTACATAATTTTTCTGTTGCATTAAATATAGATGATCAGTCAAGACATGTTTGGTGTCTGAAGTTTACTTCTTTAAATTTACACTGGACCTACAAGGCTGTTGTTGCTAACAAGCAAGGGAGTTTTATAGCTGTTGAGTTGGTATTTTCGAAGCAGTATGTCTGCACAGCTTGTCTTTAACCAGGTTGAGCTGTTAATATCGGATAGATTTTCTTAGTGCTAACATTTTCATCTGGAATCACTGTCTTCCTCAATATCAGTGTTTAAGGAGGTGGTGTGAGTCGAAGTTTAAAGCCAAAATTGAGTTGTTATACGTGATTTGGTTCTAAAATATAGCTTAAATATTATTTGTATATATATTTATATATTTACCAGCTTAAGTACTAACTTTCTATTTCTAGCATGGATGTATTAGGCCACTTGTGTAATGACATTGATGTACAGCCTATTAGCTTCCCTTTCCTCATACCTGGCATATGGATTATAGATCAAGTGCAAACACTTGAGTAACAGAACAATGATATGAATGTCATTTTTAAGTATAGCTTTAACCGTCTGCATTTGAGAATGGTAGCGCTCCTTTCTGTTCTGCAAGCCATATTTCCTTCCTTAATGCATGTAGTTTTTGACTGCTCATATAAAATGGATGCTTTTGGGATTTGTCTCTGTAGCAACCTGCCTGATAAAATGAAACTTGTTGGCTTTTATTATTGTTGTTGTATCAATCATTTTTGAAGGATTGCAACAAATCGCCACACCGGCCTCTCCGTCTCTCTGACTGTATGATAAGGGGAAATTGTAGGGGGAAAACTTGAACAAAGCATATGTTCCCCTTTTATAACTCCACTTGACCTTTAAGGATATTAACATCTGACATGATGAATCATCCGGTACAGAGTGGTGTGGTCAAAAGAGATAGCTGAGGTTTATTCACCATAATCCCTCTCTCATTTTAAGTCCACATTACACTCTATATTAGTGCAATCACGCCAGTGTCAGCAGTCTCGACCCCAAGTGAATTACCATTAGTGGCTGAGTGAATGATAGATTGCCTTTCTGCTTTCCATCTCTTCAGTTCACTCAATTAAAAGCTGACCTTCAACCCCAGCATGCTTGTGAGATCCATCCCACCCTATCACCATCACAGCTCGAGACAGGGACAGGTGATGGAGAACAGCTTGCACAGGGAGTTAAAAAGAAAAGAAGAATAAACAAGTACTTCTCATAGGGACGGTGTGTGGATCAGAAGCTTTTCTGGAGAGACTTTGATTTCATTCTTTTTTTCTGCCTTATCTATAAAGTTCAATGGGATTATAATTTGCTTGCTATGGCCTGAAAATCAAATGAGAACCATGTCAGAGTTTGTACATAGTTTTGCAACTCTATATTTGTCACTTATGTGCATTTTATTAAGTCTAGATCCCACCTTACCAGTAATCCTGGTCCTCACCAGGAGATGTGTGCATGTCTGAAGCACTCATGTACACTGTTCAGCAGTGGCATCGATGAGAACTGCTGATTTTTGCGATCACAGCAAGAAAGGGAAAAAACAGTGCATCTCCCTTTTCCACTCAAACAACATAGATAAGCACTCTCCAGAAATCTCAGCCCAAAAGAATTACAGTTCTCCTGTGTGGAATGTCGCTCAGTGAGTGCAATCTATGTACTCAGCCTGAAAATAAGAGTTTCGCTGCGAGCCTGGGCCTTTCAGTGCAGCCGGTGCTGATAAGACTGTTGTACCTTCAGTCTATTTGATATATAAAAAAACACCTTCAAATCAAAGTGGAGTTTCCTTCTTTCATTGTTGGTTTGTGAACCTAGCGCATGATGACAAATGTGCTGGTGCTTTTTCATTTATTCGTTCATCTGCAATAACTACTGATCAGGGTAACAGTGGGTCTTGGAGGTTATCGCACAAAAACAGGGCGAAGAACTAGTCCATCACACACAAACACACTCACACTTGCTTATTGAATAATTGGAGAAACCCTGGTTACGGCTTATGATTTTCTGATTTTCTTTTTGATTTTGAAACATGGGCGTTACAGTGGTGCAGTTTCCTCACAGCTCCAGTGTCCACAGTTTAATTCTGATCTCAGACGCCAGCTTTGTGGAGTTTACACATCGTCCCTGTGTCCATGTGGGTTTACTATAGGTATTTTTCTCCATGTATACTTTCTTCTAAAAGTGATGTTAAATAAACCAAAAAAACAAAACTTTGATTTTGAAACAAATTAATAAACAAATGTGGCATGTACTTTTGGGGCAAGGTATCACAACTTTAGCTTTAGTGGCAATGTGAATAATTCTGTGTGCGTCCCAGTACAACAAATAGTTTAGAAATTCAATGCTTTTAGCTGGAAATAATTTAAACCTAGGTCGAAAAAGGCTGTATGAAACCCACATTACATATGAAATATTCTTTCTCTAAAAAGTATCAAGCTGCCATTGGCTTATTAAATTACAGTCTAATTGGACAACGTGCTTGCAGAAGAGCGCTAACCAAATCTTACTGTACACATAAGCTCACATATACCCAGGACTGAGTAAGATCTCTGATTGGAACTCGAAACCAAAATGTTATCTTTACCACTAAGACACCAAGACCAATTATGTGCTCTTCAGCCATATCCACACATGACTATGTCACACCAATGACTTATAATGGTGATTGGTAAATGTTGTGCCTCCTTGCAAGCCATTTGTTCTTTTTATTCATCAATTGCATCCTTTTAAATACAATTCCAACATTGTCACGAGTTCAAATAATTTGCATTTTAAAGATTATTATGCTTTTTTATATTATAAGTCGGCAGGCTAATGGATGAACAAATGAATCCTAGTTGACCTGGACATCTTATGGAATGGAAATTAGGGCAGGCTGATCAGTTTCCTCTGGGAGCAGCATTAAGTACTTATGGTCAGGTCACAGTTCTGGGACTGGGTATAAGACAAAGCCCAGAAAGCATTAGGGACAAGTGAATCCATTAATAATTAACCGAGAAAATGTATGGGAAATGTCAAAATGCTAGTAACATTTGCCCGTAAGCTTGACAGATTTAGTGGTGAAAGTAATATAAATTAATGAACATTATGAGCTCCTGATCCACAATGATGTTTATATAGATGACTCATGTCAAGTCAAAGTTAACATGAAATCCCAGAACCAGGGTTTTTATTTTTCAGATCATCATACATCCTTTATCTTTATGGCATCCCTTTCTACAGTTAGTATGGTTAGCAAAATACACTGTGTGTTGTGCTGCATTCCTCCTATCACTGGCATTAAAATTGTGTACCATGTAGCTCTTTTGACAGTTCAGTCTACACAGGATGGCATTTGTTGTAACGCACATCAATGAGCTTTTTCATCAAAAACTTTTGCCACCCAACACCATCCTGCTAGTTTGTGGTTTGCTCTTCCTTGGTTCTCACAGCTGACCAGGAGCTGCACATAACAGCATTTAGGAAATGCTCCAGCCCAGTAGTCTGGCCAAAATGGTTTGGCTTCACCAAAGTCCCTGAGTTGTGTATGTATATTTGCCTGGGTCAACTATGACAACCAAATACTTTGCTTACCAAAATCATGATTATTACATCTGAAAATTACATGCAAAGTATGGGCATTAGTATTGAGGTTACCCTTCCCCCACCTTTGTTGCTACAACAGTCTTTCTTCTTCAATAATTCCTTGCTATTAGATTTTGGAACATAACTGTAAGGTTTGCTTCTGATGTTAGACAATAAGACCTGGCTCATTTTTTGCATTCCAATACATTTTTAAGGTGTCTGATGGAGTTGAGGTCAAGATTCTGTGCAAGTCAGCCAAGAGCTCAAAAAGCCAGCAAGTTATGAAAAGGTAATTGATTGATATGTTCACTGGGTACTCAGTAGAACCTATTTTACTGCTGCTGTTTTTCTATGGATAATCCAGAAATGTATGCTTTATTATATATTACAAGTGAGTTTACTAAAATTTGTTCAAAAATTAAAAGGGATGCCCACAAACGTTTGTCTGTGTAGTGTAATCAATACCTTTTGAGATAACCATGAGTGGTCATTATATTTTAGCTTATTGGTGTATGTGGTCATGATAATTTAGCTTATTGGTGTATGTGTGTCTGTGTTCTATCTGTAGGAATTATCTTCTGTGTGTCATTGTAAAACCTGAGGTCTTTTAATTAATTAACCTGTCATTATACATGACAGTATTAAATATCAAGTATTTGTGAGTAATCTTCTCTTGTCATAATTGGCAGATCACTTTATTTCTTATTAATAAAAAACTGATTTAAATTATGCTCTTCCAAATTCAAACATTCAACATATAGATTGGAAATGACATTTTAAAGATTATAATGAGAAATAATGGCATTCGGTGGGCTTACATTATATGTATGTGTTAGGGTTCCTACCTCCTCTCGGATCTTGCGGCCGTCCTCGCCGGTCGCCATTACAGAGCTATCGGTGAGGCG
>JAVSBV010000024.1:3168508-3182984 GCA_033117975.1 Parotocinclus spilosoma | reverse complement strand
TGTGTGTGTGTGTGTGTGTGTGTGTGTGTGTGTGTGTGTGTGTGTGTGTGTGTGTGTGTGTGTGTGTGTGTATAAAACAGTAGTCCCACACTGCCTGGGAGGAGAGCATTTCAGTGTGGCTTTGTGATGAGCCCTGATTGGATCCGGCACCGCTCCTGATTTACATATGTTTGCCATTGTTCCGGAGGTTAGTGAATATCATGTTGCAAGTCTGGAGGGAACTGCGTCCAGTCCGACTCAAGACTCGGCCAGAATTACAAGCAGCTCTGCCTCTCGCTCTCTGTTTCCCATAGTGCCGCTCTCTCACTCTCTACACATCCTCTCTTTTTCTCTCACTGTCTCTGTGATCCTTGTACTCTATATCTTTTATCTCTTTCTTCCCCCGCTTTTGATTTTTAATCTGGATTTTTTTTCTGCCTCTTTGAAGTTCTTCCCTCGTTTCCAAGTTGATTTTTATCCTCAATCCCTTTTCTCTCTGAAGTGAGTTTGAGTGCTGATTTGGAGGTTAGGATGTGTCCTCAGCTTAGTAAAAAGTTTTAGAGGCTGGTCAGTGTGAGTAGGTGTGTGTGTGTGTGCGCGCACATATATTTACCCATGTCTGTGTGTGATTTGTGTGAGTCTAGAAGTGCTGGATGATTGTTGCTCATTCAGCTGTTAAATTAGATTCTTCTGCATCTCTGATAGTACAATGCACACCGAAACAACTTGTACACAAATACGGTACATGGCCAAAAGTATGTAGACATCTCTTTTAACTTGTAGATTCGACTGCTAGACACACTTTACAGTTATGCATGCAGCCATGCAATTCCATAGATAAACATTGGTAGAAGATGAGCTCTGTGACTGTAAAGATGACACTGCTCTAAGCTTTCCAAATTATTTGTTTTACAAATACATTACTGTCACAGCTGCAGTCGTCAGATCTGTTATTTGGACGTGTAAAGGTCTATGGGCAACAACAGTTGTAGGCCACACATTGTCACACAAACTGAAGCATTTATAGTGTACACATTGTTCTTGGTAGTAAAACTATTAAAGCTTTGAAATTATTTGTTTAAAGCATCATGGATTGGGTTTCTATGAATGGCCATGTCTCTGCAGTGATGAATCACACTTTGCACACAGTGCAACAGATAAATACAGTTTTGGAAACTGCTACCATATTGCAAACTAGATAAAGTTTAGATAATAGATAACATTCTTAGTCCCAATGCCACTGTTTTGTCCTTCTGATCAGCATCTGTTCACGTTAACAGCAGACTTCTTGAAATTAAGATTTGACTAAATCGTTGGAAATAGGTACGAGCAAATTCTAGTGACACCTGTTATCAGTAATGCCAATGTCTTGAAAGGGAGACAAGGGAACATTCAATTATTTTTCATTGTTTCATGTTTTATAAAAAGTTACAAAGACCAAAATTAACATACAGAACAGTACTCTAATAAATGTTTTAATAATTTGTTACTATTACAACTACTACTACTACAAACACTGTGTGCAAAGTATCTAACCTACTATATGACCGTTGTAATATTCAGTCAACATCCATTTTAGTCAATGTATTGTTTCACAGAATGTCATGATGTCATTCCTTATAACAAAACCTTAGCAAATGTATTATAGACCATGCCAGAAATGTTCCATGTAATATGAAATTATAATTACATAATTTTCATTTAAATGCTATAATATATAATGTTAATTATGTTTATTACACAAATGAGGATGGGTTTCCCTTCTGAGTCCGGTTTCTCTTAGGTTTTCTTCCTCTTAATATCAGGGAGTTTTTCCTTGCCACTGTGATCATTTGGCTTGCTTATTAGGCACTATAGAATCTACCTTGTGACAATGTTTATGTAACAATGTATAGCTGCTTTGTGAAAATGTATATTGTAAAAAGCGCTATTTAAATTGAATTGAATTGAATTGAATTACGTTGTCATTTAGTACATAATATAAACCACTGTATTACTGCAAATGCGTATGGTTATGCTTTACTGTTTACATCACGTTCACCTAAGTGCTTGGGGAATTCTTACCTTTTTATCATTTATAGCTTATAAACATTTCCACAGTTGCCTGTTTGCAGTTGTCCTGCCTTTTGCTTAGCAATTAATTCCTCTTTCAGCAATGTTTATAATTGCTTCTTATTTCCCAATGCCCAAAGCAATACCATATCTCTAAGCTTTTAGACATCAGTTATGTCAAATTAAATGATCATTGTGCCACGGCCATATTCATAAGAACAAAACCCTACGAAAATCCAATTAAACTATCTGGTTGTAACAATACCTGAAAGAAATAAGACAATTATAAAATACGTCATACAGACAAAATGTAATTGCAAGTTGTCTTGCATGACGCAGGAGATAACGTTAAGCAGCTTACACTTAATGACAGCAAGCTAAACAGTTTACAGTGCTTACAAAATGTGCAGCCTAATATTGATGCACATGAAACCAGGTGGCAAAGAAATATTTATTTATAGTGATTGCGCTGTTTTAATTATGTTTTCCTAATTAATCCAAGGCAGAAAGTAAAGAAAAAGTCTAACTGAGGAGTACTCTAGATTTATCAGTTAAACGACGTGGTGATACATGCACCTAGTTAAGGTGAAGGATTCATTAGTAGCATGAAGGGGCACCCAAGTGCAGTGAAACTCTTGGAACCCAAGCCAAGCTATTTCATATAATGCAAAACTTAGCTGTGACTTGCTGATTCACAGTTAATGGAAATTGTGGACTGCATCTGCGGGTGAGACTCTTAAATATAATCAATACACAGGCCAAAGGGGCACTTATATAATCTAAATGTAAAAGATGAGGGTATCAAACCTACACTGGAGTCTATCTGGCCTGGTTTATACCCCATGTACCAGTTAGAAAATTTTGCAATGGCCAGTATTTATGCTTGATAACATTTCCAAGCCCCACTTGTGGTTTAATGGAAGTGAATCCTCCACAGGCAATTCCAGAAGAGTGGAGGCTCTTATAAGCAAATGGGGCCAAATCCGTGCTTATGTCTAGTTTTTAATTTAAGAATTATGTGTTGGATCTCCACAATGTTTAGTCCATATATTGGTAATTATTATGCAGTTGTAATTATGCCTCTGTGCTAAAGAATGTGTATTACTTGATCTAGATTCTTCTTACTGCAGAAAGATCTCTCAATGAAGCTGCCAGATGCTGCAATTGCTCAAATGTAAAAATGTAAATCGAGGTCACACTAAGTGCTATAGCCCATAGAGAAATGTTTTTTGTTTGTTTTGGGAATTTGGGTGGGTTTTTTTGGTGTTACTGCATGCAGTTTCCAGTGTCTTCTGGTTGTATTTTAAGGACCTGAGAAAAAATTATGTAGACAGCACCCACTGATTGTACTGATTTCCACTGCTATCTGTATATCACTTCAGTGGGGAAAAACACACCAGTTAATTCTTTTCAAACAAAAATGGGAGTAGTTGTCTACAGGATATTAGGTAAAACACTTTCAGCAGATGGTGTTAATTGTAGATGACTTGCATTTATTATCACACTTTGAAGCTATAATCACGGTAATAGCTACGCTACGGAAGCATATTTGGTGATATGTAGACTGCTTGAGTATGTGTTTCTTACAAGGACCCCACCAAAATCAATAGGTTGTCTCATTTTGGTATGGCAAAAGATTGCCTGTCAACATTACCTGTTTTTTTTTTGTTTGTTTTTTTGCAGCTTGAATGGCACTGGTCTTCAGTGAATTAAACACAAACTCTGAATGAATTGTTAATCCGCTTTTTAGAAAAGGCCAACATTTACAGTCACTCAATTTCATGATACTGGTCAAATGCTAAACAGTATTATGTGTGTATGTATATCCTATTATTTACAGGTATCTTTTCAACTTCTTACTTCACGTTCCCCCTTCCTTGGGGTAGCAGGACAGCCTAATGGTCCCTGAATAAAATAATAATCTCCTGACATACCATCAGACAGCCCTAATTAATAAAAGTTATTAAAACTGTTGTCAGGGGACAAAGTGAATTAGGCAGTGGTAATGATGAAGGTGCTCAGGTAGAGAGGAGGAACAGCTGATCCATGATGGTGCTGGTGAGAAAGATTGGGTTTTACTGATATTCTATTATATTCAGCATGGTTTTTGTATATTACTACTCCTGTGCTCAGCCATGGTGAAGCATTTTTCTTAAAGTAATGTGTAATATTTTTTGTATTATCTTTGCCAGTTTTATAATGTGTATTACTTGCTCAGCATTGATCACATGGCCGAGCCCATGCCTTGCCACATTAAAGGAAGTAACCTGCATATAACCCAGCCAGTAAAAAAGGAACAGTGTACTGCTCATGCATGTAATGGACCTCCATTAATGTTCACATCTTATCACCGTGTCCCACTCTGCACTTACAACCATGAAATTATACTCATTTTTTCTTGATTTTTGTATCAGGTTACATCAAATTCCACCATGAGCAGACCATAAGCATTTAGTCCATGTTCTTTTATTTATTTTTGCTAAAATTACAAATGCTTTTAGCTTTATTTCTGAACATAGACTTGTGTGTGACAATTTATATTAATTTATAATGCATTCATAATATACAGTAATATACTTTATATAGTACAATTCATTCATTCATTCATTTACTTTCTTATTCAGAAAAAGCTAAGACCTAATGGACAGAAAAGGGCACAACGCAGAAACAACGCAGGGCACCAATCCTGTATAATAATATACAATACATACATACATACATACATACATACAGTATATGTGTATATATAAATTAACTAGGGATATAAATAGAGCACTAATTTGCATTTAATAGAGTACTTAGTGGGCTTACTGTCGTTAGTGAGCTTGTTGTGGGTAATTTACGAAGAGTAATTGAGCAAATGATAAGACATGCAAATTCCTTTAAAAATACAGCAAATTAGGGTATATGTGTGCTGTTTATAGGGAAAAAGGAAAACAAATTCTTTAAAAAAATGTGTTGCCTTGGAACATGTGAGAGGCTCCGGCAAGAGAGTGTTACAAAACTTAAATGCTTTTATAATCGTATGAAAATTGAGCAAGTTATGACTTTTAAACTTAAGAGATTTGCATACCATCATTGCATTGGATGAAACTGATTTATTCAGCATGCAGAGATCTGCGATAATTAGAAAGGGAGGTCAGAAATGGATTATGAACAAATTGGAGTTCAAACATCCTTCTAGAAGGGCATCACGGTGGCTCGGTGGGTAGCACCACTGTCTGACAGCAAGAAAGTCCCAGGTTCAGTCCCAGGGTGGAGTTGCCTGGGTCCTTTCTGTGTGGAGTGGAGTCTCCGGAGACTCCAGTTTCCTCCCACAGTCCAAAGACATGTGTGTTAGGTTAATTGGTGTCTCTAAATTTGCCCTGTGTGTGTGTGTGCGCCCTACGATGGATTGGCAACCTGTCTAGGGTTGTTCCTGTCCTTGCACCCAGAGTTTCTGGGTGGGCACCGACTGGCCAGCGACCCTGTGTGAAATAAGTGGAAGATAATGGATGGATGGACACCCCTCTGGAACCAATTAAGTTGGCATTTTGCTGTCCCACTGTATCCATTAAGCAAACCTGAAAACACAATATGGTGTTATTTTGAAAACAACTTCCTGCCAGATCATGTTTGTGCTTCTTTTCAAATTTTCAAGTGTTTTTATACATGCAAGCCTTCAAAAGTCTCAGTGGAGACTTCCTAGTCTCTCTTTAGTCTTCTTGGTGCTTGTAGTTTACACTGTTTCTTTTCCTCTGCACATTGTGTCATAGCTTATAAGTTTCTTTTTACTCTATTTATTTCCTTTGAACTACAAAACACACAGTGGATCTATCTGTCTTTTAGTGCTCGTCTACAGAAAGTGTTTAGCAATTACCGGGAGATGTAGTCAGCAATCAGAATTGAGTAATGATTGAACTGTTCCAAGTCGATTTGTCACTCAGAGAATAGTGAGGGGCAGGGGGAAACTGTACAGTTGTTACATTTTATGAGGATTTCAGAGTAGAATTGAGGAATGGTGTGATTTATTAAATTAAAATGGATCCATCTATACCACTGGTATTTTGTTTACTGCCAAAATGTTGCCTTGTTTTGTGAAATTATTCCTCTGGTCTTTTCTATTGTATGAGGTCTGAAACTCTGCATCAATATTAAGCAACCCTTTCTGTTTATGCCTTTTGCCGTAAGTCTGGAGGGACACGTGCCTGGTCGGCTAAAGTTGTTTTTACAACCTTCTGCTCATGTCTATATGATTATATGCTACAAAATTGTGGTGGTACTGCCTGCTATTCAAAACATAGAAATGCCAGCAGGGATGTGACTGGGTTGCTTTTAATTTCAGCTCCACATGCTCGTACTGGGGTTCAAAGAATATATTACATCTGATAGCCTGAGCCCCCTATGAAGAAGAAAACTCAGCCTGTTATGGTTGTTTACTGCTTTAGATACTTTTTTCCACCCTCTGTGGCACACACATAACACATGCACAAGCTGAGGCTTGGGAGGCGTGAGCCATATGTTGCTGTCCTCTGAGTGCTCTGTCAGACTGGTACAACACACGTGCACAGATAGCAAGCGGGAACAAAGGACAGTGTGGGAGAGATATTACTCTTTTTTTAATGTGCAGAGTCTACATATCAAGAAACATCCCACCACTGAGCTTTACACTGCAAGGAGATCCATATGTGAGAAAGATAGAGTGGGGATGTTTGCTGGCGAAAGAGACAGAAAAAAGATGGATTGACCTCCAAGGGCAACTGCTACTGCTCCCTCTCTTCATTAGTGAACAGAAACAGAGTCGAAAAATATAGCTGCACGAAGCAGAGGGAGCCATGCTCATACATGCACAGGGCTTCCTCCTCCTACCTTTGTTTTTCTGCTCTTCAATCCAGCACACAACTCGACTGTGGGATGTGTTGTTTTCTACCTACGATTAAAATCGGTCCGAGCGCTGCACACACGTCACCAGAGAGTTTGCATCAATAGTGTAACAGTGCTGCTGTTGTGCCTGCCATTTAAACTCATTGCAGCTGAGACACTGCCATATTTGACCCAACCATTTTGTTATTGTACTGAACATAACTGACACTTAACACATCACTGAGGCTCTTATTGTTATAAACAGTTACACACAGACCAGCAGCTGAAGCATCAGTGGTAGCAAATATATTATTTCAAACTAAAGAATATGATTCGGCAGGACATACAGATTTTTAGTGATAGTAAAACATTACAAGTTTAAAAGTGTGCTTCTCTGCTACAAGACTGATGGCTGCGAAAACAGTGTAGCATTGTGTAACTTACTGACAAACAGCAATCGAATCAAGCATGATTTTCACCAATAAAGACTTATGGTGTAAAACTGGCAAATTGTAATATTTTTCAATTGTAAAGAAAATTGTAAGAAATTTACAATAATTATTACAGGACAGTACAATAAAAGAGTGACCAGCAGTGTATTGAAACTTTTAAATTGTAAAAAGTAAATTATATTTGTTTGAGTTTACACCTCCAGATGTAAGACACGTGTCAACATCAGTCGTAGTTTTTACATTGAACTCATAGTACAATGTACAATGATGGCACTGACTATAAGGTAGGTCCAAAACTATACTAAATAATAGGCTAGGAGCTTAAGGGATTAATTGTAATGTGGTGTATACGTTTTATAGCACTGACAATAAGATTCACTTAAACTCACTGTACACGGTCGAAGAAAGATTGTGTAACAGTCAGTGACTAAATACGGGAAGATAGAAATTATAATATAGTATTTTTCTGAGACAACCAGAAGCATCATCAGATCTACCTTACTGTCATGTTGACCACTGAAATCACAGCAGTAAAAAGACTATTTTATTCTGGATTGCTGAGCAGAACTGCATGGCCCAGCTGCATGAACTCTACTACATTTCCCATACTGCCCAAATATCTTTCCAAAAGCTTACGCATCAAGCCAGGTTCTTTCTTTTTTTTTGGCGTGAAGTATTGAACATCTACAACTTTTGAACCATGCTGCACACAAAGTAAGTATTTACTGACTTATAACCATATAACCTCCCAAAAGTACATATTAGAACACAAAAACAGATTCATTAAGCTAGCAAAGGTATCAGTCACATTAGAGTAAACTAAATGAAAGCAGTAAATAAAAACTACTTTCGTGTTAATTAATTTTTTTCTCACATATAGCAGAGCAACACCCACTTTAGTGTAAAATCGCTCAATCTATTTAGCGTTTAATAGGCTTATTTTTATGCACAGTCATGCCCCATAACTGATTGGCAAGCAGAGTGGTGAAGCTGTGCTGCTCCAAATTGTGTGTCTGCCCTAATACTGCAAGTATTGTAGAAATGTTCCTGACTGCCACATCACACAACAGTTATCATTCAAATACCCATATCATGACCTGAACAAGAGCCTAATTAGTCTGTTTCTTTGGGTGAGAGGATGGCATTGCTGTGTGCTACCAATAAAATTAGCTCTAGAAAGTCTAAAGTGCAAGTTTGATTATGGAATGGGGCAGTTCTCATCCCTAATAATTACACAATTTGAAAAGAAACTGTGGTTGGCTTCAAATGTCTCAGAGGACAGCAAACATCCTTCTAACAGAGAGATGTCTCTAGTGCCTTTAAACTGGAAATTAATAAGTTAGGATTAATTCTCCAAAAAAATATTTTATTTAGTCTAGCCCATTAGACCATGTATTGGACATTAAAGGATTGAATTAAGAAAAGTATATGCAAATGTGTCTGTATTACTGCGGTCAAGCTATTAGTTGGTGATCCTGGAACAGCTATAACCATGACAGATGGGATTGGCCAACATCTCTATTTTGGGGCAAGCCTTTGGGGTACGAATCTCGTCACACACACTCAAGCTGCATTCTACACGCACCTTGCTCAGGGGCACACGGAGACCCTCAGTTTGGCTGCTGGAGCAGGAGAGAGGCTTGGAAATGATTCCCTAAGTATGCTTGAGAGGGTTTTTTCAATCCAATTTGCACCAGTAGAGTGCTTCTCAGTAATCAGTCTGGAGGCGTGGCGCACGGCCCACGGCTATGGAAGCGCTCTGCTGAGAAAGGATCGATAATGACTGGCCCCAACTGCACCTCAGTCTCTCAACACACACACACACACACACACACACACACACACACACACACACACACACACATATGCACAGACACACAGACTTACACACATACAGAGACGGATCTCCCTCCCCCAAACCACTCTCCAGTCCTCTGTACCCTCAAACAGTGTCACAGCTCTGGCAGTGATACAGGGCTGCTGGGATACACACACACACACACACACACACACACACACACACACCAAAAAAAAACAAAAAAACGACAGAGTGTGTGAGTAATTAAATGACTATACAGGGCTGCAATCATGCTGTGAACAGTCCAAGATAAAGGGATTTAAATTCAGATTAATTAATTGTATCATCTTTAATACTCACTGGGTGTAATTTGTTCTCCCCACTAACATCTGTGAAATACAAGTGTGCGTACGTGTTTGTGTGTGCGTGTGTGTGTGCGTGCGTATGACTGTAGATGAGTCTGAGGTGAATGTTAAGGCGCTGATACGGTCAGGTTACTGTCGTAGTGCATGGCACAGACTTTCTATCACTGATGGAACTGTGACAGTCACTTACATGCCTGTCAAACTCACTCTTGAAACCTCTCAAACTTAACATGCCACCCTTTACATACACCTCACTGCTTAAAAGTGCACTTAACATTTCTCAGGTTTCGACAAAGGAGATGAACCCCGAGAGAGAGAACATCATTTAATTAGAACTTCCACTCACTGATCACTTTATTAAGAACAGCTACCGTAACTGCACATTTAATCCGTTCCATTTGCAATTAAAGATGCACCTTGTAGTTCTACAATTGCATATTGTAGTCCATCTGTTTCTATGCATACTTTGTTAACCTCCTTTATTCTGTCCTGTAATGGTTAGGACCACAGCAGATCATGTACTGTCTTGGTAGTGGATTATTCTCAGTGCTTCATTGACACTGATGTGGTGGAGGTTTGTTAGTGCATGCTGTGCTGGTATGAGTGGACCAGACAACAGTGCTACTCAAGTTTTTAAGCACCACAATCACAGTGTTGAAAATAGAGCTCCTACCAAGAACATTGAGCTGCCATCATCCTGTGAGCACTGATAAAGAATTAGTGGATCAGAAACACAAACTAACAGATAAACTACTGTCTCTGACTTTACATCAACAAAGTGAAGCAATATGGCAGATGTATCTAATAGAGTGCACAGTAAGTGAACACTGTGTTTGAAAACTCCAGCAGCACTGCTGAGGCTGATCCAGTCATAAATAGGGGATATTTACCTTAACCATTCAAATATATTAATATTATTTTGTTGTATTATTAATATTATTATGAGTTATTTGACATTGGAAGACCATCTGGCCACAGATGTAGCTTGCCATGGTGATGTTAATGTGCAGGACTACTTTATACAGTACAGTGCCTTAAGAAAACCGTTATACCCTGCCAGTATCCTTAGCTTTTGTGCCATTAAAATCTATATTTTATAGTTTACACATTATAACTCTCAACATCATAGTCAAAATAACAGTAAACAAAATTCTGATTAATTACAAGTATGCCTCAGATTATGTCCACAATATCATCCATTCATTCAATATATTATCTGCATAATCCTAAAGTTACAGGAGAACCGGCCCCTAGCTGGCCCCTGCTTATAAGAATTGTTGTGGTACTGTGGTAGCCTAGCAGTTAAGGCACTGGACTCTGGACCTGAAGGTCCTGGGTTCAAATCCCATCTCTGCCAAGCTGCAACAGTTGGGTCCCTAAGCAAGGCCCTTAACCCACAATTGCTTGAATTGTTAGAACATATCAGTTGTAAGTCGCTCTGGATAAGGGCATCTGCTAAATTTCATAATGTAAAAGTAAATTGCCACGCAAGCCAAATGACTCTCACTGCTTCATACTCGCAGCTTTTGCTGCTGCTTTCTCGCCGACTTTATCTCTCTATTCTGCATTTCTCTAATTCTCTCTAATGTTTTTCCATTGCATGCTCAAACATCTCACTGCACTTGCTAAGTTTTCTGTTGTTTGCCACACATATGTTAATTTATAATGTCATAGTTAAGTGTTTATTTCTCTCAGTTGTGGTTAATAAAGCTTTGTACCTGTCACATCTATCATTACAGCTATATTTCAGCTAATGTACCTAGCAAGGTAATTTATGGGCTAAGTGGGATAATACCCTTAATAATAAGGATAATAACCTTGTTGGACCACTGACATATATGTAAATGTGAAATACTTGGTTAGGGTGTAGTTAAGTGTGCACCCCTTCAGAGTAACCATTCTAGACTTGCTCAGGTAGAACTGATCATTTCCCAACTTCCCACACCAGGATAATTGTAGTGGTGTTTGCATACTTTGGAAATAAAATGTATTGTCCTTTGGAATTATTATTATTATTATTACACAACACTGTGGCTTAAGGATAATAAAGTGAATGTCCTTGTTTTCCCAAGACCTGGGCTAAATTCAGTACAAAAACTTTGGGTGGACTTCAAACGAGCAATTCAGTGTTCCCACAAAACGGAGTGAACTTCAATAATTCTGCAAGGTAGAATGGACAGATATTCCACAACCTATTCCACAAAGTATGCAAAATAGGCATATGCAAACAAACCGATGGCTGTAATTGCAGTGTTAATTAAGGTCCTGATCACTTTCTAAATCTGTATTGTTAGGGTATTTTCTTTTTTTAACTTCCAGAACTGTTTTTCTTGTTATGCGGCTATTGTAAGGCAAACGTGAATAAAGCTGGAACATGAGTTTAAACCAGGTTGTGTTTTCCAGCAGTAAAACGACACAAGATTGTTTAAAATGTGTATGGTTATTTTTATAAGGCACTGTTTGTAATAATTTAAGGATTATTCTGAATTTACTGAGTGGTACCCCCACCCCCTACCTCTTCCTTTAGGGAAATAAGCTTGCTGCACATTTACTGCCACTTGGCCCTGATTCAGAAGAGAGGGAAGGGACAGATAATATGATTTAGCTTATTGGAGAAATCATTTACCAGTGCAATTTGTTGACAAGGATCTGGGGATGTTTTTACTATGGCATCACTTCAGTCACTGTGATGGAGCTTCCTTCGTCTCTCCCCTTTCAGCTCTTTCTCTTCAGCTCTTTTTTTTTTTACAGCAGCACATTTGTAAACTGTCAGATGTTTCTCCTGCACAGCTATGAGGAAAGGGCACTAAGTGAATTAAAACTGAAGTAGTGCAGGGCTGTATTAAATATCAGTTGCTGATTAAAGTTTATCAGAAAGAAAAGCTTAAAGCAGTGGATTTTTATTCTTATTTATCCAGCTTCGTTATGTGTTTTATTTAGTGGAGGGAAGCTTTGGGACTGATTGCCTTGTAGTCTCACTTTCTTATGTAAAGCTTGAGATGTGGTGCATAGTGCAATTGTATTCTGGCTACCATATCAAATCACATCAGAGTGTATTTCTATTGTTTATTTGTGTGTAATATGTTTTTGGCACACCAGAAAACAAGTGATGTGAGTTATTAATCATACAGAAATGTATCCATGCCAAATTCCGAACTGTTTTATCTGCACAATAGTGAAGAAATGTCTTCAGAGCAGAAATGAAGGCAGACAAATCAGCCATCTGCTCACTATTTGCCATAAGGAGCTGTTCTTGGTGCTGAAATATTTTCAGGCCTGCAGTTGAGAACAGCTCCTCAGTTCTGAAGAACATCACAGTTGCCTTGCTTGCACATTGAAATACTTCAGGCAAGATCACTTCAAGTGCATGACAGCAGCCCTCCTGTCTCATCCTTCTTCTTTTCATCTCTCCATTCGTCCAGTGATCCACATCACAGAGTGGCCACGTTCTGTCCACCGATATGATAGACTGGTCCATTGCTTTCCAATTTGGTGGCTGTACTCTGAGTGGTCAGAGTTATGAGTTCAAGGCATCATGCAGGCTCTCAGCGACCACATACCAGACTAATGGGAAGTAATCAGGCATTTGCTTTCCCAGGTCATTCTCTTTTAACCTCATGAAAACAAATGGAATTAAAGTAAATGGAAAATCATAGGTCAGCATATCATGGTAGAAATAGAACCAACTGATCGCAGCACAGCTGTTAAGGAAGAGTAAGTGCATTACATGGCTTGCAGGTGCAAGAACAAGGCAAAGTAAACAGAAAATGTTGAGTGGAAAAAAATATTGGGTTCAATGCGGTGTACTGGGCAGTTCACTACCCACCTGATGCAAAGGAAGCTGCTCTCTTGCACTTAGTTTGGCTTTGGAAAATGTTGCTTGTGCCTCCATTTACCTCTCTAAATATTTCATGGGATGGAGTCCACACGCTGAGCAATAATAATGTAATGTTGAGCAGCATTTTCTGCAGCCTTTATGGGCTTGCGGACCCCCGCCCCTCCTCAAAGCCCTGGCAGGGCCGCACTCATGCCCTCTCTGCCTGCTTTATGTGCTGTTTTTCAGACCGCCTGGACAGCCCTCTCCTATGCTGGCGCTTTGAGGCAGGGAAGTGCATCAATACCGCTCAGTGTTTCAGTGAATTACAATACCTTCCTGAGGCTATGGCCTCTTTTTTCTTTTTTTGACTTCACCACAGTAAGAGTGAGCCCCAGCTTTGTAGGTGCAACATATAAAGAGAAAGAGAAGGAATGAGAGACCAGAGGAAGACAGAAGAAAAGAAAATGGACAGAGACACTCTTACACTTCCAATCAATACAACATCTGTAAAAACATGTTGGAAGTTCTGCTTCAGCACCCCAGACCAGTCTCTACTGGGACACCATAGTGCTATGTAAAGAGGTAGATAAGATATAATATGTGAGTCACTGTATCGATTATAGGTCGAAAGGAAAGATTGAGGGTTTATTGCTTTCTGATTAAATAAAGTATTGGCTTTCATACTTTCATAGTCTTGACTCAAACATTAAGTATAGATTGGAAGCAGTCAAACACAGAATGATGTGCTTTCTGCTTTTAAGAAGAAGTTAGCGAGCTGCCCATTAAATATATTTTAGTTTTCTGTTTGCCCCTTGTCCTATTATTCTTTTATACAAAATATAGCAAACAAACAGTGGTGCTGAAAGATAGAGTAGAGCTGACTGAAAAATATAATCCCTTGGCTTTATACGGTCAATATCAGTGAACTATCCTCAGGATAAAGACATTACTAACATCAGGTTTCCTTACTATGTCTAACCTTAAAAAGTTTATGGAGGTTTTTTTTTTCAAATCGAAGCTAAAAATGTTACGGTATGTATTAGGACCCAAGAATGCGGGACCAAGGAATCCCACGGCATATATTAAAAATGGGGAAATAATATATAACCAAACTAAAATGGGGAAAAAGGGAGCGAAAGGCTCTCTAACGCATGAAAACTAAAAAGGTGAA
>JAVSBV010000024.1:3108414-3150377 GCA_033117975.1 Parotocinclus spilosoma | reverse complement strand
GGAAAAACTCCCTGAGATTAAAGGAAGAAACCTTGAGAGGAACCGGACTCAGAAGGGAAACCCATCCTCTTTTGGGCCATAATCATAATTAACATTATATAAAAAGCATTTAAATGTATTAAGGAGATGGTGCATGTTGGGCATGGCTGATCGTTCCGTCTAAGAGGAGAGGAAGCATCTTCGGCATGGCTGATCATTTCGCCTGATATCATACTGGGGCAATTTTAGAGTGACCAATTAACCTTTTTTTGAATGTGGGTGGAAACCTGTGGAAACCTGTGAAAACCCACAGAGACAGGAAGGACATGCAAAATCCACAAAGATGAAATCAAAGGTCGGGACTAAACATAGATGTCTGGAGTTCTCCAGGAACAAGCTTCAAAAGCTCTCATGATCCTGACCAGATAAAGAAAAAAGAGGCTATCTGGGAAGTGATCACTCCCATCAGGTTTAAAATGTTCTGTTGGAATGATTAGGTAATCAGTCAGAAAATCTTTGTATTGATTTACAGTGACCCTTGACTGAAAGGACAAGTGGATTCGAACCATGCCAGCAAAATACCTCCAAATCGTATCTAAGATACTGGTACTTTAGATACTCAGGTTTCTCTTTTTCTTTGTCACTGTTGCTATTTGTTATTTCACTAATATGTGATCTATTTATAGTAAGTCTGTTGCTACTGTGCATGTGCTGGAATCTGTTTATTTATGCAAGTTTAGAATTAGTTGCGCAACTGTACTGTCTGCTTCCATCGAATCCCTGAGGTTTCTGAGGTGTTTTGCCAAACATGTCTCAATATAACTGAAGCACACTCATTTTCTATTTATTTGGGAATAAATATATGACCGGAACCAGGAGAGAGTGGGAAGGAATTGTCCCACTGTCCTCACTTTCATTACAGTAGTTGCCACATTTCTTTGCTTCTCTTCGCATACAGTCAAATTCAACTTTATTGCATTTCCGACACTATGAACATAGTGTCAGTGTAAAGAGGATATATTGCAAGACAGGCCACATGTGGGTTGACACGCCTTTTCGCACATTATTCAGTGCATTTTACCATGACGTGAGCAAATCAAAGGCACAGTGCTACACTGGGCTGTGAAAGGCAGTGGAGGCATGGAGGGGCCACGCTCAGCTGCTCTGTAATGGGAGAGCCTGCACTGGTGCCCCACTCACCTGTTAGACATGATGGATGGCACAACTCCTGGCGGAGCGGCTGTAGATAGAGCATGTGAATGACCAATAGCACATCTATGATGAATGGCGAAAGAGGGCCCAAGTGAGAGGGTAGTCCAGGGAGCAGGGGCACCAAGGGCTAATTGCACCTCCTCTCAGCCCATCGATCTGCCAGGCCTGCTTGTGCCTTCACTTGAGAGCTTTAGATCCACCACAGGCCTTGTATACAAGGGGCAAGGGGTATAGGCAGGATGTCTGGAGCTGTTCTGTGTGCTTTATCTTAACAGGACCGGTATGTCTGCACAGCATCCATGATTGATAGTGCCACACTGATGGTAAACACTGGTTTTGCTCACATAGATGCAGCAAGCCATGCAGGGATAGAGGAGACATGTTTTGTCTTCAACAGTAGCCCCTGAGATTAATTGTGGAGAATATTATATCTGCTTAATCACTCAGGATTGTAGTTATTTTAAGTTCAAGAGAGTGGTCATCCTAAATTACATTATTGAACTCCTGGACTAAAAACAGCACAGTGTGAACAACACATGGTATTTAGCTATTTTAAAAATGTGTATTTTTTGGTTAATTCCCACAATACTGGCCCTTGCAATACTAATATACATGGAAGCTTGTTATATTGCATATTCTTTTTTATGTTTACTTGAGGGCCCTGAATACTGAATAGGTAGGTATCGTCCTGCTTCAAAAGGTGCAGTTTGATTGATGTACAGTACTGAACAAAAGTCTTAGACTACCAGTAAATTGGATATACTATTGTTGTCAAGACAAAATCTGTCTAATAGGTATGTGATCTTATTCCTATGACTTTTGTTAGTGAAGTTTAGGTTATATGGTAAGAATGTTAAGTGAATTAGGACCAAAATGTAACAATACAATGCATCAATGTTTTGTTCCAGAAGTGAACCGAGCTTACCTTTGATATGCCGCTCAAGATTCTATATGCATGTTAGCATCAAAATCAATCCAATTTGTAATTATTGCTTGTGAGTGGTGTCCATATATTTGTCCAAAACGGTTTCACTATTTAAAATAATGGCGTTCGAGGGTTAATTTACCAGTGTTATGCCGGGTTTGTTCATTCACATTTACAAACCCATATACAATAGATTTCCCTTCTTTGACCTCATAAATGCCTTTTTAAGGGGTAAATATTGTTGTCCTCAATGTGAATAGCTTCCTCCAGCTTATAAACCTTTCTATGTTCCATATTTCCACTTAACTGAGCAATTGTTGATTGCTTTGTTTGTGTTGGGCCAGGTTTAGTTGAGTCATTTTGGTTTCAATTCAATTGAGTCAATTTCTTGGGCATTGCGCTAAGTTTGCCCAGTTAATGATACCTGGGATTTCTACTCTGAGGTGTGTTCACCACTCCTTAGTGGTAAATTGAATAAAGCTTAATGGGTAACAATGAACAGAGTTCCCTGTAAGTGTTTTTGTAAAATGTCTCATAGACAGGATGTTAAAAAATTCAGATTACTGCAGAACCAACTATACCATTTCATGGTAAGCCAGACATTCAGCGACTGCAATGTGCAGCAATATTATAGTATTATGCAACTCCTGCCCAAGTTATGCGACCCCATATTCAAGCCTAGAATTACTTACCGGGTGCAACCGTAGAATTAAAAATCAGTCTTAATCCTCAGTCTTTCTCCAAAACCTTTTCTTTAAACACAGTCAGTCTTTAATTTAGCCTGCAAAAGCTGCCCCTGAAAAACAGAATGCTTAAAGAAACTGACATTTATAGACTAAGGAAAAGATAAACACACCTATGCAAAGTTTTGCATGCTTATTCTCTACATTATTTGTCTGTAAAGGTCATACATTTGCATATTTAACATTTCTACATTGTGTACTTTTGACAATTATATCAATTTCACACCACGTCACATTCTCCTATTTCCAGGTAAGCTGTGAAATTGCAGTGTAGCAGCAGCTACCGTCTGGTCATGCAAGGCCACGGCTGCGTGATTTTCCACCGGGTGTGTGATTTGTTTAACCTGCAGAACTCCAATCAGCCATGCTGGCGTCCCCGAACTGGAATCCAGCCCAGGTCTATTCCAGAGAGAGAGGGAGATAGGGGGAAAGAGAGAGAGAGAATGAACAGACGAGGGCAGAGAGGGCAGGAGCGTTCTGACCATGGAGACCTCTGTGCAGGTCTGTGAATGGAGGTGAATGAACTGGAAGGAGATTTCTGAAAGTGTTTCCTGCTCACAAAGCAGAGTGCATTTACCCTCCCAAAGGAGAGTAAATTTATTTTGTGCTGCATCTGAGATCCTTGTTATGGCTAATGCTTAAATTGATGGTAAAGCTACAATGTCTATGAGTGATTGTTGAGGTAACATAATCCTCCAAGGGAGGCTAAAACGTTGGAAAATCCGTATTGTGTACAAACGTTTCAGACAGTTTCTGCTAAAAGGTTCCGCTCAATGTTCTAATATAGCTTTTTCCTTCACTTGAAAAAATTAAGAATTTTTAATAAAACAAGAAAATGGAAAAGGGTATATCTAGCTAAACCATAGAGTCATTACCGTAATGGGAGAGGTGCAGGGATCTCTGTAAAGACGTATGTCAGCTGTAATAATCTTTTTTTTTTCTGTGAGTTAAACTTTAAAATCTCATTTCAGCTGTTATTGTACTGTGTCATTTTTCACCTTTTCTCTCAGTAATGAGTGGAGGAAATGAATGGCTTGTAGCTCAGAATCATTTAAATTTCATTTAGCATTATAGTCGTAGCCGTCTTAATTGCATTTACTTCTCTCTTTTTTTATAAACCAAATCATAGTGAAAATGGATATTTTATAACGTCTTCATTACCTATCTTGTGAGTCACATAATTTGTAACCTTGTCTCTTTTGTAACTCCGTTGCTATCTAATTTAGCCTGTATAGGAATGTATTAAGTATATAAATAGTCTCTGATCTATACACCGGGGGATTTTTGATCAAAGTTAAGTTTATACTTGTATTACTTGTCAAAATCACAGCACGAGGTTTCAGTGTGGACCACACGCTGGGTCTGGCTTCCAGCTGTAGCCCTTCGATGAAGTGGTGTCAGGCTTGATGACTGATCTCTGCTTTAAATATGGGGTGCATGTGCTGGGACCCTATGGCGTCTTGGAGCTGGATCAACATGCTTCAACCAGCACAGGACTATGTTATCTAATATGGCAGACTCCTGCTGCCACACACTCTCACTGTTTGCTCCTGCTCCTGTTATGTTTTTATGTTTTATGATTATTTTGTGTGTATATATTCTAATACATATTTGATCATATCGTATTGCCTATTTGAATAATTTTCCTTTCAGTCATTTTCTCTATATATTCCTGTCCAGGCTGTATTCACGCATTAGCCCCCAACTCCTACAGAATGATCTATACTGTATACTGTTGTATATGGCCAAACTCAATGTAGCTGCCTTCAGCACTTCTCCCTCATTGATCCTGCTAAGCCTGGGGACGTTTAGCTGACATCATCTTTTCATCTGCTCTCCCATGTTATTCTAATTCATTATGCACATGAAGGGCTGCTGCTAGTGTTCTCTGCTCACCATGTTTTTTTTTCCTTCACTGAGCATGTCTGCACACAACAGGCCCGAAACAAGATAAGTCTGAAATTAATGACCACTCAAAAGATCAGTGAATTCATGTGCTGCCTTAATCTCTCAGATGCTAAATTATGCTTAGCATAGCATACTCATCAGCTTGCCCAGTGATTGTTATGATTCCATCTCAAAGGTGTTGTGAAAGATAATTTTTTGCTATTGGTTAATTCGAAATCAAATAGGCGCTGTTTGAAGTCAGCGCATTTTGTTTTCTTTGCCTGTTACATCCACCGTTGCCTGAGGCGAGCTCAGGTTCTTCGGGCCATACATTACCGTGTAGCAAATGACTGTGTGAAAGTGCAACACAAACAGAAAGCAGCAGAATAATGTCACACCAGACAACAAAGGCCCCAGATGACACATTTACACATGCATACATGCTGTGATACATACGGTGACATTTGCTCGATACCTACCCATTCAGAGAGGGAGGGTGTGCTGCAGCTGGGCAAGTGAGAGATGAGATGAATGTGTGTCACACGCTGTCGTCCATCCTGGAGCACAATGGTGTCACTGCTTTTTTTCTCTCTATGATGGACAGATGAGCATACCGACTTTGAGTCTGATGGGTCCCACTAGCACACCCTCACTTTCTCATCCCCTCAGGTCTTCATAGGCTGCTGCTCAGTAAATGAATCCTCTGGTCTCAACATGTCAGAGGTTTTTTCTTTTAAATCTGTATCCACACTTCATGACAGCTTCCTTAATCTTCAGTACAACATACAAATGTTAGCCAAGCAGAGGGAATTTGTAATGCACCACATGTGCCACTCGGCTACCTCCTCTCCCTCTCCTCATCCCGTCCTATACCTACCGCCTCAACACCTCTTCTTACCTCTTCAAGACTTTAAGTTCTGCCCATTATCCAGGCCAAGATGGCAAAGATGTAATGTGCTAATTAGTGTTTTGTTCCACCAGGCAGATGAGGTGGTCCAGACAGAGGTCTCCCAGCAGCTCCAGCTCCAGCCATCGGACTCTTCTGAGAAGCAACAACCTAAGCGGTTACACGTCTCCAACATTCCCTTCCGCTTTCGTGACCCGGACCTAAGGCAAATGTTTGGGGTAGGTACCTGAACTCAGTAAAGAGCAGGATATGTTGTGCTTTGGACAATAGTATGTAGGTTCATTAGTTAAACCAGGACAAGACCAGCCAATTTGGACGAACACAGACAAGTCATAGTCTTGCTTTTGACCAGCATCTAAAACATAAACTGTTTTTTTTTAACACTTTAGATGCATAATGCCTATTTAGGGTGCAGAAAAAAATCTTTCTCAGATGATAAAATTTAAAACTTTGCATTACTCATTGTAGTTATATTACATTGTATAGCTCATATGTATCATCTCCACATGTCAACATCCATAGAGTGTGGGGGTCCTGACCATTAGAAAACAGAGAAAAGGGGACGAACAAAGAATGTAAAGAAACTGATGGACTACAATCTGTAACAGTAGAGCTACAAGGAGCTTCAATATTAGATTACATTTATCAGACGCCCTTTTTCAGAGCGACTTACAATTCATACAGTCTTACAATTCAAGCAATGGTTGGTTAAGGGCCTTGCTTAAGGACCCAACTGTGGCAGCTTGGCAGAGGTGGGATTTGAACCCTAGGCCATCAGGTCCACAGTCCAGTACCTTAACCGCTAGGCTACCACAATATGGTAAGTGGAACAGATTAAATGGACAGTTAGTGTAGAAACAAGGAAGTGTACCTAATAAAGTGATCGGGGAGCATATTATATATAGTGTTTGAGCAGTAATGAGTACCCAGGTTCATATAAACATTTATATTTCAATCTATTAACTGCAGCACGGATTGTGTAGCGTTAAGGTGATTTGGAATATATAGTTTTATATTTCCAGAAATGCCCTGGACAGGCACAGCAGCAAAGCCATAGACATAGGTGACCAGGGTTTTAGGCTTCAGATATACCTTATTGAAGATGTGATCTCAGACAGTCTTGGCCATCTGTATGCTTCTGTATACAGAAAAAATCGGTTAGACATTTTCAAAAACCTCTGAAAAAAGCATGTGCTGACCCCCAACCTGCACACTAACTGAGAGAGAAAAAAAATCGATTAAAAACACTGAATCAGATGGAACTTGTTAGGACTTGGGGCCATGTTTTATATTTTGTAGAAGTTCAATACAATACAATGTTGCTGAGGCTCACTGCACTGCAAATCAATCAAATTGATTAGTAGACAAAAGAAGATAACAGGCTTTCTTTTTGTTTTACTAAAGTCTCAAGATTAATTGAGTTCCATTTGAAAGATACAGTGTTTGTTAATATAAGTATGTATTTGTGCATGTTTTTTCTTTTTTTTCTATAAACCATAGCAGTGGTATGCCTTCATAACACCCACGTCTATCTCACTTAGACAGCAAGCGAGCCATTTTTATTCCAAAAGACTTTAAATTAGTAACACTAGCAAGGGGTTGCAACTAAATACTACACACTGGCAGGTTATTACTGGAAGCTACAAGCCAAACTTTGAGCAGCAGTTTGTTAAAAGTCATAGTTAGTGTTTACTTAAGGCAAAGCACACGCAACAGTGGCATTGAATCTGATGAATCACTGTGATTGCTGAGCTTGGAGAACATCTGGTCCCTCTTTGTTCTCCCTTAAAGAGACATTCTTCTTACTCTTCAACTTTCCTCCCCCACTCTGCCCAGTATTGATGTGATGAGCAGGGTCTCCACCAGTGGAGACTTCTCAGTGCGCTTTAAAAGTGGGAGTTGGATCCTCATTAGCTGCTTGTTTGCTGACAGCTCCTGTATGTATGTAAGAGCTGTTGCAACTCTTGCTGTGAAATCTTGCAGGGACCCAAGGGCACAATTATTGCATGTCATCGATAGACTAGTGGGAGACTTGGACAAGACTGGTGCATTTCTAGAATCCATCATGAACACGGAAACTGGGAAGCTGTTAGAGTTTGGGCAAAACACTGGAAAGAACAGCAGCACGCAAACATGGAAAAAGCTCCCAAAACTTAACCAGTGAGAACTCTCTAATCTAAGTGACTGACCCAATTTGAAATACCTAGTGTATTTATTAAGGGTGTAAAACTAGTATCATATAGTATATTGTAGTAGTAGTAGTAGTAGTATATTATATATTATATTGTATATTATATTATATTATAGGGTTGGTATGATTGGGTTGATATTGAAAGAATAATGGTGATTCCCCAGTTTAGTTTTGGGACATGTGCCTTATATAATTGCTTTTAGTTACTTCACCTCTGCTGATTGTCCTATTGCATATCTAAACAGAATTGTGAGCCAAATTCATGTTGCTCGAAGGGCCATTTGGGATCTCCCAGCAGAATTCATCAAACTCCAAAATCACACATTACTTAAACCTTAAGGTTCAAACATGTGCCTTAGTGAGAAGATATCACTTTTTATATTGTCTTTTTATATCCAAGAGGGATGAAAATTCAATTTAGATTCTCAACTCTCTACTTTGATGACTCTATTTCCACATTTGAGGACATTGGCATGGGACATAGTCAAACAAAGAATGAAAATTAAACAAGCTTCATTACCCAACCTTATTTGAGCTTAATTTTATAATTAGAAAAAAGACATCGAAAGCAATTACACCAATGGATATGTGGGCTTAATGTTTGTGAATAAAATGGAGTTTAAAGCACCACCTTGGTGATTCCACACAGGAGCGGCTGGAACGTGATTGAAATGTCAGATTCTCCACACCAGTGCTTTTGCATTTCTATGACTCCAAGCATTGAGCACCTGAGGAACTTTCATTAAACTGTAATCACTCAGCAGGAAAGCCACCGACTGCACTTTGAAGTTCTAGCATGATGTGCACCTAATTCTGCATATTACCTAATTGACAGTCTAATATTCCAGCATCTTGATAAGAGCATCTTCTTTATATTGGACATCCAGATGCTTGATCACTCTGTCCAATTGTTACCCACCCACAGCAGAGCGGTGCTTTACCTGCAGTCGTCAGAGCCTGATCGAGGAGATAGCAACCATATGGTTTCTGAATGTTACTAAATGGTCTGCATAATGGGTTTATAATGATATCTACTTATTTCTAATCATCTTGTTTAGTGGCTTTGTGGATTCAGAGTGCTACAAATTGGTGTAATGTCAGCTTTATACACTGCTGACTTGTACTTATGAGTCTCATCTCCAAACTTTGGTAATTTGACCCAAACGACATAAATGAAGTTCCTCGCTCTTAGAATATGAGACCCCCTAGCCCCACAGTCCTACTGTAGTCTGCTGAAGAACCTTATTTCACCTCTGCGGTTATTAAATCTTTCTGCCGTTGGGCGATTGTGGATGGAAAACCCACTGTGACTGGCCTGCAGCAGGAGAACTTCCCTGTGGTGTGTGCGAGAGGCTTCACTGGGGAAATATTTCAGCAGCTCAGTAAGCCCATTAGGGTGGGTTAAAACCATTAGCTTCCACAGACTTTGTTTATTGTGACTTGTCTGCGGTCATGAGTAGCTTCACACTGAGATGCAAATGGACATGCTCTGCACTGTCCCTGGCATAGAGAAATAAAGATTTAATTTGAACAAATGGACAAATTTGTGTCAAGAGCAACTGTCTGGTTTGGCTCTGATGTTTGAAATGGATGAAGCAAAATGAGCTTGGAGGAACACTCAACAAAGGCAAAACCAGGACCGTGGGGCAGGCCAGGCTGAACAGACAAGAGCACTTTAACCAGTAAATTATATTTATTTTCTAGCATACATAAAATCAGTAAGAATTAACACCATGCTGTCTGTTGACAAAACCCCTCCTCGTCTCAAATACACATGCACATACTGACACATGGTTGGATGCCTTAGAACTCAGCTCTTATTCACCTTATTAGTAATCTGACCCCTCAGGTAATCCTATTGAGCCACGGAAGGCCTGTTTTATCCCTGTTGTGTAAAAAGAAGCCACCATGGTCTCATTGACAGGGTAATTAATTTTAATGAAATAATGCAGCAAGTGCCGCAATTAAAACCTGCTTTCATTCCACCCATTAGAGGACGCTAAGTTGTCAATTTTGTCCAGTTGCATTCCATAACGATCTCTAAAGCAGCCCCTGTTAAATACGGCTTGTAGGTGCTTGACCTTAGGGAAATGCATGTATCATGCCTGCCTGCTTGCCTGCCTGCCTGCCTGCCTTTTCTCAACAGCATCAAATAAAGGGGGAACAGATAAAATAAACATCATTACATGCCCAAGTGCTGCAACTACATCTGCTTTTTCATTTTAACAGGAATAGAAAACCCCACTTACAAGTAGCAGGTTATACATAGTGTGCAAATAGTTCTTAATTCAAATAAATACAGTTTAAATATATAATTTTGACCACTTTACTGTAAACAGCCTTAATGCATTATCACTTTAAATTAAAAAAAAAGACATTGACTTTAGAAAACGTTACACAAACAAACATTATTTATTAATTTAAAAAAAAACATGACTATTAGGAAATAACAGCTGGCAGTCCACAGCCATACAAATGGTGATTCATATTAAATCTGACACGCTTAAACCGATAATCATCCACTAAGAAAAACTGCAAAGCTCTGTGCAAATGTTACATTTCACTGATGAGTCATGCACACAGTTGTGCTGATCATCCATTCCTAATTCATCTATGGCCAAAAACATCTGGACTTCTGCTGCTTTTGCAGCAATTTGAATAATTACATTTTAGTGGACACATGTTAATGCACCTAGTTACTTAATGAATCACACACTTTCAACACAAAAAATGGCAAATTGCTGGATGCAGAAGGTTTAAAATATGGTCTAATCTATCACAATTAGTCAGCCAGTCCAGAAGGTTTGGATTGAAGGTTTTCATTTTAATAAAGATTTTTCAATCATTGAGCTATGCCCAGTGAAAGTCGAGATGTGATTAGTTGATTTGGTTGCCACTTTCTTATTATGATGTTGTCTAATTGAACACATGCTGCTTTATGTCCAACTCTTCTAGTACTAGCCAGTGAGCTGCATGACTATATTAACATAGATCCTAATAAATAGTCTCTCACAGTTTAAGAATCTATTTTAAAAAGCCAACCTCTGGATATGATGCTGTGCATGTGCACTTAATTTATTTGGTCGATCATTGTGAGGCCTGTTCTGATTGGTACCTGTCCGCTGTATGGTCTTGGCCATCGTGCTGCGTGTTGGCAATCTTTTAATTGCCTAGGCAATCTTTATGTAGAGCAACAATTCCTGCTTCAGATCATCAGAGAATTCATTGCCATAAGGTGCCATGTTGAACTGTGGTAGCCTAGTGGTTAAGGTACTGGACTTTGGCCAAGAAGGTCCATGGTTCAAATCCCACCTCTGCCAAGCTGACACAGTTGGGTCCTTGAGCAAGACCCTTAACCCACAATTGCTTGGATTGTAAGACTGTATCAGTTGTAAGTCTCTCTGGATAAGGGTGTCTCCTAAATGCTGGAAATGTAAATGTTGAACTTCCAGTGACCACTATGTAAGCGTGTGAGAGTGATAACACCAAATTTGCCACACCTGCTTTCCATTCACACCTAAGACCTTGTAACACTAACACGTCACATGATACAATTGGCACAATTTGGCCATTTCCATACAGGGTGTACTCACTTTTGTTGCCAGAAGTTTAGACATTAATGGCTATGTGTCAAGTTATTTTGAGGGCACAGCAAATTTACACTGTATACAAGATGTAGACTGACTACTTTATATTGTATCAAAGTTTAATATCTTCAGTGTTGTCAAATAAAAAGATATAATAAACTATTAAAATGTGAGGGGTGTACTCACTTTTGTGGATACTGTATATGCCAGGCATCCCTGGGACTTGTGTTCACGAAGACTCGAAGCGTAAACTTGAAGCCCTCCGTTTCTCCCATATTGAGATAGATATGGGTAGGAGGCAACGGCTCCATTCCCAAACATTCTCACCTCTACCATTCATCCCCACCTATGGTTTGTCCTCCTTCCTGTTACTCGATCATAAGCAGAAAGTTCTATTGCTGCTTTCATATTCTATGACCGAGATGACTTTGTCTTTGCCTTAACAGCCATGTTTATTCATTTATTATAATCAAGCAGCTTGATTCAAGGAGTCAATGTAGCCATTCCCAGCGAAGGGTCCTGATTAGCATAAAGCAAGTAGAGTTAACACAGAGTGGGAGTAACCAAAGAACAATGAGTATAGTAATGAATTCTCTGTCTAAGGGAGGAGGCCTTTATCAAACCTAATGAGTTTACAAGCCACGCACAAGTTCACCTTATACAAATCACAGAAAGTCCTCATTGATGCAATAAGCCCTTATTCTAGGCAGCTATGGGAAAAATTTTGAGCATAATCTTGAGCATCTGTGTTTTGTCCCAAATTTGGGCCATGTCTTAATTTGCTAATTGCTAACTAGTGAAGGAAACCTTTTAGAGTATAAATATGCCAATCAGATAACATCCCGAGTGGATAATGGATGAATAAGAACCTATGTGACATATAATTATGAAGCTAGTATTCATCATGGCAATAATAAACAAATGCAAGTTTTATCAGCAACAGTGATGGCTCCTCTACACCCAATTAAGCTTTTTAATTGAAAGGGGGTGTTGGGTGTTAAGTCATGCCAGAAATAGGTTTGGTTTTGTCCATCCTTTATCAGTCAGAACAGCACAGAAAATAACAAGCCATTGTGTGTCGTTAAAGGCAGTGGTGCATACGCAGCAGGGTAGTGATCTTTTTAAAACATTTTCAGCCATCAGCAGAATAGCCTATTCCTTCCCTCTACTGTGCACAAGCAGGACACTCCACAAGAGCCCAACCATATCAGCTAGCCCCATTTGGTACGTCTGGGAGATTGGTTATTGATAAATTTGTTTGTGAAACCTGGTTACTCTGTGTAACTGTAGTCCGTCTTCCATGGAGTTTCTCCACTATGGGAGTATCTTCCATGGAGCAGTGTGTATTCTATTTTAGTTAGCTATGCAATCAAGTGCTCAAGTTTCCTGACAAAGTGCAAAAGAGATGAGTTCTAATTACTCTGTCTCCTCTCTCTCTCCCTGTCTTTTTCCCTTCTCTTTTTCTTTCCGCAGCAATTTGGGAAAATTTTAGATGTGGAAATTATTTTTAACGAGCGGGGCTCTAAGGTAAGTCAGCTGAATGAGCAGCTTTTGTCACCACATCCCTTTCTCTCCTCACCAGTCAAATTATTACCGCGCTCACACAGCAGCCACAAAGTGTCACACATCTCACGCACCTTGATACTGTGCCAAACCAAAGTCCCTAAAAGGGTAGCTGTGCATACAAAAGACGGAGTAGTTTCAGCTGAATTAGTGTCAGCTCACCCTGTTATAATTCACTAGAGTGTCTGACCAGTGGACAGTGATTCTCTTTTTAGAGCTGTCATACACCGATGTAAAATGACTTGCCTGTTCAGGTTTTAGAAATCTCATATATGAGCTGTTAGGGATATTTAAAAGCACTCTTCTAGATAGACACTGTCACTGCTCATGTCATTATGCACGGAGAGCAGCCCGTGCCAGTTATGCCTGCCTGTTAAGCTGCATTCAATCAGCTCCCCACAGCAAATATTAGACACGTGTGTCATTAAAGCCCTAATATTTAGTTACACTTTTCCTCATCTTAATAACTGCACCAATCCTGGATTTTGCCAGTGGGATAGTCCACCCTTTAATATGGTTTGCAATTTCTGGCCGATTTTGGTATTTAGCTTACTCTTTTAAATAATAATTAGTATTTTTTATTTGTTTGAGGACTGGTGATTTTGCTGACCAGTCTAATGACAAATTCAGCCCCTATACTTTCATACACTTGACATTTACAATACTCAGTAGACACCCCTTATCCAAAGCAATGTACAATTATAGGTATAGCATAATAAGTGCATTAAGTTTGAAACAAGATGTTGACTGAAATGGGCATTGACTGGAAATTGCTGTAGGCACATAATCTTCTTAAGGTACTTTAATGTAATTGCGATTAAAAAAGAACATTTGATTTTATTTCATTAAACAAGATCATCATAAAAGCAAATGAAAAGTCATAGAAAGTTGTTTGATTCTGAACTCATTTATAGTGATTGAGTAGACATGTTCATGGGGGTGAACAGAAGCATGTTACACTGAACATGAGTTCCACACACTGACTGGTTTAGTAGGGTGTATGATCACCCAAGACTGCCAAAACACACTGACAGCGATGGGCATGGACAGGATCCTCTTTGTATTCATTTTGAAATATCCCCTAATTTTTGTGAGCAGTGTGTAAGGAATATTATCGCAAGAAAACTGCGTGCAAATGTCAGAGATATCCCTGAAAACATAAGTGGAACGTTACCATATGAGTCCACTTAAAGAAACACTAATTTCCAGAACAGGCAATGCAATATCACCTTTTAAAGACTTTAAACCTTTAAACCGAGAAGAAACTTTTCCATTATACATGTCATTTTGGCTAAGAAAATTGTGCTACCTAAGTGCATAAAAATTCCTCCTTATGCAAGACAGCTGATGTTCTGTAAAGTAAACTAAATAAATAGGTATGTAAATTAAATCTCAAACTATGGCAGAATTCATATTTATGCCACATAAAATACACATGCTACATCTATATAGTTATATACATCTATATATGCTCATATGCTATCAGTTCTTGTAATTGTTAGGATTTTAGTTGTTAAAGCGAACTGACATTGATCAGATGGTCATGCTTACCTGTAATCTGTGTAAAGTGTCTTTCTCAGGGGATTTGCTCTCACAGTCTATCTATTAGTAGTCCAGCCGTAACTGCTGAGCTACTACTGTCAAAATGCAATAACACCCAGTTGTCAGTCTGTGTTGACATTCTGCTGAAAAATTTAAGCAACAATTTCTCTGACAGATCTGACTGTCATGTACTTTGATGATATGCACAGACTCTGGTATGCATCATGCTATACATTCAGGTGTACTACCTATTGACATTAAACAATAAGGCAATAAAGTTATTGGTAAATGTGACAGGCTTTGTCAAGGAAGTTCATTTCAGTGTAATAAAACAGTCTGGGCATGGTGGCAGGAAATATGGCAGGAATTAATTTTCCTCACAATTTTATTTTGCCTTGAAATGTATTCCGTTATCATTTCTCTTGGCTAGCTATTATTTATGGCCAGTGTGGAAAAGAGGGTTGTGAATTTGCATACAAGATCATCCCGGTGCAATCCTCCATGCATTATCTTCCAAAGCAATTACTAGACCATACATGGCGTACTATATATGAACTAAACGACTGGAGCTTGATAAGTGCTCTTGTTTGCCATGCATATCTAATAGTCAGCACTAGATATGCTGCTTGGACTGTGACTGACCATAATTCATGGTTATCAACAGCAAAGTAGGCAAGATAAGCATGGTATCCAAAGCGTGAGTGAGTGTGGGGAAAGGGTTATGTAGGGTAAAAAAGGCACAGCACTTTTAGCATGTAGAATAATACAAATCAAAAAAAGAAAAAGTTGGGACACTATGGAAAATGCAGATAAAGAGGATTTAAGTGACATTTGTGAATAGCACTTGACACAACACTTGACAAAGGTCTGCCACAGTAATCTCTTGCCCATGAGGTTATATCAGGTATTGAGGAATCACGGTTCTTGAGGCAGTGCCGAATGAGGAATAAAACACCATGGTTGTTTGGTTTAGGCTTGCATCCTTGAGTTATTTAATGATATAAAGCACTGTAGAGGGAGAAATATGCAAATACCTTCAAATATTTCACACACATTTGTTGATAAACTGGAGATAATCTGGCCATCTTTGCTCCTCTTTGCTCACACTTTTGTGGATATTGCTTTCGTACCAAATCATTTTAAAGTTTAAAATTACCATATGAGATCACCTGTTTGAAATCACATAATTATTCTTTTTTAAACCCCATTACTAGCCCTATATTTCCCCCGTCCCAACTTTTAAAAAAATTTATTGTAGGCCTGAAATGTAGGAATGGATGATCATTAATAAATGAAACCAGGCTGACCAGAAAAATAAATTAATAAATTAAAAGTAAATGTTAAGACACATTGCAAGGTTTTTTGTCCTTTCATTTAGTCCATTTAGTTTCATTTAGTTTTTATTTGGGTTTCTGTTTAAATACATGCAAACTTTTGCTTAGGAAGACAATGTATTATATGCACCTTAAATATATACCTGCCTTTTACGCAAAGGTTTGGGTATCCCTGGTCCCTGATTTCGATGCCTCGCCTGAAGGGAGGAGCTAAAATGTGATCAATTCCCCATTGTATTTAAGTTCATATAAGTAGGATTATGTGACACATTGTTTCGTGTTATGTTCTTTTAAGCTGCAGTACACTATGGGTTCTGTGTATGTTTCTCTAAATCTCGATTCTCCAACAGCCTTTCTCCTCTCTACCTGGTTGTTCACCTGTGACTAATGCTTACTGTGTTCCCTCTTGCAAATCTGCTTACACTGTGTATCTTTCCTTTCTCTTTCTTTTCCTTGCTTTATTTGTTTTGCCACATTTGGCCTACTCCCATCACACCTAGGGTTTTGGTTTTGTAACTTTCGAAACAAGTGCAGATGCAGACCGCGCACGAGAGAAACTAAATGGTACAATCGTAGAGGGACGCAAAATCGAGGTGCTTCCCCAATTCCTTTCCAGACCAGCCTTGTGCCTGACTCTTGCTCTTATTATTCTCTCTGTATTCTGTGCATAATGCCTGCCCGTGCATGAAGCATGTGTGTTTGTGTGTGTCTGAATAAATGTTGGTGATTAAAGTGCAAAAAAGAGTCTGCTTTCATCCTGATTTATACCTAGTTGTTACTGTGTAAAGTTATTGGCATGCACAGCCTTTCACTTGGCTTACAATGTACCAGAGCGCCTGTATGAGACTATGCTGCTGTTCAAGATTAACCCTTCAGATGTAATTAGAATAGAGCCTGTGGTAAGATCTATTGTTGTATATCTAAGGACCATAACTAGCTTTGGGTTTCATCTTGCCAGGCATATATATATATGTGTGTGTGTAAATTTGCTTATATATGTAATATGTATTATATATATTATACATATTATATATAAAACATATAGCTCATATAACTTCAAAGGCTTAAATACTGTCCCTGAAAAATATATGTTTTAATTAGGTTCATCATGGGAAATCAAAGAGCTCCCAACAGTGCTTTAAATCTCGGCTGTTTATTACAAACAGGAAAATCCTTATTTCTCCTATATGCCCCTCTCCCCAGGGCACATACAGCTCTCCGTCTCTCATTCCTTTCCACTTGTTCTCTTTTGCTCTCTTACTACCCTCCCTCCCCCTTTTTGCACAAGGCTATTAAGATTTCCATAGGGCAATTAAGATAATTCACATAATGTACAAACAATACCAGGGCCTATATATCAAGGGAGAGTCGAGGCCAGTTGTTTCCTACAGCTAAATGACGTCCAGTGGCCCCATGGAAAAGAAAGCCATTAACGCTAATTAACATGAGGGTGAAATACTAACATGGTTCTTGTTGCCGTCGGCCATGTTTGAAATCCCACTGCAACCCGTACCTCCACAACAAGCTCACTCTCTGTTGCATAGTGAGCTCATTCAAAATATCTTCAGTATACTGCTCATAACGTCTTTCCTTAAGGGTCTGAATGTCTGGAAATGTGCTCCTGTCTAGACAGTGGTGGATCTTGAGCCTGAATCATGCACTGTTTGGTTATTTTTACTGCTATATTATGCGTGTCAGTAACTGGTGACTTGAAGTCTTTAATCAAGGAAATTACCAAATTGTGCTATGCTCTGGTTTGTTTGAATGTGAATTCATCTTCTTTGCCCATTAATGTAGATATATGCTTTTAAAAGTCTGAAGGAGACTAGTTGCAAGGTTGCAAGGCTATCTTCTATCCCTAGACCTATCCTTATCCCTAGATCAATCCCTAGACATGGTGTCAATCCACTGTAGGCACACACACTCGATCACTTCAGGACACAATTAGAGACATCACTTGACTTAAATGTCTTTGGTATGTTGGAGAAACATGGAGTACCCGCTTTCAACCAGGATCAAACCAAGAATCCTCTTGAAATGTGAGGCAACAGCACGTATGCCACCAGTTTCAGATGTGTGGTTGTTTATTTGTTAATATGTATCAGGTGGCACATGATGATTTTTTTGCATGATTACCAATATGTGAATTAGTTGTATGTGCGCACCAAAGTTGCATTTCATGTGATTGTGCTGTTTTGCATGCTGGTGTGCCATCATTTCTGATTGAATCTAACACTCTTTGTTACAATTCACACAGGTAAACAATGCAACAGCAAGAGTAATGACAAACAAAAAAGTGGCTAACCCCTACACAAATGGTAAGTGCTGTGTACTCTCATTTGGGCTTTATGTCTTATGTCTTAACCCCTTGTTCACTATCAAATTACATTTACTGGATTGGTGTGGGCTAAACACCCTTACATAATAATAATATACAGTCATGTGCAAAAGTATTATGCCACCATGAGATGTGTTGTTTTAGCAATGGTATAATAAACACATGTAGTTACTTAATCCTTTTGGTATGATACAAACAGAAAATACAAGAAACATGTAGGTCTGTACAAAGTAGAAAATAATAATTATCAGGATAAAGTTGCTTCTGCAGGCAAAAGTTAGTATTTAGTGCCGCAAAAAAGTGGTTTATTGGCAGCTACAATACTAAAAAAACATTCCTGATCAAGGTTCTTCAGACTGTAGAAAGGTCAGCATGGCATCCTGATGAAGCTGCCAGATGATGCTATACTTTTAATGTAAGGACACACCTACAGACGCCTCCTACGATGTTTTGTTTGTTTTTACCTGTTCTGAATTTTTGGGTTATATTTTAATGAAGAGACTGAGAAATAGTAATAAAAGGTAATTGCTAAAACACATAATCAAATAGTGCCGTGGTTGCCTACTACTTTTGCACAATACTGTATATCACTATGTAAAATCCCATAATTTCATTTCTTTTTAACATTAAATAACAAGACAGCAGGGGACATTTTGTTTCGAATCTCCTGTGCTTTTAGTCACCCATGGTTATAACAGTGCCAGGTTTACCTATTAAATATTAGATCACCATGTAACCTGTTTGTAACTTATTTCAAATTGTTATACATACCAGGATGGTGCTGTCTTTCAAAATGCATGTCATTTCTGGCTTAAGTGATTGCAATACACAAGGCAATTTTGGAGCCATTCCTCAACCTCTGAAAAATGTAGGTGGAGATGCCACAAGTAATGTACGACACCAATGTTCACTACACAGAAGCCTGTTTGCCAAGCTTAGTGAATTTCTTGAAAACTTATTGTTGAGAGTGGTTGGTCGAAAAGGAGGGATGAAGAGAGAGGGAATCAAAGCAACACAGACCCCCCAGCACTGTACTCGTCAGCCAATAAGGGAGGAAAGAAGAGGCCATTTTACAGGCTCCATCCATCACTGACAGTGCACCAGATAGCTCCCACTTCTTTCTTCCTCTTCTCTCTAACTCTCACTTTTCCTAGATTTTCCATTCTTTCTATTCCCAAATCCTTCACGCATTGGCCTATTCCTGTGCAATCTTCCCCAAAATCTTTTCTTTAATATTATTTATGATATTACCTAACCCATTCTACAGTATTTCCCTTGTTATTTTTTTTTACATATCCTTAGAGTTCCCCTTACTCTTCTCTTGACATCAGTCCAGAAAGTCTATGAAAACATAATGGGAGAAAGCGTTAACAAATATGCTTTGAAAAACAAATGTGGTTTCCTTTTTGTATTTCTATAGGCTGGAAGCTTAATCCCGTGGTTGGAGCCGTCTATGGCCCTGAGTTTTATGCAGGTAAAGTACAGCTGGATACATAGTCAATCTAAGGGCACTGCAGTTATTAGCATTTATAATCAGAAACATGTGGTTGTTTGTTAGATAAAAACATGCTGTACTCATTCTTATGTAGCCATACTGTTGCAGAGGCTTTCATATAACTAATCGTACATAGCATACAGACAGATCAGAGTTATTGGTAAGGCAGCTGTGGTAATGTTTGCACTCCTAGTATATAGGGGTGGCAGTACACATTTTGTGCTGCCAGATAGGTTAATACACTTGGCCCCTTTTGGCTCTCCTGGAAAATTGTCATTCGCAAAGGTCCCCTTGAGCCCAATCTCCAACAAATTGTATTAGTGTATTAAGTAAAAATACTTTAGGTTGGTTTAGTCAAGCTGAGTAGCCCTTGTTTTGAATTCACTTTGCTGCTTCCATTCAGGTCTGTGAGCTCTTGCTGTGTCAATTATTTTATATACAGCATAGCTCTGTTACTGATTATTGACTATTCAGGGTCTGATTTTACTTACTATCATGTTCATATTTAGAGAAATTTAAAGGTTCAGGTGAATGAAGGCTGTTAAAGTCTTTTGACATTTTGTTATTTCTCCCGGTTAATTTATAAGTGAGGGTGGTTGTGTTGTTTTGTTTGTTTGTTTTGTTCTGTCTTTTAAGGCTGTGCATTGTTTGGCACTTTCACATCCTAATGAGGGGGAAATGGTATTATTTCATTTGGAAGAAGTGCTGAGCACATCGCATCACTTTAACGGCCTGCCTTTTTGCTCATTAGACTAAAATCTGTTCATTCCAGGACAGCTTTACAACGGACCTCTAAATAACCGCCTGTGACAGAAAGCAGTCGTTTATCATTTTCATTTCACTCCCTCTCATCCTCTTCTTCTAGTCCTCCTAACCCTTTCCTATCTCTGTCATTTCTTTGCATGCTTTATTTTCTTCTGTGCTTCAGCCTGACGTCCCTGCTGATACAAGCTCAAATAATTAATTTGACCCCATTACATAAAATCCTGCTTTCCCTATTACCTGCTTTTTCTATATATGTCTACTTAATTTACTGCTCACAAAAATTAGGGGATACTTCAAAATGAAATATTCCCTACTATTTGTCAGCAGTGTATAACGCATATGCAGTGTGGGCTATGTACTGAGTTTGCTTATTTAAGGCATCAAATTAAAACACACACCATTTCCTATTAACACGCACCTTCTAAAAACATCCCATCAAATCAGATTTACTGTCGCCCACCACTTCAGCTTCTTGGCTAGGAGAAGCCAACAGACTTGATTTATTGGATGCTAATTTTTCATGTCGTCTTAACACGCCACTAAAGTTTGCCAAGCCTAAATGACACCATATGCCTCCATTTCCCCAGGGACAGCAAAGGAGGGACTTCAAAATGGAAATAAGATATAGATTTCTCTTACTAAATAGGGAATGTTAGTATTGCTAGGAAAACCCTTTACAAAACCGCAATCCTTTCGTCTTTGCTTTGTCTTCTCTATACCTTTAAAAAAAAGAAACGACAGAACATGGCCCATGCATTTCTTGCGGTATAATTATGGGTACATTTAATATACTTTGGGGGATGGGGGACGAAATCGGATGTAAAGGTGATTAATCACTGTTTATCAGTCCTAGTTTCTGTGCGGGAGATCAGCGAAATTGGGCACCATAAATCGTGTTGTGCTGACAGCGCACTCCGTCTCCATTCGTCCTGGCGCTACAGGTTTATTGTCCTCAAATCCTATTCAGGAGAATGACGGATGAGAGCCGCCGACTGCCTGCTTTTAACCTGTCTTGGGGAAGTCGGGTTTCTCCCTCCTGCAGCCAGCCCATCCATCCCTCCATCGCCTTCCTGCTTCCCTCTCAGAACTCCATCCGTCCTCCCGACTAACATTAAGGACTTCTTTTTGCCCAACCCAAATTTTTTTGATCTACATGAGGTTCTCTATTCATCTTTTCACCTTTCTGCTGGTTCTCTTGTATCACTATCCCCCTTTTCCATATGTTTTCAGCCTAAACATATTGGATCAAGCTATGGCAGGGCTAAGAACTAAGAAACGGATCCCTGCCTGGAGATCTTAATTGTATAATCTAGGGTCTTTTCTCTTGAGTGTGTCAGCCTGTGCTGGGTACACATGCATGAAGGACACCACGGGAAATGTAATATTGATTGATTGACTGTGTCCTCAGCCAATGTATTCAGTGCTTGGCAGCATGTTGAGCCGAGACCAACAACATGAGATTAAAATGCAGAGTAGATGGGAGGGAAATATTAATAGTGCCAGTTTTTTGATTTTTAAGTAGGCGCTAAAACATTTGCATGGCATGCACTTGCTCCCAGCTGTGTCCAAGTGATCTAACTTTGCAAAGACGCTGTCAGGAGTGACCTCTTCTGTTATTACTAAAGCACCAACACACCGAACAACAGTCATTTAAATTCAATTTAAAAACAAACCAAACATCCTTAGGAAAAAAATTATAAGAGATGAGTATTTAAGTATTTATTTCACAGTAAAGGAATGCTTGAAAATTATTTATTTTAATGTCTTTAAGACGATCTGGTAGGAAATCGTTGATATGTATCACCAAACAATGCAGGGAAATATTTTTAAATTATATTTCTTTAGATTTCTGGTAGCAATGTAAATATATGTTAAACTTTTGATGATATCACATTTAGCATATCCAATTTGTAAATTTGTCTTGGCTGAACCATACTTTGGTCCTCGCTTTAATTTCTCTGCCACTCATATCAACAGCAACATATGAAGTTTTAGTCAATTTATGCACACGTACAGTTTTTGCTGCTGCATGGACTTTATGGGGTGTCACAACTGGCTCGTGTGATTTATGGGATATTATTGAATCAGTGCAGCATGCAGACCCATAGCTCATTATGAGATTACATTTGTGTACATCATAGCACACATAACACACACAGAAAATCAAAGGGAAAAATAAGAGCAGTGCCTATGAAGGGAATTTGGGATAAATTGACCATGGCCTGGCATCTATCACAAACCACTGCTGTTTGGCATATTAACACTGGTGTTCATAGCTTAGGAGGGACAAATTAAAATGTCAACAGCTTCACTCTATATCAAGACGAAAGAGCAAACTCCTTACCTTCCGCCATCTGTCTTTCCTTTGCTTCAGTTAAAAGGCCACTGCACACCACCCCACGCTCCTCTGCCTCACTGACATCTTTCTTTTTTTTCCAAGAGCTAGTCATGACTAGTAGTCATTAGCAAAATTAAGTTTTAGTACACATCTGCCTTGCTATGCAGCCAAGCTGCTGGGACTCGATATCGGTTCCCTGAAACAGTCTTTAGGTAAAACTAGGAACCAGGTGTTCACTCTGAGAATGTACCTAATCCAGGATAATTGTCAACAGACTGCATATGCTGCTGCCAGTATATGTTTTATTTATGTAAAGTAAATAAATAAATAAGTAGAATTATTGTGGGGGTTTGTGGCTACTATCAAAAAGTGAACTACATGGTTTGCAAGAATCGCATGTCTGTGTAGTTTTACCATCGCAAACTAGCGACAAAAAATCCAGGTACACTACAATAACATCAGTGTACATCTATAAGCTGTCTCATAGTTTAATCCGAGATCAATAGTTTCTGCTTCTGTCTCCACTACATATATCAAAAATGTACACTTAGACCTGTCACATTTAGTCGATACATATTGAAAATGTATTCTATGTCTAATTAATATCAGAGGCAATTACTGGAATGAAGTGCTCATATTTGCCTGGTTTTTGATTATCTAAGCATATTCAGATGCCACAACTAGAGCTTTGCAGTTAGTAGCTGGTGATAATGAATATACGGGAAATAAATAACCTGATGGTGCTCTTTAGCATAATTGATCAACACTCAGGCTACTCTGACTAATGCTCCATCTGTTTAAGAATTAATGAGAGCAGAGTTTACATGTTCATATGTAAAACCATATGATATCATATTGTCAGCTTCTAATTCTGGTAAATGACTAATAAAACAGTGCTTCCACAGTCCACTGGGAGAGCTGCAGCACACTTTGAAAACCCATGTCCTATATGATTAGCCATTTGATTTTTAATTATTTTTTTATTTTTAATTCCTAATTTAATTTAGGAATTTAATGGTCATTTTGCTGGTGAAAAGAACAAAACCTGATTAAATCATGGGTCATCTGATATTAATTGTGATGCTGTTAACCAAAACATTGTGTTATGGTGGCAGAATTCATATGCGCTCCAAAATAAATTCTTATTTCTCCACTCACTGTCCATTTTAACAGTTTCAAGTACCATATTGAAACATTTTGTAGTTACAATACAACGTTGTAGTTCTACATTTACAGACTGTGATCTATCTTTTTCTCTACATACTGTGTTAATTCCCTTCTCTCTAATGAGCAGGACTCACACAGGACCATCACAAATCAGGTACTCTTTGGATTGTGGATCATCCTCAGCACTGAAGTGACACTGATGTAGTGGTGGTGTGTAGTATGTGTTGTGCTTGTTTGATTTGATTAGACACAGCAGTGCTGCTGGAGTTTTTAAACACATTATTCACTCACTGTACACTCTGTTAGACATATTGCTCCATCTTGTAAATGTAAAGTAGCTCATCTGCTAGCTTGTACTAGGCATCGTCTAATTCTTCGTCAATGCTCACAGTATGCTGATAACACTGCTGTGTCTGATCTATTTATACCTAAACAGCACACTAACACACTACCACCACATCAGTGTCACTGCAGTGCTGAGAAGGATCCACCATCCATGTAGTACACAATCTCTGGTGGTCCTGATTATTGCAGAACAGGCTAAAGGGGACTAACAAGGTATATAGAGAAACTGACAGACTACAATCCGTAATTGTAGAAAAACAACATGAATATATATAGTAAGTGGAACTAATAAAATGAACAACGAGTGTAGAAGCAAGGATGTGTACCTAATAAAGGGATGACCTGCAAGGCATAGAGAGAAAAGATAGCTGTTGAAGAAACTGAAACGTTTTGAATATGAACTCTGCATCACGTTAAGAGCCTTTAGTGCCACGTGCAAATGCATGCCTACTGGTAAATTACAATGATGAAACCTGCAAAACCAGGGCTTATTGGTAAAGATAAATAGCTAATAATTAGTATTTTTTGTGTCAATGGTGCTTTAAATGAATTTCTTTGAATTGTTACCTGTGGGAAAGGTTAAGAATAGCCTTCACTGACATGTTACAGAGATTATTCTGGTTGAGACTGATGGCTCAGCTGCAAATATCTGTGCTAACATGACCTCTCTTTTCTGTAGTCACAGGCTTCCCATACCCAACTACAGGAGCAACAGTGGCATACAGGGGTGCCCACCTAAGGGGTCGGGGTCGTGCAGTTTACAACACATTCCGTGCCGCACCTCCACCTCCTCCCATACCTGCTTACGGAGCGTGAGTACTTCAAATATACACAAAGTTCTTTTTAATCATCCACAGCAGGGATGTCCCAACATTTTTTGAAGGATGGCAAATTAGACTATGTCAAAATACCGGTCTCATTTTCTAGAAACATTATTCATAATAACAAAATCACAAAATGTACAGAACAAACTATATTAATTTAAGTACTGAATTTAATGTTAGTGAAGTATCTGCAGCAGGATATCAAAAGTGTGAAAAATACCACATAGTATTTATTTTATTACCCAAATGCTATGCATTATCAGACCTGCTGAACTCAATAACATGGCACTTTTACATGTAAATCACATAGCCGACTAAATACAAAAAAATATTGTACAGATAGTCCTTGTACCAGATACTACAATTTACCAGAAGAGACAGACCACTAGAAACTAATGTATCAGCCGTGGTTTTAAAAAATAACAAGGATTTCTGGCCAGCCCTCAAAATTCCACTGCATTGTGTCAAAATGGGCATTTTTTTCTTATTTGCAGCCATTTGTTTCTACATTGCATTGCCTAGAAAATGGATATGTATGATAGCCACTTAATTTCTTTACTTTTACTTCTAATACATAAAGAAGACATATATATACTCTGCAGTGATGCTAAGTGCTTAGTTATTTCTCATTTTGTGTTTTCTCCTTCCCAGTGTGGTTTACCAGGATGGCTTCTATGGGGCTGAGATCTATGTGAGTGCAGCGCTTCTCTCATTTGAACTCTGTAAACAGAATGTGAGCAAACAGTGTGGGTTTTCTCGAACCATGGCTGGACACTAAAGCTCTGCCAAGGTCATTATGCCATGTCAAATGGCCTGATAGAGCAACTGTCTGTATAGGCTATGACTCCCCAAGCAACTGTCTCCAGCCATGCTAGTTTCCGATCTGTCTGCTCTGCCTGAGCAGCTGGTGCTGAATCTTTCATAAGGCCAGGGTCAATCCGGGGTGCCAACACAATGCACCAGGAAGGCCCGTTTATGGTCACCCAGAGCCTTGTCATGGTCTAATGTCCCTTCCATAGTGACATACTGACATTACATGGAACTAAATCTTGTCTGACATGCCCCCATTTTTGGATGGCACTCTGGTTATTTTAATAACTTAAATATTGTGAAATACGCTGAGTTGTTTGCTTAGCTCCTGACTCTCCCTCCCCTTGTTGGCAAAAATGATCCATTTCTCTGCAGGAAAGGGCCCTATTATGTTAGATAACCTAGATGCATGTGTGCTTGTTTTATTTTGTGGAGTGCTTTTTTTCTCCTTTCCTCACAGTTCGTATTAGAATGTAGCAAGAAAGCCTGCCATTTCATGCTAGCCCTGTGCCCAAGAACAATTATTCTTGGCAGGGTGTCAGAAGGCATTAAACAGTCAGGTGATGAGAATGCAGGCCTCCCTTCCTAGGATTATGTCACTAGAGAGAAAACGGGAATGAATTAAGCTTTCAGATCTGAAGAACGCTAAACCGTCCAAGACAGAGTAATAATATCCATACATACATATTGTGCTTGGTGCAGACCTATACTCCCTTACCAATACTAGATGTTAAAAACACAGGAGTACCCTGTTGTTGCAGGCCACATCAAGTGAGAAATCGGTGTGTGCCATAGGTTCAAATAGAACGCCGTTGATACCAGTTCTGTGCACTGTCAAGGGAAATAAAGTACAGTTAATACAGTGTTTTTACGGTGACCTGGTTTCCTTTCGTCTCTTGCTCTGCAGCAGCTTAACATTTGCTCTAGGCAGATGACTGTCGGACATTAATAGACAGCTGAAAAATGAGTGAGAGTATCTATAATTTAGTGCTTCGTCATGTATCTGAGGCTGTGCTCAGCCCCGCATGCGCTCTGCCAGTGCTTCTATTATATGTGGACGAGATGTCAGCAAATGAAATAACAAAGCAAGGATGGAAGAGCGGAGCTGTTTCATTTAAATAGACACTCGGATAAACACTTAAGTGACTAAAGATGCTCGCTTCCAGCAAGCAAATCCATTCAGTGTCTTTACAACCCAGCATATTTGTATTGCATTTGCCCAGAAAGCGTTTTCTTGGCACATGATTATCAACTGAAACCAGCTGGATTGCTGATCTTCTTTGGTGGCTAATGATCACGCCTAATGATATTTGATGCTGCTTACAGCATGTCTATTAATAGCAGACTTGTGTGGAACAATTAATGACTTTGTCAGATGTCATCTAATGCTTATACAAGCAATATTTAGTGTCTGCCGTGCTTTGGCTTCTGAGGAGCACATTTCTTACCTTGGGACAGCTCCCTCGGGCAACGCGCCAGAGGCTTCACGTTGGCCGGCCACATTAATTAAAAGGCCCTCTAGTAGCCTCAGCCAAATCTTTCATTTGGTCCATTCACAATACGCAAGCATTGACTGGCTTTAAATGTTTGTACCAGATTCCCACTTAAAATGCTGATCAAGGGACACACAGTGCTACCATTACAATTGATTGAATTGGTGCTCTGCAGGAAGGGACATAGATAGTGCTGCTGTCACTGCATATAGAGCAGAGAGGTAAATGTGCTTGTTTGGTGCTTTGTATGATTTATTGGCTTATTATCATGCAATAGTTTCTTTTTCAGCTGAGTCATGCGTTATTGTTCGTAAGGTGATTGTGGAAGGGTAGCACGGGCACATTTTCTGAGTATCATCTTGATTATGGAAGGGCTACTACAAGACTATTATGTGTAATGATACTGCAATTATATTTCCATATTTATTTATGGTGCCTAATGGTTTTTGTTCTTTGTATTTCAGGGTGGCTATGCAGCATACAGGTATGCCCAACCAGCCGCAGCAGCTGCGGCAGCTTACAGTGACAGGTAAGAGTCTTGCAGCACTTTCTCTGTATTGGGGTGGCATTGCTTATTGTTTGTGTTTGCTGTTCTCTGTAGAATTTAGATCAGGTTTAATTCTGTTTGTAACAATGGCAGATGTCCTCACATCTGCTATTCTCCCTGTGATTTAACTTAACCTTCTCCCTGTACGCATTAGTTCTCCTTTAAGTAAATCATCCACGTGATAACCTTTGATACTAAATAGCAAAGGGGAGACAGATGAATGATTGTCTATAAAGTTGAATCAGTAAATAAGGTTTCTGCAAGACACTGTTCAGATATTGTATTAGCATAATACAGATGTACCGCACGCGAGTGAGTTTTTCAACCTCAAGCACTTATCTTAGGCCCGAATAGCTGTGTGCATTTGTGGGGGTGGAACGTCTGTTTGAGGAGCAGGGTGGTGCTGTGTTGTGTAATTTATCTGAGACCTGTGGGGACCCTGTCAGGTTGGATCAGGGCAGGTGCTGGTTTAATCTGGGTGAGATTGAGCGTGTCAGTGGCGATAAGGCCCAGCCCTGCCCAATAGCCTGAAGAGCACAGATAATGTAAGATTTATCAGAGTCAAGCACTGATCCACATCAGACCAGGTGAAGAGACTGTCGTTCTGCTGCAGTGATTTCAGCTGCCTCTTATTCTCTTTCATGCTTTCATTCCTCCCCTGTTCCTCCCCGACTATATCATTCTGTCCTTTCATGTCCCTCCTTCCACTTACAAAAAAACTCCTGCACGTTCATTACAATTAAATAGGAATATTTTATGGATATATTTATATTTGATTCTTTACACATTTGATATGCTACACAGCAGACCATAAATGCATATCAAAGGCATTACATGTCATTTTCATCATTTATTTCTATATGGTCACTCCAGAATAGGTTAGTCCTTTAATTTTCAGCTTCAAGGCCACCGTAGCTAGTGAGTAATAGAAAATGCTGAATTAGTATTATGCAAACTGCATTAAATAATTATTACACGTTTGCTACAACCCATTTCAACTCACCAGCAAATAGGCTGGTGCACTGTGCACTCTAAGGATATGTATAGAAAGAACAAAACAAGGCATGGTTAAAAAGAATTGTATTGTCATTCTAATATTTACATTTAGTCATTTGACAGATGCCCTTATCATGAGTAACTTACAAAATGTCCTAATGGCTGAGGGTGTCATAAAGTGTTCATAAAATGTGAGACTGCCCAGAGATTAAATACAAATCCTCACTTTTGATGAGAATGTCAGTGGCAGCTGGTGGGGAATGCTCACTTATGATTACTTAATTTTACAAGATAGTCATTACATAGTCATAGCAGGGTGATTCTTATATCCTTTATAGCCCTGCCTTTGTAATTAACAACATACCTATACCCTGTCCTATAACGCTGCTATAATGATTCACAATGTAAATAGTCCAGACATGGCTCCAAAAGATTCATTTAGAGCCGTTTGTCCAATTGGGGTCTTTATTCCTACCCTTTAAACCCCCCCTGCAAAAGCCTTAGGCCTGACAGTACTGTCAACAATTGGACCCAAAATTTTTTAACTTGGATTTGTTACTTCATAAGGATGATCTGGAATAAAATCTGTAGTAATCTAGTATCTCTGATCTAGTAAAGGTCTCTCTGATCAAGTAAACTGTAATACAGTATTATATGTGAGCTCCATAGACTCATTTAGAAGCACAAGCTTCAGTAAGTGTCTATTAGGCTTGTGTCTGTGACTTCAAAGCAGATTGTGCAAGCTGATCTGATCAGGAAGAGTTTCATCGTAATGAGCAAACAGCATCAATCTGATTATTTGATTGGTTGAAATATTGAAAACATTTTCTAATGCTCTTTAATGAAAATAGAATTATTAAAGTAATTTGGCAATTAATATAAAACACGTGATAAAAGTAATACATTCTTAGAGCTTAAAATTCACAAAAATGAGCAGATGAGGTAATAGAATTCATAATAACTTGTCTTATGTACTGTAGTTTTTAGTGGAGATTTCTTATGATAGAGTTGTCTGTTACATTAACTTTTACATTAACTGTTACTTTAACGTTTTTTTGTTTGTTCGTTTGTTTGTTTGTTTGTTTTTTTGGGGGGGTAGCTACATTTCACAGGCTACCTTAGAAAAAGTATTTACTTCACAGTTTATACTGCAACACAGTCATTTTCTTGCTTTGACTTCATTTTGAGTAGCTGTTCCCAAGACATTTTTTAATGTAAGCCAATTTTTGAAATCAAGTCATATTGCCATGTTTTGTATGCTTAATGAATCTATATATTTGTGTATTTATATGCAGTATGCCTTAGACAATTATTGTCTGATGATCTAAGCATGCAGTTTGCAGTATGCTAATTTGTGGTTACAAATGCACAGGCTTCATTGTCCTCATGGTGCAAAGCTAAAAATGACAACAAATGTTTCAGCCGAGTGGCTACATTTAAGAAACAAAGATAATTAGCATACTGTCTTAAGTTTGGGTACCTCCGGTCAAATGAATAGTGCCGTACTGTTATGTTGACTTCCCAAATGATTAGGACTAAACACAACTTCAGCAGACCAGCAAACTTAGCTTAAAGGTAATCTTTTTCTGAAACTTAATAAAAGAAAATACTATCCAAAATGATCACCTGGAAAGGGCAACATGCTTTATACAAACCATTTTTGTCATGTTTCATGCTTTTAAAGTGTATGTTGTAAAATGCATGCGCTAAATGTGCATAAATATGTGATTTTTTTTTAGTTCTGCAAATGTGGTTTTAACTGCATTTTAAGACTTTATTTGCCTCAGATGATACAAACTGCTAAGCGAGAATGTGAAATTGTGGCACTACTGGGGAAAAACATCCAGTCCTGGTGATGTACTTGAGACTCACAGTATCACCTGTTTACTTTGAGTCATTTTTAAGACCCAGTTTAAAAATGATCAAAAAACATATCTCTAGTAGTCAAGGATTTTAGTTATTTAACTGATGAGATGCTTTACAAACGAGTGCAAATTTGTTCAGAATGGTCAGGCTCTATGTTGAACAGCCTGTCACAGGAGTTCCTGAGTGAGTCCCTCAGAATGGCCTTAAAATCCAGCTTGACAAAAACCTGGGCCAATCTGATAATATTTCCATAGGAAATAGCCATGTCTGGGCTGAGGATTTCCCCCCGCTTTGCTCTTTTCTCCTCTCTCAGTTCATGCCCTTAGCCCTGGCCTTGCTCTGCCTTATCTGCTCCCCACAGGCCCTCATTTGCAAGCGTATGTCAGAGAAAGTAAACAAATGAAGAAGGAGAGTGTTGGAAGAAAATAAATAAATAAGCAAACAAGCAAGGCCCATCTTGGAGGAATTAGTTCCAATCCGCCAACAATGAAAAGAGTGGGAGATGCAGGTTGGGCAAACAAGCCTGGGAAAAGAAGCAAAGACAGAATGTAGTGAGTCACAGGCACATGTACATAAAATAGGTCTTAAGCACACACTGAATTGCTTTTCTTCCTGCCCTCTTGTGTTGTGTTTATTCTATTCAATATGTTGTCTTTTAACTCTGATTTCCTTCCTATTTTCTCAACCACCCTTTTCCCTCTTGTAGTCCCTTTCTCTGTCAGGCTTTTCCTCTATTTATTTGCTGCTTTCAAATTAATATTACTTTTATCACATTTACAAGCAGATAAAATGCTCACGACTTTTACACCTAAAGAGCAAAACTGAGTACAAATTTTCCACACCCTTACCTTTATGCCAGCTGTCGGGGGCATTTTAACACCAGAGTGAGAAATAATGAAGCAGGGTAAAGTAAACAGACTAGGGCTCCTGTGTGATGTAGCACTAAATGTTTGAGCTGATATCAATCCTGGAAAGTCTGAGGCTGAGTCTAAGAATTTTTTTCCCTACTCTCTTAGTGTAACAGCTGTTTGTATGGAAAAGTACAGTTAACACCATCTTAAAGCATATACAGTGCCATTGGATATTTAGTTTTAGCAATGTTATAATGACCATATATAATTGTCGACGAGTGGACCCAAAAATGTCAATAATATATAAATTTTTTTTCAATAAAAAAAGATTCAATAATACTTTTTTTCACTGATCTTAATTTCAGTCTTTAGCATTTAGAATTTTGAATTTAGCATATCTTAGTCTTTTCATTCTGTTCCTTTCCAAAAAAGGACATTCCTGATCAAGCTTCCTCTGACTATGGAAAGATCAACTTGACATCCTGGTGAATATTATTGCCCAAATAGATGGGGATGTCATACTAAATACTTGCCACTGTATCCTATAACTCTTTTTCAGATGGGGTGTGGGGGGGTCCAGCCAGTCATACATTTCCGGAATTTTCTGTTTGTGTTCTAATAAACAGACTGAATTATATGTAATGTATGGTCATTACACCATTGCTTAATCAATGGTACATTTAATATAAAGGTGACCTAAGACTTTAGCATGGTACTGTACCCAGTGATGAATTCTAAAAGAGGTGTTGGCTTCATAAGTCTTTTTATTCAAGTATATCAAACCTTCACCTTTCCAGATTGTTAGCTGATGACAATGCCAATGAAAAAATACAATTGTAAATGAACAGAGACTCACTAGTGACAATACCAATTTTCAAGATTTAATGGACACCTCATTCTTTCCTTCTCTTCATGCAGCTATGGCAGAGTCTATGCAACAGCAGACCCCTATCACCACACGATTGGACCCGCAGCCACATACAGTGTGGGCACTATGGTAAGTCCAACTTAAAAAACAATTATCGCACAGGCATAGATACTACCAATGTCATCTACGTGATCCTTTTGACTAATTTACAGTAAACTGAATAAACTGTGGGAGGTTATGATGATGGGGTGATTATGGGTAGTTTATGTTGTAATTGCATTGTGCAAAAAAGCTGACACTTACTTACTTACTTACTTACTTACTAAATACTTTTTTCATCTACTTTTGGTCATCTTCCCAGGTATCTCTCAGTTTGTCTTAATTAATTGAATATTGAGTCTTCCTACTCTGGTAAATGAGTGGGATGTTCAGACTCTATTGACTGAAACCTTAGCAATTCAGACCAGCCCATTTTCCCTTCCATATAAGAAATCTCATTTTGTTGTGGGGGTAGTTCTGTTAATGTTTGTTTTTAGCTAGCTATTGCAGCTAACATCAAAGATGAAAAATTCCAACACTGCTATCCATGTAGACAAATGAACAGTATGTTGGTTTTGGGTTTTTATTTATTTTTACAGTTGTGGGTAGGGACATTTCTAATATTAACGACCATCAAGCGCGTGCAGCAGCGTGCCAAGGGATACTAAAGAAGAGCAAAATATGTAGAGAGCAAAAAAAAGATTTCATCTCCACCTTCCCCTGCCCATGGGGCTTATTGGACAAACACTCTGCCTAAGATAAATGGCTAGAATTTACCAAGCCGACATGCGTGTGATTCTCAAAACAGTATTATTCCCCAGTGCAGCTGCTAGCTAAAAGCTTTCATTAATTAAGACCATTTTTCCTCTTCATTTACTTAATTAAAACTGTGGCCTGTATTGCTTTCTCTTTCCTTCTTCTTCTTCCTTTTTCAAATTTCCTGGCTTTCTCTTGACCACAATTTGCCAGTCCAGGACAAAACAAATATGCAGTTATCTTGTCCCATATTTTAATATTGGGGGTATTTGGGAGTAATCATGTATAACGGCTAGGTTTTTTTTAAACATTGACTAGCATATAAGGCAAACTGGTAGCGGCTAAAGAAGTCACCACGGAAACCACAACTGAATTTTTTTAAAGAAAAATTATAATAATTTAAGCACATTTTTAAAAAAGATTTATTTAATAATAAGTCAACAGGATGAAACAACCTCTTAAACGTCATCTCTGAAAGTAGAATGTATGCCAAGGATTGGGCTGAGTTGCTTTTAAAGGGGATGAGGATGGACCCTTTATAGTTTATGCCCTGGGTCAGAGCACTCCAGTTAAAACTGAATGCTGAGACAGTGCTTAACACAGAATTGGATGCCTCTGGTCTGGAGGGCAAGTCAGACAAGCCTTTATAAAGCATCCACTTCCTTTATGTTCGCTGAGGGTTTATATAGAATAGTTAATAATAGAAAGCGTTTTAATTATTTTACTGGCCATTTCAAACATTTGAATGATTTAACTATTCAGTGCCTTGTTAAAATGTCCTAGAAGTCATGCTTTAAGTCTTGTAAATCATGTACAGCCTATTTAAAAAGACTTGCTTTAGTCGCTACCCAGCAGGAATGTAGACACGCAAAATTGAACTTCACTGCATAGGAAAAGATCTGGAAAGAAAAAGGAAGAAATGGAAAAAAAGAGTCCCAATAATCTACTTTTCACTGATTGGAACCTTTTTGTTTTTCATCTTTGATGTTGCAGGCTAGCCTATACAGAGGAGGGTACAGTCGCTTCACTCCATACTAAAGAAACCCCATCCCCAGATAAAATAAAAAAGCAAACAAAAAGCAAACAACCCACCTTCTCCTTTCCTGGGAAACTAAATAGAATATAATGCTTCCGTGTTACCACCGACCCCACCTTGAACTGCCTTTTGAGTTGTTGGCAATTCATTTGAATGTCAAACTTCGAACTATTTGTGTGATTTATTCCATGATTTTCACTGATGTGTGTTCCACTGTTGTATTGATCCAGAATCTGTTTTGTTTGTATTGAAATGCGTGGGCCAAAAAAGGAGGGGCTGAACGACAGCTAGGGGGAGGAGAGGTGCTGTTCAATGAGCTTTCTCATTTAGTCTGGCCTTAGATTTATGAGCATGAGCTCAGCTGATTTATGTTAGGGAGGAGTGAAGGGAGCAGCCATTGCACTGGCTTTATGTGCATTACTGAATGGCACTGCACTAAGCAATGCGTGCAAAGCAGCAAGCCAGCCAGAAATACAGGCATAGTTAGTTCTTTACAGGGATGACAAAGGTGGATACATCAATACCTCATAGTACAGTATATTTGTTGTGTTTTGCAGGAACAGTAAACACATGATGTAATATTTCACAGAAATGTGGTGCTAGACTGTAGGTCTACTATTCTAATTAATAGATTGCCACCTTTATGAAGTGACAATGAAAGGAAAAAGAAAAAAAACATGTTTCAAAGGGGCCTCCATATGGCCCAGTAGATAAGCAGCATTTTTGCTGAATATATCATATATGCTGTTTATATTTCTGTTCTAACATTTTACAAAAGCTTATTGCTACAGCACTCTCCTCACCTTTCAGGAATCGTTGTACGTCTTCCGTATAAATTAAATCCTCAGTCACCTTAAAGATTAATATGTTGATGTACCAGTTTTAGAATATCCTGTTAAGGCTTTTTTTATTTGTTTTTGATCCAAGTGTATTCCATTACTACAGACCTGCAGAATATTTTCACAAAAATGCAGTTTATTCTGTTTTCCTTTTTTTATGCAGTATGAGAATACACTAGTGTATATTTATTGTGTATCACTATAATGAAAACTTCTTTTTACTTATACTCCATTGATTTGACCCAGGTCAGTATATCATAACAAATCTGGACAATAATTTTATTCACTGTACCTCAATGAAATAAAACAGCTTGTGCACTTTGCTTCATGTTAGGAGAACAGGGTCCTTATATCAGTGATCAAGTACCCAGAGCAAGACTTCCCAGTATGGGTGCACACTTAATCACAGGCATTATCCTCAGCTCTTATATCATTCTGTAAATAAACATAGTGTATTAATATCACAGAGGAAAGCGCTTTGCCACTACATGGTCTGTTGCTCCCTCTAGCTGATAAAATCTCAAAATCCCTCTGCTGCTTAAATGATGACGGTGAAGGCAGAGCGCTGCACTGCTGAAATATTCATTGCTGTTGTGGCAAACGCTTCTTCCAAAAGGTCATTCGTGCCATGAGATGCAGAAATACAATAACGAGATAAAACCGTTCAAAAATGGCAAAAGTGCCAAGTAAGTTTAAAAATGAGGAGGCATTTGTTTCCCTCGAGATGTTGCACATTTCGCAGTGAAGAACAGTCATCAGATGCTCAGCAACATGTGCAGATATTGATTTGCTGTTGAGGTAGTTGTATATGGGCCCCACTGAATCACAAATATAAGGTGTGTATACTTATATACATGGCCTGTGAATCCTTAATGAGACAGCAAAGATGTACAAGTCTTTCCAGGCAGATGAGCGAGCTGGGTTTAGGGGAAAAACAATCAAACCTTATCCGACACGCTCTGTACCGCCTCTCAGGTACCATGCATGTTAACTACATCACATTCCTTTAGATTTAATTATCCATACAGAGTATAGGATACCCATGACCAATTTTCCTCTTTAGTTTGTTAGTTTTCTCAAGTACATACCTGTTAGAATGGATCCATCCTGGATACTGTGTTATCAGCTCTGCCATGCTTCCTCTTTGTAAAGTTGAACAAGGTGAGAGACTCTTTCTCAAGGTGACATTACCCTGAGACCTGGCACTTTGTAGAAAGCCTGTGATAAGACATACTAGGCATTTAGACAACATACAGGGGGTGAGAGAGATAGAAAAAGAGACAAAGAGTGGGAGAAGCCAATAATCCTCCCTGTGAAATAGGGCCTCTCCTGTTTCCAAGTTGCTCCAGGTGTTGATCATGTCCCTGGGGCTCAGGAGCATCTCACATACCCATACACTGACACGCACCTTGCCCAGTAAATAGCCTCCTGCTCTCTTCCAGTGGACTAGAAAGGTGGGAGTTATATTCAGGGTGGAGCAGCAGCATCCAAGGCAATTTACTCCACAGATTAAAGATAACACCATTGAGTCAATAACCACTGATCTCATTTGAAGATACACCAGGCTTGCTCTGCGCATAGCACAGCCATTCTGCTCGTTCTATTACCATAGTGCTTGTGACTTCAGATACACCATTCTCCTGCTATTCTGAAATCACATGCAGTCTATTGTAAAACAGAAATTGGATGCATTGCTTTTTCCTTGTTGAGAAAGGGTTCTAGCATACAAAATAATATTTCATCTAAATAAGCAACCCCTTCAGATCCTGCATTACGTTCTCACGTCTTAGAATTATTTGGGAAGGGAGAAATCACTTGCATAAATAAAAATATGTTTTTGTTTCTGTATAATTATGGCCTAGTATTAAAAGTAAATAAAGAGAATGTGATTAAACGACACATTATACTGGTCATTTATTTGCTGAGGAAAATTATACATTATTGCATATCTGTGAGTGCCAAGCTAATGTGAACCCATTGAATTAGCCGTATATTTGAAGTTGAAATTAAGTGTTTCAATAAATGAGGTGAAAATCAGATATGAGTGGGCAACCGTTGTATCTTAAGTATTTGTCAAAGTCTGATCTTTACAATGTATGCTTGTGGAAGTATGTCATGGCACAATGAATAAAGGAGATTTATTATAATATATAATATAATAAGTTATCATAAAAATAGTTGTCAATGCAATGGAAATGATCAAAACTGTTTATAAAGAGTTTTAAATCCACCAATCCACAGTCAGATTGTGTGCAAATAGCTCAAATTCAACACCGCACTTGCCCACCCTAGGAGTGGTCAACCAACAAAGATTCCAAGAGTATCGCTCCTAAAGGAACCCAGGCTAACTTCTAAGGAACTAAAAGGCTGTCTCACAATGACTAATGTTGTAGTTAAGAAGACCACCATTAGGAAACAAACTGAAGAACAATGGTGTGCATGGCAGAGTTGCAAGAAGAAAGCTACTACTCTTCACAAAGATCATTTCTGCCCATCTGCTATTTGATAAAAATGACATAGAAAAATGTTTAGAAAATAAGCCTAAGCCCACAAGTTGTTCTACCAAAATATGGTTAAATAACAATCAAGTTCATGTTTATAATAGACAAATGTTTAGTTATCGCTTCACAAGGTGTCACCCAAGAAACTGAAAGCAAAGGTTCACATACTTTTACCACTCACAGATATGTAATATTGAATCTTTTTCCATAATAAATAAATGACAAAGTATTATATTTTTGTCTCATTTCTTTAATTGAGGTCAATAAAGTCATCAACGTTTTGGACTTAATTAAATTGTTTTAGAACATACTTATGCATAAATATTATTATGACAGGTAATAATAATAATAGTATTATGACAGTATCACAAACTTCCAAGCACTGCTGTAGTACTTGATTCCAGACCAATAGAGCTACCATAAAGCTGCCTTGAAATAATTTCTTTAGTTTTTTTAACACTTTCAATAAAAATGCATTTGAAACTAGCACAGATAAGTATAATCTATGCTGTAAAAATCTTTGTAAATATCAAAACTATTAGATTACCATTAGTCTTTAAAATTTTGTTTGTAAATTCAGGTATTCATTTCTTTTTTTTTTTTTTTATGGATTACCATGATTATGTTTTATTATTATAATCATAAAGGTGCTCAAGTGATGCAGGAATATAGTACACTAGGCCTCGTCGTGACCCTGGTTTGAGTCCCAGTGGTCGAGCATCACCTGGCAGTCTTAACCACTTACCATCTAACAAGCATTTCATTTTTCTTCCTGGCTCTTCCCGTTTTACATTATCCATAAATTTTTATTTGCTTTGTAACAGACAAAAGCATTTTGAATGACGCCCAAAAAACAGCACCTCCAAGCTGAAAATGTTCTTTATTATATTACATCAATATGAGATCTCTTTTTCTGTGGGAATGGAATACCTGGCTAGCAGTCATTTCAAAAACAACTGCTAAAATAAAATGTAAATAACATTTAAATTCATATGATACCATACATGCACTTTATCAGTTTGTCTTCAGTTTGGGATAAAATATTAGCTACAGGTTTAAATCTAATAAGTGTTAGTGGTGACCACTAACCACCAGCAGCTATTGAAAGTGTTTTGTTTTCTTCACATGTTCCTATATTGTTAGTGTTTACTGTTTCTCTTCAGTAAGCACTGCTTGTGGAAAAATGCACGTTACATATTGATTCATATATTGATTGTCACACCCTTTTGTAATGAATTAATTCTTTATTTAAAACACTACCAATCGAACATATAAATTCACTGTAATTGGTGTTATAGATCCTGAAACTCTTTAACAGTCCAATAAAATATTTATATTAAAATTAAATAATATTATATTAGCATGATTTCCTTTTTATAGCAGCCTGAAATCTGTTTAATATTTTATTGTAAGTCTAAATGATTGTCTTTATAGTAAATGTAAGCATCATGCTACATCATGTCTCTATCTATAGGAACAAGACACTACTACAGCTGCTCTGTGTTGTGTTATAACACAAATGTCATAATAAATATTGCTATATAATATAGATTATATTGCTATAAATAACAAACATTAATTTGGAGTCTTATAAAACACAGAACAAGAAATCATTTTACAATACCAGTGTAATAATACGTCTTGATAGTAGAAATATTATTTACAGCCTACTTTTTTCTCTTCAAAAGTCCCACAAATCAAAAGATATTTTTATACATATTTGACAAACTGGGACTTTAAAATAACGATTTAGGAACACTGACTCCAATAATGGTTTCTTCAACGCATTACTTCGGAATGTATGTGGTGTTATATTTATTAAGACAGGCTTTGGAGCATAATTACAATGATATAATCATTTAACATTTCTAAATTGCAGTAGTGCTTTAGGTTTTGGACTACTGATTTAGAAGGTCCAGGGTTCAAGTCCCAGCACTACTAAGCTGTCAATCTTCTTGCTACTGTATTTACACTCAAAACATTTTTGGACTTGACCTGGACCGAGTGCATTCTGAATCAGGCACCAAACCCTCCTACGAATCTGATCACCTGAATAAAAGTATCTGCAAAAATGTACTGTAGGGTTAGGTTTAGTTTATTAGTTTAGGGTAATTATAGGTAATAATTTATTATAGGGTAATTTTTATTGATTCTTATAACTACAATGGACTGGAATCCCACCTAGTGGACACTTACATACACTTGTGCCTGTGCTGTGTGTTCTCTGGAATAGGCTCTGGACCCAACTTACTCCCTCTGTAACCCTGAAAAGGAAAGGTTGAACATGAAAAAATATATTACTATAATTATGACATTTATTCACTTTCTTATCAGCTTAAATCTTGGACAGGGTAAGGGGAGAGTCAGCGCTTAGCCAGCAGGACAGGGTGCAAGGCACTATTATTATTACTATTAGTATTATCTGCCTGAACTTTTCCAAAATAGTGAGTAAAAGCAGGCAGCATCAACAATGAAAGTTAGCAATATAAAAGTATAAAATGAGTCATTGTTAATGTTGCACAGCAATTTAAAATAACCACCACACTTATTTACACACTTATTAGATTTTAACTAATATTAAGGACTACAAAATTTAAAAAAGGGGTGTTTTTTTATATATCTTTGTACATATTCATTTTTATACCTATACTGATCAGTGTATGTATATCTGTGTGTAACAATGGATGTTTTAACAAAATAATAAAAACATAGCTCTACTGTAGTACTTCAAGCAGATCAACAAAAAAACTATGTATTCTTTTTTTACAGTTATAAGCCTATTGGTACTCCAAGCACCGTATATAAAAGGCTGTAAATGATATTTATTTACAGTCTATCTTTTCTGAAGAGAACTCATTATGTCTAAATGTGCTACATAAAAAAACTGTGCAGTGTAGTTGGCCTATTTAAAGGTATTTATATGATGTTTCCAAATAACCTAAGATTCCAATGCTTCTATATCACACTGGATACATTTTATTTGAATGAAAAGCTCCAAAAATAAGATTAGATAACAGAAATATAACACATGAGATCATTCCCTTTACTAGGGTAGATATCTAACATTTCCACTATATTAAACTGATATCTACACTTTGGTTTAAATGGTACTTAATAGGAGCTTGAATCCCAAACTAGGCAGTTTGGCTTTACTAAAGAATATTATATGAATCCTACTGTATTATTACTCAATTATAACTCCATTAGCCATTTGTGTGATCCCAGCATCATTTAGAGTGTGGGGCTAAATAGGGCTTAAAAAGAGATGAGTGCTTAGAGGACAGTTTGCTAGCATCTAAAATGAATGTGTGAGCTTGCAGATTGTTATGATGGAAGTCTTAATTTTTCACGGATGCTGCAGTGAGCCATTTAAGAAGTGCCCATCTAATTGGCTCTGTTAATGCAGTCATTCGTAAAATGGCACCATGGGCCAACGGCCAGTACAAAGGGGTAGTATATTCTTTGCATTCTGGACTTGCACTTGAAATGGTGGCAAAGGTTTAAGAATTTAGAGAGTGGAAATAGCTTAACCTGACTGACAAATAAGGAACAAAACATGCCCCTGTATTGCTGCTATACACCAGCTTTCCCTGTTCCATTTTAACATGTGGTTTTATTCTGTCAGGGGATTTCTTTCTAAAGAAATGTTTTTAAAATAAACAAAAATGTACTTTTGTGCATATGCTGTACTATATACATGGATATATGTATACTTGGATTACACAATTAAAACCTCTTTTATATGTATAATCAATCACTCTACTATAGTCCTAACTGTGTATGTGTAATGTGTATATTTGATGCTCAGATCATGTGCAATGTGTGCTGGATATTTTTAATTCCTAAATCATACAATGTGTGCAAAAACAAGGTAGTAAAAGTTTACATATATAAAGTGATTCTGGACTATTTAATTCTTTAGTAATAGTTCTGTACATTTCTGTACATTATTAGTAATGTAAAGATTTTGTTTCTTTTGTCTCTAAATAAAAAGGGGAATTGGGAAAAAGAGCTGTTGTCACATATTAATGAAATTGTGGAATTGAACTGTGACTATATATATAAATTTGAGAGAGAGGTGTGTGTGTGTGTGTGTGTGTGTGTGTGTGTATGTGTATGTGTATGTGTGTATGTGTGTATGTGTATGTGTGTATGTGTGTATGTGTGTGTGTGTGTGTATGTGTGTATGTGTATGTGTATGTGTGTGTGTATGTGTATG
>JAVSBV010000024.1:3065865-3091976 GCA_033117975.1 Parotocinclus spilosoma | reverse complement strand
ACGTTCTTTGGTCCGATTAAGCGGAATTTTGGTCCAAATAAGCGAATAGCATTACACGTATATAATAGGATTTGTTTTGGTACTTTAGGATTTGGTCCGAATAAGTGGCTGGTCCTATTAACCGGGGGTCCAATTAACTGGATATAACTGTATACCTAGATGTGCTAAGTGCAGGTCATTTGACCACTATGACTTCCTACTAGAATTGCCGTGCTGAATTAACATACTTTATGGTTTAAAGTATTTAGAAGGTGATACTGCATTGCATGATCATTAACGTGATCTTGTAACTGCAGAACCACAGCATCAGGTATTTTCTGGAGAGACTGATATGAATAAAAGTCAGGTTTTGGGTGATATGTGAATGACAGCGTTCCAATCATGTTTTCAGCTGTGTTTTCATATCTGACACATTTATGTATCACTTTTAATCAGTATTCTTGTGAAACTACCCCTTAAATTTGCGTTACAAGCACAGAGCTGCTACAAATTTTAAGAAAAGAATCATTGTTACATGCTAGTTTTGATCTGTCTTATTGCTTGGTATTGGTGTGAAAAAAATGCATATTCTGGTCATGATGAAAATGTGCCAAGGTAATCCAAAAGCTTTAGTAACTGTGTAATGTTAGCTTGCTAGCCATACTACAGAAATATTAATCGACTATTAAATCCCAGCTGGCAATGAAATGGGATAATTCCTTAGGAAGCCCTCTATTATTAGAATCTGAGACAGTAATTATAAAATGTACAGTACACTGTTGCAAGCAGACTTTGTAAGCCAAGCTTAATCAAGTTGCATAAAATATACACTCAGAGATGTACGGTATAATATTCAAGGGCATGTGCATACAGTGTGTGAAATAATGTCTAACTTGGTAGTGTAGCAGTGCTGTGTTATTAGATACTAAGAATAGCATAATTAGATGTAAATATGTCAATATTTATCATATATAAATATATGAATGTAAATAATTAGACGATTAAAGTTATTAGTAATGATTGCACTACAGTTACAGTTTCATTTTCAATACACTTCTCCTGGTGATGTTCATGGTGGCAACAGACAAGGTCAGTCCACATTTCTTATCCCCAGCCAAAGCTTTCAGATCCTCCAGGGGGATCCCCTGCCATTCCCAAGCCAACTGTGAGGTATAATCCCTCCAGCAGATCCTGGGTCTGCCCTAGGGTCTCCATCCATTGGAAAGTGCCACGAACCGTTTCAGTCGGAGCCAAACAAAGAATATCAATGGTAGATGCCCAAACCACCTCAACTGGCACCTCTCGAGGTAAAGGAACAGCATCTCTACTTGCTGTACTGGATGGACAAGTTCATAACCCTGATCCCTTATATTAAGCCCAGAAACCCTAGAAAAAAATAATTTCTACCACTTGTACTCATGACCTTACTCTTCCAGTCTCCAATTCTCCCAAAGTCATTAACATAGGTGAGGTCAGGTCTTTTTGATTTACTCATTCTGAAGTACAATATATTCTCCTCTAGGGGTAGGTTTTCTTCCTCTACCTGCAGAGAGGATTCCACACTTTTCCCGCAGAGTACCATCACCTCAGACATGAAGGTACTGATTCTCATTCCTTGAATGAATGAATTATCGTTCCTTGTTGGAAAAGCATTGCAGTCTAATACAATTTATGTTTTAGTTTTTAGCACTTTTGGTTTCCTTATAAACATTAGTAAATAATCATGATATAAAACTTTCTTTGTTTGTTCAGATAGCTGTTGCCATTATCAGCACCATTTAATATATCTTTCAAAATTGGATTATAATTGGATTGGATTATAAAGTATAGCATTGCTTTCTGGTGTAAAGCTGCAGTCACACTAGACTGTAATGAGCAACATTTTGCATGCAAAATACATTCATTTCAATGGAATTTGCTATGCTGAACAATGCATGCTGTACACCAAACTAGTGGTTTTTGCCATATTACAATTGTGGATACGGTGCAGAGAGAGGAATTGATCTGAAGAAGGTAGAATTGATTGCTACTGATGAAGCACTATCCATGATTGAGAAAGAGTGGGCATTGGTGCAGCATTTAAAAGATCATCACCCTGGCCAATTAGCATACCACTGCATAATCCAGCAGGCATTTCTGTTAGGTGGCTCAGCAAAAGCAGATTACAGCAACATCTTTGGGCCAACTGGAAAGAACTTTCTGTCCAAAAACAAAAACTAGAATATTTGTGGATTTCATGTAGAATGAAGAGAAATTGGAAGCTGGTGCTTTTTGGCTGATATAACATCCTATCTAAATTACTTACATGTCAGATTCTAAGGCGGGAACAACACTTTGTGCACCCTCGTTTTCCAGAGTAAGCTTGAAGTGTTCAACATTTGAGGCCATGGCATCTATTTCTTAAAACGTTTGGAGCAAAATAAGCGATGCTGTGGCCATCTGAGTTATGTGGGGTGTCTGGAGAAGCTCAGTAAAAATGTAAAAACTCACTTTAAAGACTTCATCCTGGGTAAACAAGTCATACTGTCTTGAAAATCAACTTTTGGTCAAAACTATCACAGAATTCACAATGGAAAAATAGAAAGTCAGTTCACAGGTCAGTACTGCTTTTGGAGTGTTAATGAATAAACCTGGCATTAAGTGCACTAGGCAAATTGAAAGGCAATCTTTTTTCATTTTTGGGCCACACTCCCTATAAAGTGTGAAAGTTTACCTATTTATTACAGGTCATGTGGAATATTAATAAGCTGTATAGTACTTAAAATATGCCTACATATTAATATTCTGGTAAGATATAGTCGAATAAATATTTCAAACAAGCTCTCCATTGGAGTTGTTTATTACAGCTACAACTAATGTATATAATAACTAATATATACTAAAACTAATATATATATATTTATTTCAACCATTGGTGCTATGGCGGATCCGTGAAATATCCAAAAAAATAAGCTACTTTATTTATGCAAGCTACCACACCTGGCAATAAGGTGAAGGAAGATGAATAGAACTGTTTTAGCACAGATTACACAAGGGAAGGAAACAATTGTCAAGTTTGATATCCTGGCTCCGGAGAAAGACAAGACTGGCAGTAACAGCCTGAGTTGGCTGTGGTGCCAACTTCAAATTGGGAAGACTGTGGAGGGGTTGTGGGGGGTGTTACTAGCCAAGAGACCAGATGCCAAATCCCAACAACAACTCTGTTTAACTTATTATTTTCCACCTCAGACAATTGACTCAGTCTCAATGTTATACAAATACAAAAAGTGCAATTCAAAAGGCTGCTCAAAATGCTTTAAAGACACTATTTCTGGATTTTAACTCGTACCATGGGAACCACAATATTAAAATGACATAATTGACTTTTAATTTGAAAAACAACAGCTTTCAAAATGGGAATTATGAGTTACAGACCCATACTTCACAATTCTACATTGGTCAAGTATGAAGCATAAGCTCCTGTTGATCCCTGATCTAAATATGGAAGCCACCATGGCAGAAAGCATGAGGCTGGCTCATTAAGCTAGCCTACAATGCAAACTGACGTTTCATCTCATGTGAGTACAATTTGTGTAGCAATGTACAACTAATGGGCTCTGTTTTAACATACATGCCTGCTTTTGGTTGCTTACTTCTCCCTTGATAACACACTGCACAAACAACTGTGTGTGAGACATGGCTAATGTGAAAGCAAGCAGATGTATCCCAGACAAACAAATGAAAAGACTGGAAATCTAAGCACAGACTGTTATAACTTGCATTTTTTTAACTTTAATGTGTCATTAAATGGAATGGCACAGTGGTTTCCACTGTTGTCTCACAGCTTGAGCACCCCAGGTTTGAGTCCCAGCCTGGCTACGGCTTGCATGCAGTTTTCCCAGTGTCTGCCTAGCTTGCCTTGCACTCCCATTTCCTGCAAGACATATGTCGACTGGCTTTTCTAAAGTGTCATAGTTTAAGTCAGTCACTGTGTGTATGCAAAGAAATAGGATTTATAATACCAATAATTATTCTCTCTCTGTTATAATAAATATATGAATGGCTTGAACTCCACCCTCAGTTTGAATCTCACATTGCTTCATCCATGCAGACAAAGATACATCCTTCTTCTTCAACCTTCTCCTTTTAAAAAACCTTCTTATTTTAATGGACCTCTTTGTGTTGATAAAACAAATCAATTACATTTAAACAAATGCTCCATTCACTTGAAATAACCGAATCTGCTATAGCCAGTTCTCAGCTAAATTAACTTTCATCTCACTTAAATAAGGATGTTTCTATATTTTGCCTTTCACTTTGTTAACCCTGCTTAAGATGGTGCTGGTCTTTTGGAGCTCAGGGATTCACAGGGTACAGATGAGCATGTACCGGTACTCTAAACAGAGCACCAGTCTGTCACATGGCAGGGTTGGGGGCCGTAGCCATGCCTGTGTGATGTCTGATCCTGCAGGATGGCATCATCAGGTCTCAAACCATTTTTTAAATACATCAATTTAATGACGTAGTGGTGTAAAACTATTTTATAGTAAAACTGTCATATTTAAAATACATTTAAACATGATTCTCAAACAATGTATTTAGCGGTTGTTTTTAGCAATTAGGTTGTTTCTACATTTGTTCAATTACTGAAAAACTGAATTCAAATTTGTAGAGGCACACTGATAGCTGCCTAAGCATCAAGAAAAGCCCACCCCTCCACACCTGCATACACAGTTATATTCTGGAGTGAGGGTCTGTAGCTGCTCATATCAAATTTAAAACATTGATGCTTCCCTACAAGCAAAGATGCTCCTACCTGTCTGAAGGCAGGCATTGATTAAACCCTGCTCCTCACACCCTTGGAGCCAATAGTGCAGCTTAACTTGACCCACCATCCCTCAAGACTCAAGGAGCACAAGCATCAACGTTCTGTTCTGTATCTGCAATGTTGAAGTGGATTGAACTTCCCTTTGAGTCTTCAAACTGGGGCTGAGCATTTGAATTAGATCCTACCTTGCATTTTGCAAAAATAAATGTACTTTCTGTACCCAGGTGTAAACCTGATCTAGAGATGTTTGCCAAAGAGACTACAAAGCACTTCTTTGGATAAGGGCATGTGCAAAGGGTCAACTCATAATAATTCCATCCACATAGATACAGTAATACTCGGGGCAGCAATGAGTTCACCAACAGCTTTAATAATGAATACCACTGATCAGATTCTCTGAATAACGATGGATATATTGGATTTAACTGGATTTATTTAACTGCGTACTGTTATTAATTGGATCTGTATTACAGGTGGAATATTAAATTGAAACAGCCGTGGTTCGTGCAATGTGATGATAGCGGGAATTCAACTGAGCAGGGCTGAGTAGTGTGTACAAGCCTGCATTAAGTGTTTATTTGCCTAATTATGTAGTGTTAATTAAGTTGGAAGCTTTCTCCATTAAGGCAGAACACTAGCATCTGCTGCACAGTACTGGGGGAGTGAGCAACAGCGCCTGCGAATCCAAGACGTTGCGGCCAGAATTCACGCCAAACACAGCTAGCGAAGAAGCATGCATGACTTTAGTGGACCAATTAATGAAGTGATGTGAGAAGGGGAGGCCAGTGGGACAGGACAAAGTGCTGGCATCTGGGTCTGCAGCCCATTAAAAGAGACTATTCTGCTGTTTGAACACCCATAAAAGGTTCATTAAAAAAAGGGAGGACTCGTTTAACACTTCCCTATTGTGTACTACCTATTCCCCCATCGCATGACTGTGACCACAGAGCAAGACTGGCCAATAAATGTTTTATAGTTGTACAGTCACAGGACAGTTGCCTTACTCTCCCAACATCCCAAGGCACCAATCGGACGCAATTAAAAAGGGATCATGCAAGTGGAACAATTGGCCGAATGCACCTTGGAGACCCCTCGTCTAGGAAGAACGGAGCCCATAATGTTTTTTAACATAAATATTTGTTGGATTAAATGACAGGTGGTGGAATGGTAAAATCTGAAAGGGGTAGCCAAAGGAATTAATCATGACTGACTGTGCCAAATCCCATAATGTTGATCACTGGGAATTTTTAATCATCTGCCTTTTTCTTTAAGATGTACCCTCCCTGGTGGTGTGCTTAATGTGTAATTTTGTCAAACTAGAGTTCTTCCAGGCTCAGAGCAGCCAGGAGTCATGTTAGCAGACCTCCATTAGCGCTTAGCCATAGGGGGGCATAGGTCACCTAAGACCTTAGTCACTCAAGCAGCAAATATCCCTTTAGCTATAAAGGTGCACAAGTATCATGCTGTCACTCTCTGTCTTACTCTTACTTGCTCACTTTTTATCTCTTACTCTATCTACCTTAGAGTCACACTTTTTCCCCACTCGTTCTTCCTCTAACTTGCCTTTCCCTAACCTCTTGTCGTTGCTGTTTTCTGCCTTTCCTTCCTGCTCTTAACACCTCTGCTTTCCTCGGTCTGCCCAACAGAAATATAGATGAAGTGTAGAATGTTGTGGAGTGTTCTAAGTGACTGCAGAAGTGTGTACACAAGGCAGGGTCTACAGCTTTGCTTTCCCACACTGAGACTGGAGAGCTCAGCCAAGCACTGTTAAATAAGACATCGCTCAAATGATGAAACCATTTTTAAAAATGGTGATATGAGGTGGTGAATAAGGCTGAAACTCTTTTAAAATAAATATAGCCTGCAATCTAGTAATGAATTAACCCTTCGCATTGGATTGGTTATGAATGCAATGCCAGTTTAATTCAGGGTTAATTAAACTGTGGAAATTCTACCATTAGCATTGCAATTTCAAATATTTCATACTTTTGTCATTGTCAAAAATGAGGGATCTTGATAGCAAGTCATTAGACAAGATGAGGGTGAAGACTGGAGATGGGGAGTTCGTGTAGCACTGTTCAACTCCTTCATCTCTAACACAGACGAGCAAGAGTTCAATCTTTAATGTATAATAAAACATCATAAAAATTAAACCCACAAGATTTTGTTTCAAAATGCATCAGTACATTTAGGTACATTCCCCATGAAAAATTTATGTTGCCAGCAGGCTTCAGAAGTAGATTATTTATTATATATCGACATATGCTAATAAATATGCTTCGACATATTCAAAGTGCATGCCAAATTAAAAATTGATATTGCTTGTGGCCGTCAGACATAGAATATGCATGATGTGCTGTTACAGTCATTCAATACCGGCAGATTTGTTCCATGGGTTAGCATCCAACCTGCAGGCCTGAACATCTCTGAGAACAAAGTTTCCACATATTAAAAGAGCAGTTTATTGTATTTACGCACACTAGTCCAAATGATCTTAGTCAGGCTGTCTGAATGGTAGTCATTATTACAGGTAAGCGTGGTTACAATAACTCCAGACGTTGTGGTCGTAAACAGCCAGGCAACACTGTGGACCCATGAGCAGAGGCAGGATTTGAAAAGCAGAAGTGTGTGTGTGTGTGTTTAGCTTATAATTTATTATAAATAATTTAGCGTATTTCTTATTATTATTGTGAATTTCCATAAATTACAATGTGTAAACCAGTTTTGTTTTTATGCAGTATCTCTAACACATTTACACACAGGTTTTCTTAAGAAAATGTCCTTTATACTTACACTACAGCAGCATAAATAGACTGTGTGTGGTAATGTCCAGTCAACATTGATTTTGGTCAATGGCCTGTTTCACAGAACGTGAAACCTGTACTGTAAAGAAGTGATTCAAAGATTGGAGGAAGCCATTTTCTTTAGTATTATCTTTATCTAAAGCACTTTATACTTTGAATACTCCCATGTGATCATTTGAAATAAGACTTAATTAATACTGATCCTGCTACTCCAACCCGATCGCATATTAATAAGGTCTCCTGAAACTTGCAGTTTAACTGGAAATAAGTGCAGAATGAGTACAGAGTCAAACCCAGATATTTTATTATTATTTTACACATGTGGCTGCTAAATGGTTTGGTTCACTAAAGGTATAATGTCTTTTTATATTCCTGTTGATTTTGTTCATACAAGACTTTGTCCTGAATCTGTCCTAGCCTAAGAATATGATCTGACTGAACAGAATTAAAGAAGTCAGGATCATGTCAGATAAGCACTTACATTCAGAACTGGGTGTCTCAAACTGCAATTCATAACACGGAGAAAAGCATCTACGCTTTTGTACTTTATTGTGCTTTATTATTGCTATATATTTACATTTTACATTAACATTTACAGCATTTATCAGACGCCCTTATCCAGAGCAACTTACAACTTATGCAATCTTACAATCCAAGCAATGGTGGGTTAAGGGCCTTGCTCAAGGGCCCAACTGTGGCAGCATGGCAGAGGTGGGATTTGAACCCCAGACCTTCTGGTCCAGAGGCCAGTACATTAACCACTAGGCTTCCACAGTCCACACACACATAAATAATATATATACATACTTTTATGCAGCCCACTAAACTGGTCCACTTTTGCAGGTAGTTGTGGTCCATTCGAAATAGGTAGTAAACCACTGATCTGGGGACATACAGGCAAGTGTGCCATCAAGTGGCAGGTTTATAGCAGTACAGATGCAGTCTGTGTCCGTCTCTCCAGCCATGCAGGCGAGCCATTCTGCATAACATACCAGCTAGCTTTTCAAAGAGGAAGGAATTATGGTATACAAACTGGATTAGTTGGAATAAACCTGCAGCCACACTGCCACCTTAATGCATGTTATGGAGAAATGTGTACCATCCTTATTTTTTTAATCTAGCAGCGTTTCATATTCCTGAATTTTGCACCCACAGAACATTAACCAGTAAAACTGTGAATTTATTTATTTATTTTCTACCTGTTTAATCCAATTAAAACTCATGGGGACCCCCATGGGTACCAGCCCTGTAAGCTTTCAGACCAATTTTACTGAGGCATGTGCCCCACAAATTACCGGAAAAAAGTCAATTTTACTATTGATTGATAAGACAACAGGATACCATGCAAATTCATTACATGCACTACATTTCCCATAATGCCCAAAGTCTTACCAAAAGCTTTCATGCTAATGCTTTCATTCAGAACCAGTTTCTTTCATTTTTCTCATGAAGTTACGAACATCCGCAACCATTCATTCACAGCTCATAGTTATAATTTTAATAAATGCAATCAATAAAAGTTCTTTACTGTTAATTTGTTTGTCATTTCTCATCCATGGCAAAAAAACACCCATTTCAATTATTTAATCTGTTTAATGTTTAACAGGCTTATTTATATGCACAGTTGTGCCCCTCTAAATTCTGTGTGCCCTTAAGTACAATAAGTAGTCTAGAAACACTGCTACCAGCCCATTGCAGGGCACATACACACACTGTGATGATTTTTCCTCTGAATATTACTGTAGATTATTGACCTCCTTCATTTAACCTTAAACTTAGTAATCTACACAGATTTGTGCACTTTTTAGAGATGCCAGCTTAGTATAGCGCATGTCTTTTAAATGTGGATGGATACCAGGGAACCTGGAGAAAACCCATGCCGATATGATAGAGGACATGTAAACTTTGAAGACCAACCCAAATCTCTGAAGCTGTGAGTCAAATTAGCTGTGATAAAATGCAACTATCAATAATTCTGTATTAGATTATAAGCTTTTGAAGTCAACTGCAATTGCATTCAGTTACAGCCAAACCCCATTATCTGATGGTACCTCATTCCTGGAAATGGCTTGGATAATTAAATATTTGGATAACAGGAGAATGATTTTATTTCTAATTTGAATATACCCTTTCTCATCCTGGCCTTCCAAACCATTCAAACTTTTACTGCCATCCTAATAATATACTGATCACAAAAATTAGTGAATTATTTCAAAATGAAATATCTCCTAATAAAATGTCCCCTCATTTTTGTGAGTAGTGTAGATTACTGTAGTCTCTCTCTCTTTTTTAATTCCGTGTGTCTGTGTTAAATATTCACCTAAATGGAAAGCCTGCAAAATGTGTAAAAATGCATCACATCTCATTGCATCACATGTGTCCATTCAAGGTACTTCCTAGTAAATGTTTATTTCTGTAAGTGCATGAATGTATTTAAACTAAGTCAAATATTGTATAGTGACTTATGGTTATACATTACTGGAAGGAAATAATTGGAAGGTGGAGGTAGAGGCTAAATGCCATTCAGACATGCCATATATCAGTTATATTAGACTAGTGCAAACTCACCTGGTAATAGTTCTTAATATACTATGGGTAATTGGATAGAAACTGTTTGGATAATAGAGTTGGAATGTGGATTGTTACGAAGACTTTGATTACGATGCAAACAGCCATTAATTGCTATAACAACACTAGTTTAAGTGATATTGCAAACATTTATATTAAATGTAGTACATTAGTTATGTCAGTTAGTAACATAATCTCAAAAATATGGCTTTAATAAAAAAATATTTTGGTTTTATTAAAAGTAAGTTTTGTTCTTTATGCAAAAAAAATAATTCAGAATGACTTTGTGGCTCAGGCTGAATTTAAAGACATGCAGAATCCCTTCCATATTCAATGTGTGTGGAAACACAACTAAAAAGACAGGAATATTTATTGCCTTTTTTCTGACTGACTTCACTGAAAGACTTAGAAGTATTGTTGAACTGTTGAAGTACAGCGTATTGTCTGAGTACCCCAAGAGAAGCTTCCTAAAGCAGTCAGTTCCAGGTCTCTTCACACAAGCCTACCATGAGCGAATGGGGAATTGATGGCACTCAGCAGCCCCTGGAAACAGATGCCAGCACACCAGCGCAGGACTTCAAGGACTAGCCATTGACAGGTGAGCCACTCCAGCGAGCACAAATTGTCCTCCTCTGAAAAGTGCTTAGCTCGTCTTCTGGTGGGCCTAGGGAGGGGTAATGACTGTTATATAGGTGGAGAGTGATGGAAATAGGTTACAGCTGAAGCGTTTTGCTGCTTTTTGCACTGAGCTTTTAGCTCTTACTCCTCCTGCCATTTTCCTCCTCTGTTCCACACTTGGTGGCAACTGTAAAACCAGAAAGGTTCACATTGTGAGTGTGTCCATGAAGCAAAGAGGTCACGCAGAGGCAATACAGCCCATCAGGCTCAGGACTGGAAGGGCAAGCGGAAAACGCAAATAATAGTCCTATGTCTGAGGAGAGAAGCGGAAAGGAGGGATGACAGGAAACCTCATGCCAGATATAGTCAGATGATCTTAGACAACTGGAGATAATGCAGCAGGCTTAATTAAAAAAAAAACTGAATTTAGGGAAAAATCAAGCCATACATACTGGCCTGGTATTTTGAAAAATGAAAAAAGCAACCACTGGCCACTGAGAATGTTTCATAATACGTAAATACAACAAAGTCTCACACAGTCATGCCTAGGACAATGTATCATAGACATTCCATCTACCTTTTTTTTGGAGGTGGGGGCAACAAGACTACTTATAAGTAGTATATGTAATGGGGAGAACGTAGCACACTGAAGAGTCAAGGATCAAACCATTTTTATCAACAATTTTTCATCAATCCAGTTCAGGATTGTGGGGCTATGTAGATGACTTGTTAGCATGGTTCAATCCCAACCCTGTAGAGACTCTGTAGAGATTGCATGTCCTTTCTGTGTGCACGTGTGTGTTCTCTGGTTACTTCCAAGATTCCAGTGACATATCGGAATGTGATAATTGGTGGCTCCAAACTGGCCCACTGTAAATGTGTCTGATTTGTATCAATGTAACTTTGCTCCTGTCAAGAATAGAAATGTATGTTGATGCAACATTAAATAAACTGGATGTAAACTGGAGCATATGGGAGTACATACAAACTTCATACAGGTGGAGTCTAGTCTTTGGACTGTGGGAGGAACCCGGCTTACCTGGACACAGAGAGGACATGTAGACTTCAAACAGAAAGTACCCAGACCGCTCCACCTGGGCTTGAACCCAGGGCATTCTTGCTGTGAGGTGATAGTGGTAGCCACCAAGCCACTGTGCTGCTCCTACTCACATTTTATGCAAAAACAGGATATAAACCTCAGGGCTACCAATTTCTCCAAAAGTCAGTTAAGATTGTAGAGTTACATGTCCCATAAAAGTATCACACAAAGATTATGGCACAGTTAATGGAGTAATGGACTAATGGAGGTTCTAATGTTAACATACATTTTCCAGTCTGGACTGTGAATGACTAAATGATTAGTATTTGCATCATCTGATCTAATCTCCACCCCACTTCTGTGACCCAGGTTAAAGTACAAACGCAAAGGTACATATAGCATAAATCATCAGTTCTTGTTGCAGAAATAGCCCACAGCTCCAAACTTTTAAAATCAACAAGTGAAATGTTAGTGTTCCCTTAAGCAAATGAAAAAGTATTTTTTCAGTCACTATTTGAGGGCAACAATAGACTCAGTAATTTGGACATTCAGGGGAAGTTTACTCCACCATATATTAAGCAATGTTCAATAAAAACCTTTTAAAAATACAATTGTGTTATTAGTTTAGGCAGAATGAGAATGTCCATTATTATGACTTGGATGAAGGTCAGACTACATTTTCTAAACATAGTTGCAATTGGCACTTTCCTTCATGGCACAATGCAGTAAACTGTTAAACCAAATGAACATCTGTGACAGAGCTCTTTGCTTCCAAACTCAATAGGTTTTACAATTTAATCTCAATTGATTGTCATTGAGCTGAATATCTATATGGTGTTCGCAATCAAAAAAGGAAAATATGTGACTTATATTGCCCATATTTGTTAGAGGCTCTTTATGCATTTCTGAAATAATGATCTGAACTATTTTTTTAAAGAAATATAAATGAACTTAATAAATGTATGCCATATAACCGTGAGCACACACTGCAAATAGAAGCTTAATCAGAGGAAATTATTTCAGACTGATCGATTTCAAGCTGTGTGGGCTCAGTTCGGCAGGGCCATCACTATTTTAAACTGCTTCTCTCAATTGTGCGTTTTGGTTGGCTCAGGACTTTCATTTTGTACTTTTTAGCATAATAAACAAATAGCATATATGACTCCAAACAAGTTTAATAGCTAAACATAGTGTCTTCATGAAGCACAGCTTATTATTTTTAATTAATGGCATTTTTTCATATTACATATAGGGAGAAAATATTAGCCATACTTGCCATCTCCCCTGGGCCCTCAGCCTTTATCATAAATGAGTAAGGAAATTTAATAGTTGTCTTCAGACAGTAATTTTTCTACATTTGATAGGAATGTTCCAGCATCATCTCTCAATATATCAATATAGATTTGTGATGTATTGCTGAGTATCACTTTTATCCAATATTCTTCACTCCATAACTACTTCTCTTTATCCCACTGTAACCTTGTTTTCTTCAAGTTTGGTGTTAGTCCTGCTTTTCTTTTTATATCTATGTAAATCCCATTTCAGTCTGGCCGATTTATCAGTTTTTAATTTGTGCACATTTTGTATTTTCAAGATATCTAGCTTTGAGTGTTGTATCCTGGCACATTGTTCTTTGATATCCTTCCTATTTTGTTTATACTTGCAAAATTTTAGACACAGCTAACTGGGAGTAGCCAACATCTTTTGCCACACTCCGTGTTGGATTTCCTCCATAAAGGTCTTTGTAATAATACTGTCCAGTCTTTCAGTTGACCACTGTCATGTTAGGGCCATGTTTTCTTTCAAATAATTAGCTCATTAAGGTCTATATGCATTTTAACTGTAAGACTAATTTGCAATATTAGACTTGAGCAAGTATTTGTTTAGAAAATACAAAATTCAGGGAAATTCCACATTTTTTCCCTTAACATGAGTGATTCCGTAATTATTTCCTCTACTTGATCTATGAAAAAGGTTGCCATTAATTAAAATAAATTCATTTGTTTGAGGTATGCTTCATGGAGTCATGTTGTTCAGCTATTAAACAAATAAATCTTATTTTCTACAAAGGAAAAAAACACTGGGTGACCATCCTTTAAGTGTGATAATTCCATATTTTTTGCCAGGGGCATTTATGAGGTTTTTCTTCCGAATTGCTAACGTAGCCTTATAGTGTATTTATATCAATTTGATAGTGGCTTGGTAGTAAAATGTTTAAAAGCTAAATTACATATCTTCATGAAGCCGACAGGCCAAAGAATAAGATAAAGATATGTCTTGTCATTTTTTTAAACTTTTTTTATGTAACATTTGCAGCTCATTCTTGCTAGTGGCTAAGTGGCAGTGGTCCAAAGCTTGCACTGAAAATCTAATTTGAGAGGCTGTGATAGAGCCAAGACCAGAAGCCAAAAGTAAATCTGCGCACTCACTCTCTCTTTGTCAAAGAGGATCAGTAGTAACATGCTTAACTGACTTAAATGAAAAGTACTCCCGGAAGACACCTAAAAATGAGCTAAAAGCCCTGAGAAGGGGGCTGTGATGTTGTGTCTGCAGAAAAAGATTGCTTGTGGAGCAAACATACATTTGGGCCCCTTTATACCTTTATACTGATGGCCCATTATCATCAAGAGGAAGGCTGAAGTGCAGAAAAGCACACATCAGCAGCTATTCATTCAGTGTTTTTAATGGACTGGACACTAAAACCACTGTTTTATGTGCATTTACATTTTAGCTTGCAATAGACCAGCTAACAGTTGCTTTATGCTGGTGAAAACGTAAAGGGATTTTTGAATAAAAGAATAATATTCACCAACTTATGAGCTTCTTAGGCTTGCTGTACTGTACTGTACTGTAATGTTTGCATATAACCCACACAATTGCATGAAGTGTCAAATAAGTTATTTGAGTAAGATTATAAATGAAGGTGCCACTCTTACTTTGATTTGATCATTTCATGATTTCATGGATTTCGTTGCTAACAGTTGCATTTATTTATGTATACACAATTACATTACATTACATGCACAACACCTTTACTGAGGGATGAGGGTCATAATTTAGTAATTGCTTCCTTTCTGTCTGCAGGCTAACAACCTGTTTTGAACTTTTGAATTGCGATTGAAATATCTCTCTCTGTGTCCATCTGCCACTTTTACTGGTGCCTCGAATGGCCAACAGGTGAAAGGTCCCTTGTCCAGCTCTTTTGTCTCAGACATGAGCATTTTTGTAAACATGAGCACATATGTAGCATTCCTGGCCAGGCCAAAGTCACAGTTGACTTAACCATTGGTTGTCTGTGATGGTGGACTTGTGAATTACACTGCTTCTTTAGCTGAGTGCCTTTCAGCATATTAGCTATACATAGCTGTAAAAATCATCTGTCCAACATGTCAGCTAAAAGGTCCTAAAGCAAAATGGTATTTTAAAGAATTTTTAAGAATGGTGTATAAAATAATAATATAAAAATGCCATAAATAGATAATGATCCATACATTTAACCTATATCTCAATTGTGCTGCAATTTTAGAAGCAAGTTGGGTGTTATAATGTAAGTAAATTACTTAAATTAGTATCAGAAATTAGAGTACTTTAACAATGCTATAACATATGTTGTATATTTCTATGTCTGTACAGTCATCACAAGTGGTCAGTAGGGTTTTTATCTGCCTCATTAATAGCATAACCATATGTATTCTATTTGTACTCTATTTAACATTATTCCTATTTCTTGAAAAGAAAAAGGCCTCCTTTAAAAAAAAATCCTTTGAATGCTGATGCACATTTTTGATAGTTTCAAAATATTAAATGGTTATAAAGGTGGAGGGAAAGGCCCTGTTCCAGATAAATTTTCTACAGATACCAAAGCATAAACCATGGGAAGTTCCCATGGACATGAAACAATTATTCATTCAGTGACCACAAGGGGGTGACAGTGTTTCTACAAACAAATGTAGTGATGTAGTAAAGTTTACTCGAACTTAGGATTTGAGTGCAAACCTGATGGTGCTTCACCTGGGTCAAGTCTTAAGATTCAATTATATCCATCATTTTAACCCACATTTCAATGTAGATAAAAAAGACTAGATGAAATCTGGTTCAATTGCCTTTAACTTCCCTTAATAACCTGATTAGTCCAACTCAGTGTCATGTCTCTAACCAGAAGCACAGGGTGCACCAGTCCATCTCAGGGAAAATACACACACTCACACTTTGACACTTAGGATAAACCAGTTGACTAAATGCATGTTGGATACTAGAGTACCTGGAGGAAACCCACAAAGACCCAGTCTGGGCTGGAAATCGATCCAGGGATCTCGGTGGCTGTTGGGCAACAGCAATAACCACTATATCAGTGCACTGCCCAGAACTAGAGATATTTCTGCAGATCTAAAACTTGACAAACATGAAGATAAAAATATGGCATGTGCAGAAGTTTGGGTTCCTTTCTTGCAAAGTCATAGAAAGATGTTTGATTACACAAATTAGATGTAAACTCACTTATCATGATTGAATAGGAAGGAACATTTGTATGGGGGTGAACAGAAGCACATTAAACTGGATGAGAGTGCCAAAATTGACTGTTCAGTAGGGTGTATGGTCACCCAAGACTGTCAAAACACACTAAAGGCGATGGGGCATGGACAGTTTCAGATTGTCCAGCAGTTCTTGTGGTATCCTCTGCCACACTTGCTCCAGGGCAACTTCCAGCTCAAGCAATGTGGGAGGCACCAAACAGGGGGTCAGTCCAGAGTCGGGATATATGCACTCACGCTGGGACAATTTAGACAGAGCAGGTATTCTAAAAAAACATGCCTTTGAAAGGCGGTATCAAACGCTTTGCTAGACGTCTTCCCAGTACATCACAAACATGTTCAATAGGTTTCAGGTCTGGAGAACGTGAAGGCAAGTCTGAATTGTTGCTGATGAGTCAAGTCAAGAGTCAAGTCAAGTCACCTTTATTTATAAAGCACAATAAAAAAGTAAAATTAAGTTACATTAAATTAGAGATTGCATTACTATTACTACTACTATTGCATTTATAAAAAATCAAATGCTTCTTTTTTATCGCTTCGTATTCATTTTGAGGTATTCACTAATGTTTGTGAGCAGTGTACATATTGTCTAGCAATGCTATGTGATACGGATGTATTGACTAACCCAAGATGTTGCAGTGTTTCCCATATTCTGACTTATTTTAAAACTGATTATTACATCTTGATTTTCACTCTTTTTTTTACTGTTAAAGGTGGATAAAACAGTCATCTTTGTGATGCCTTCTGGATGGACAACTTATGCGTGCACAATTGACCCACAGAGGGTAGGTCGGCTATTCCAGTGCAGGCATACCATTTAGCACACATTTAGGTCTGTGAGTTAGGTGCCAGAACCCAGGCAATGAAAATGTAGGAGTAATACATGGACATTTTTGTTTTTAATTAAACATCGTTTTTAACATAAGACCCTGATAAAACAATTTAAAAACAAGCTGTAAAAAGCAGTAAGGAATTTGATCATTGTAAATCATTCACACATCACTGCAGTATGTAAGCACTCTGTATGTACCGTTTGGTACCAGTAGCATGTGGCATTGCCATCTGGACTGCATCAAGATGTTGTTTGCCCACATGCTCTTGAACTGATTATGTTGTGTGAATAGGTATGATATCACTATATATATATATAGCTTTATGGCTACAATAAAGTTGGATGTAATAGTACAACACAAGCTGATAGTAGCCGTTAATGACTGTTATCAATCTATCACCGATAAAACAGGAATAAAGCCACTTTACTGTACTTCCAGCCATTAAAGTCAGAATTAAATGTCAGCCTCTTAACTGAGCGTGTTGAGAGATTGGTGATGCTGTCATTTTGCTTTAAGAGGATAGAGTGTGAAAGAGCTGGACCCCGCTCTTTTAACAGCTTTCTGAGCCAGGAGCTTCCCCTGGGTCAAGTGAACTTGGTTAGTGGCTGATCAGGCCAGTGAAAATGAGACTTCCATACAACCTATTATTTATGCTTTTACTAAATGTATTTTAATTGTTATTATTTGCACATTATCATAGTGTTTCAGGAAGTGCAACTGAATGCTAAAATAACTGGCCTTGAACACATGGAACTAGTTTTCTTTAGTAAGTCAGCAAAGAAAAAAGAGCATTTACAGCTGTTCACCATAAAATCTGTCTTTTTCTTGTTTTGACTCTGTTAAACATTTCCTGTGTAGTGCCACAATACAGAGGGTCCAACATTATTATGATATACTTTCAGAGTTAAGAAAAAACCTTACAACATTTTAATAATAACCAGTTTAACCTATTCGCTAAATAAAGCAGTATAAATCAAATGAAAAATAACCAAAAACCATTTAAAATTATTTTGTACATAGATACTCTATAGAAAAAAAATTACAGTAATTTACGTTTATACTGTAGTTGGCTTACAATAATTCAAAGAACTCTTGTAAACATGCTTGAATCTGTGTTTAGAGGGATTCAAACTGCAGCAGGATAATGAACCAAATGCATGTCAAAGCTTTGAAAGAACTACTTGAAGATCAATACTGCTCCCAGTCATGGGCCTACCTTCACAGTCCCCTGACCTAAATTTCACTAAGCATATATGGGAGCATTTAAAGTCAGAGAAAGCCAAGCATTAGTTTTCTTCTTACTCTATTACACCCAACCAAGTATTTGTATGTTATATTTGAGACCAACTGTCTTATCTGTTATTTTTATTTAGCTGTATTTTATAAATGGGTATAAAAAGCATGTTCTTTCTTTTATTACTTTCTTTGATTACTGTTCAAGATGGATAAAACCTTATTTGCTTGCAGCACATGCCCGGTTCTCATGCTGCAGAGCATACATCCAGCACATGTAATTTACCTGGCTGGTAAGACCAGCCCATCATCACTTTATTGCTTATAAGGAGTGCAGTGTCATGTTGTTTTGTGTATAGTCTGAGCACAGTTGTTTAATAAAACCAGAAGCTGTTATAGGTTACAACTGCTGTACTGCAGCTAATGTATCTGGCAAGATACCATGAGTTAAATAGGTTCATTATTATATTCATAAGGATAATACACTTACCAGACCACAGACACATATGCTGGATAACATGAATCATCCGATTTTGCACAAAGTCTGTCAGTTTGAGTGCACATTGTCATTACAACAAAAGTGGGAAAGTCGTAATCAATTCTGAAATTCATGTACTGTATGTTTCTATGTACAGGATGAGGGGGCCTATCTTTTGTTTGGGACATGACTGCCATCTTGAAAGCTGCCATATTGGATCAAGTGCAAGTTTTTTAAATGGGAAGGTGGTCATGTAGCAAATCATAGCAGACAAGAATCGTCTGAGAAATCAATTGCCGCAATCAGATTCGCAATATCTCTTGGGCTTCAAAAAGGTACCCACACAAAGTTCAAAGCTTTGTTGTTTGTTATAGGTAACTGAAGATGGAATTGATGATTCTTATGTCCAGGGAACACAGCTGCTGTATCATAGCCACAGCCACAGACACACAACCGACACCCAGAAAGACTACCAATTTCACATAGCACTGTTGCACCCCTTATAGCCAAATTCAGAGACACCGGAACTGTGAATGACAAGGCACATATTAATCATCTTCTGAAGACCGCTACCGACATTTGACTCACACTGTATGTAAATTCAACATTAAATTCAAACCACTATCCTAATTATGATTTGTAATGAAAAACCCTTAATTATGTTGAGGAAAAATAGAAAAGTTTTTACTAGTGGTCCCAGACTTTTGATAAAAAAATTATTAACAATATTACAAAAGTCAATATAAATTCTGTTTAACAGTACCATCAAACTGTATTGTAATTAATCTAAGCACCTTTTTCAGTTTGAACGTTACCAATATAAAAGACAGTAAAGACACAATATTAAAAACTGTCTGTCAACCACATTAAAACCACTCAACAACTACGAATTCATAATGATGAGTATATAATGGAATAATGGTCAAACTAGAGTTAGAGTTAGAGTTATCCTCTAATATCCTTCTTAAGTTTCTAAATTCAGCTGATGTAAATAAAAAAAACAAAAAAATATATATATTATAAATATGGACTGGCCGATAGCAAACGTTACAAATATTTACCCTCAACATGTCTTCAGGATTAAGATGATGCATGTGTATTTAATTTCAAATGTATGTCTGCTAACCTTCACTCTTTGCTTTGATAAGGTGACCACTGAAAGTTATATAAGTATCAAAATCATCACTGAAGACTGCATTTTCTCTCTCGCCCTTAAAAAGGCGCACCCACACCTCATCATCTCTCTCCAGCTCCAGCATCAGGCTCTGGCTTTGCATGATTGAGCGATCGCTGGGCTGCGCATACAGGATGGCCATTTCCTGTTCGTTCTTCATTAAATGCAAATACGTCTCCTTCTGGTTCCATGTGTGCACATTGAGGTTAAAGAAGTAAATCCCTGGAATATAGCAAAATAATTTGCCTGTGAACATGTTGAAGTGGCCGTACAGGTTGACCAGCTCTGTGTCAAACACAAGCGGCTGGTAATAGTCATTGCTGTGTAGGGCCTTCTTGCGGCCTACAGAGAAGGCAGCATAGTAGGACTTGCAGGGGTCCCCTGGGGTTCCGATCCCACCCTTGGCACCCTTCATGCCATGTGCTCCTCTCTGGCCTGCCTGTCCTGCTTTGCCTGTTTTCCCATAGGGTCCTCGTGGGCCGGTTTCTCCTTTTTCCCCTGAATAGAAAAGGGTGGTAAATATAAAACTATAAAAATATAAAGCCCCATATGTTAAATAAGGGGTTTACTCACTCTCACTCACTATCTTATTTGCTTGATCCTGTACAGGGTCGCAGGAGAGCCGGTGCCTAGCCGGTAGCATAGGTCACAAGGCAGGAACAACCCTAGACAGGGCACCAATCCATCATAGGGCACATACACACACTGACACACTAGGGGCATTTTAGAGACACCAATTCCCTTAACTATTTAAACACACTTGCCTTTGGACTGTGTAAGAATAGGGAGCACCCAGAGAAAACCATCAAGGAGGACATATGGAGAGTACTCCAGGGCTACGCAGGGGCTGGTGTTGCAGTGCCAGAGGATGATCTCCCAACCATGCTCCTCTCCATTAGACACATCCAATAATTTCTGCATGTTATGCTCAACATGGCCAGAATACAACATAAGGACTCTGCCAGAATTCTACTTAGCTTAGCTTACTAATTTATAACCAATTTCCCTGTCAATATTATCTGCCATGTTCCAACTCCTCTAAATAGCTTTTTAAATAGCTGTTTGTAAAACCCTGTTTAGAAACAGGTTCATTTGTTGCTTAGTCAGTGGGAATAAATCTGTGGCTGAACTACTCAAAATAGAGAAGCAATTGTCAGGTCATTTTATGTCTCATCACCATTCTCAATGTTGTTTTGTTCCTAGTCCTGGCTGTTCTTGCTCCTGTCCACTGTCTGCGCATTCCTATTTCTTGCATGCATTCTTATCTGTTTATGCTGCACTTAGCTACCTACACTCTGTTTTTCAGCATATTCATGATTTAACATTCTATTTATTTCATTGTTGTTTGCTTCGGAGTCTACATCTGTCTTGTATTGTGGTTTTGAGCATTAATTTCTAGTCCTGTGCTCATTATCGTAACCACGCATGCTGTTTGTTTTCATTTTATTTTAGTGTGACCACTTAGTTGGTTTTTACTGAGACCTATATTTTTCTGTTGTTTCTATGCTTGTTCACTCTCTTTTGTACCATGATGCGATTTAATATAGCACCATGTGCACTTACATCCATGTCTGTCCTTTTTCCCGGTTCCAGGCTTGACAATCTTGCACTTGTTTATGGCATATATAGGTTGCAACGATTTTGTGGCAAATTATGGTGTTTCTCAACTATTGTCCTTAGGATTTTTTTAAATGTATGTGTGATATTACGATATGAAAATCAGATGTCATGCACAAAGGCACATAGACAGGAGCCAGAAGCCAATCTAATGAGCAGTTTTGATTGTTTAGCACCACTAACATCCTATAGATGCATTCTATAGCAAACAAGAAAACACAGAGTGGTGTTTTGAAGTGGTTGATGTTTCTGATTTTATTTTATTCATTAAACAAATATGTATATAATGTTTACCATTCAACTGTTTGTTACCACTTTTCTGCAGGGTTAGAAAAGCATAACTGCACATAACTGGTATAAATATGTTTGTGGCAGCATCATTCACCTTTTCATGTAATTTTATTTTTGGAGCATTTATTACAAAGCTTACATATGTCTTGTCATTACCCTCTAACAAAAAGCAAAAAATTGAAATTGAAATTCTGTTTTAGTCACTAAACAATTTATTTAGTTTAATATGTGCCAATAAATTACCAAATTACATTTGTTTACATATAAAGTAAGTCATCCACATGAAAACTGGTAATACTGGGCAATTGCAATTATCTATTGACCAGAAGGATGAGGCTTTACATCAAACTGCCATGCTGCCACTGCTGCACCCTTAAGGTTCAATTTCTTGGAACGTAAGTTGTAAGACTATACCGGTAGTATAGTCTTGGATGGGGGTGTCTGCTAAATGCTGTAAATGTTGAGCAAGGCATAGCCCTCTGGTGTCCGTGTTTATTTAAAGAAAAAGCTTTTTGACATAAAGTATAAAACGAAACTAAACCCACCCAATTACCCAACTGAAAAAGAAATTCATTGTTTACAGGTGATGCATAAACTGTACCTTTGAGGATAGTGATGTTTATCTGTGGAACCACCTGGTATTGTGGGTAAGTGCTGCCATATTGTAAAGGCTCCTCTCCTGGTTCACAGCATCTTTGGCACTCGGTTCCTCTGCTCTCACTGCAGAACAGAAAAACTGATTACTGTCCTCATACTGTGTCATAATTAGCATTCAGTAATTGGTTTAATTGAACAAGCATTAGTTAAATGTATTGCATTGTATTATGAATGGATTTCACTCATTATGTTGACTGCAAGCTGTTCAAGCTGATTGTTTGCTTGAGTGAGTTATTGTGAATTCTGCCTCTATTGGGGGGGTGTTTTTCTTACCTGATATCTCTGTGGTAGTCTTTGTTTTGGTGCTGATCTCTGGCTTCATGTCTTTCGTGATGTGTTTCGGAGTTCGTAGTCCTATATGACTCAGTCCATCTTGCATACACCAGTAGCAGTAGTCCTACAGTCAGCATCGATATGGAACGGGAAATACACATCTGGTGCATCTAAGACATGAATAAATGTCAGTAAAATTTTACAAACGTAAGTTGTGTCACAGCATTTTTTAAATACTTGTGGATAACACTGTGTATGCACAATAGTTTATGTCTATATAATTGTGGGTCACTTGTCCAAACCAGAGAGAGTTTACAAAGTTGTGAAGTCCTCTTGTGGGTTTGAATCTGCTTTGACCCACATTGAATTTCTATTATTTGGTGTTTACTAATTATATATTTAGAAACTATGCTGGTTTACCATGATCAAGTGCCAGATTGACGGCACAATGATCTTTAACCCTTAATTTAGACCAAGCACTTTTGTTAAATGCAATGCAGGGCGATGACAGTTTTAAAACAAGGCATTATTTAAAAGCTGTAGTGGTAAGAATGTTTAAAAAATGGTTACTGTAGACACCTGCTTCCTTCCACATGGTTCATAAGAGGTAGTCTTAGACAATGTTCAGTCTGTTGTTCAGTTAATGAGGTGTGCATTACTATGCGTGAATAAGCGTGCACTGAAAATGTAAGCTTGTAGCAAACTTTGTGACTGTAGACACGCACAAGGGAGGAAAAAGTTGGATTCCCTTTTGCTTTTATACATTATTCATTGGTATTAGTTTAAAAAATGCTAAACTTGGAATTTTGGGTTCCAGCACTGAGAAAGCTTGGTTCACAGTCAACATATCTATTTATCCCAAAGGTATTGTATAAGGCTGAGATCATAGATCTGAGGGCCAGTCAAGTTCTTCCACGCCAAACTCTGCACACCATGCCTCCATAGACCTTATTTCTGGTTTTGTTCAAGTAAGAAAATTGTTTATTTAATAAGTATAGTAGCCAAAGTTAAAGTTGTAATTATGCATGCAAATATCCATGGACCAAAATAGTCTAATTTTAATATGTAATCTCTGGAACCGTTTGAAAATGCAACAGAGAAAATGCAGAGAAAAGTAAGAATGTTGGCCATGCCTATCAGGAGGTTATTAAGGCATGTGATACCATTACTCCTGTCATCATAAAGTGTTCCTGGCCAAATAAACATCTCAAATAGTTTCTTGAGAATAATGGTGAGAAAATTGCATGTTCTGTAAATAAAAGCTTTTATTTGCCTTTTAGTCTATGATGTGGAGTCTGCATGTCCTCCCCCGGTCTGCGTGGGTTTACTCCGGGTACTCCGGTTTCCTCCCACAGTCGAAAGACATACGTGTTAGGTTAAATAAATATATATATATATATAGATATATGTGTGTGACTGGTGTTGAGAGATAACCTTGTGTATGGATATAACTTTGTGTGTGTCACTTACATGGCCACTGATGCTGATAGCGATGTTAAAGAAGCCAAATAAATAAATAAATAATAAATTTAGTCTATGATGCTATACTTATGGGGAACCATGTATATGTAATTTACTTTGCACTACAGACTCATTGTAATATTCAGTTCTGTGCTTCTTTCAACAGTTTCAATACTAAAATACTGACTGCTAGGTAAATTGTCCTGCAAAACAAAGAATGGGTTTAGAAATGGCCTTGAAAGTGAAAACATCCACTGGAAAAATGGTTGACAGTTAAATCACTGCACACCTTTATTTGCTTCGTCAAGATTCTGTTGCTGTTAAATCTCCACTTGAGTGACTAGTAATGGCAATTTAATAAGATCTGTTCCGATTCTGATTTATTTCTATAACGCTCATTACAAATCAGTGTTACAATTTGCTAGTATCTTTTATTATCTAAGGCCAGTCCCTAATAGAGCAGACCTCGGGTGGCAGTGAGAAGGAAAAACTCCCTAAACATTATAAGGAAGAAACACTCTTAAGAGAAACCATGTGCTTGAGAATTTGTTTTTGAACAAGCTGCACAGTCCCTGTCTAGTGGTATCTATTTAAAGGGTGTTTTGAAAGGAATTTTCATGAATGAATGCACTTGTAAAAATGTGGCAGGAAATTACACTCAGATCCGCCACATCTAGGGCACCATATAAATGTGAAAAATGACCTAAAGTGGTATGAAGAAACAAAGAAAGGAATTTGCAAGCAATTTACATGCTATGCTATTGTAAGGTCTGGTCACCTCTTGCAAAATTATATTTTTCAATACGCTTAAATGGAAAGTACAAAGCCTTAAATATAAAATGTTTTGCACATGGTAAAGTTGCTTTGAGACAATGCTCCATTGCAAAAAAAATCATTATAGAAGTAAATCTCACTTGAATTGACATTTTTATGCATACCTATAAGAAACACATTTTGCATACATATAAGAAAAAAGTGTGTGTGTGTGTGTGGTGTGTGTGTGTGTGTGTGTGTGTGGTGTGTGTGTGTGTGTGTGTGTGTGTGTGTGTGTGTGGTGTGTGTGTGTGCGCGTGGGGTGTGTGCGCGTGGGGTGTGTGCGCGTGGGGTGTGTGCGCGTGGGGTGTGTGCGCGTGGGGTGTGTGCGCGTGTGGTGTGTGCGCGTGTGGTGTGTGCGCGTGTGTGGTGTGGTGTGTGTGGTAGCCACTCCCGGTAGGCTGATCGATCACCTGGAGAACACGAAGGGTTTTAATCTCCGAGCTTTGAAGTTCCTGGTGATGGACGAAGCAGATCGAATCCTCAACATGGACTTTGAGTCTGAGGTTAAAGAACATTTTTGGAATCATTCTTACACTAAAGGTGTTAAACAGGAGTCTAAACCAGAGGGTTCAGGGTTCAAATCCCACCTCTGCCACTGCTGGGTCCCTGAGCAGGGCCTTTAACCCACAAGAGCTGACCACTGACACACATCTTACACACAGCAAAACACTGACACACACACCTAATACACAACTGCCCACTGACACACATCTTACACACAGCAAAACACTGACACACACACACCTAATACACAACTGCCCACTGACACACATCTTACACACAACAAAACACTGACACACACACCTAATACACAACTGCCCACTGACACACATCTTACACACAACAAAACACTGACACACACACCTAATACACAACTGCCCACTGACACACATCTTACACACAACAAAACACTGACACACACACCTAATAC
>JAVSBV010000024.1:3050113-3065765 GCA_033117975.1 Parotocinclus spilosoma | reverse complement strand
TGTGTGTGTCGCTTACATGTGTCCACTGATGCCGATAGCGACGTTAAAGAAGCCAAATAAATAAATAAATAAATACATTTACTTGATTCTGCGCTTGTGCAGAATGAAAGGATTTTAAGTACACAGGATGTTTTGTCTGCACCAAACAACTACCCTGTGGCATGATAGTACAAGCCAGATGCTGATTACAGCAGGTTCTGATAACCTTAGTTCAATTTTCCCAAAGCCTGAAGTCTGTTCTTATTTTTGTATTGAATGTTATGTTTATAGGTGATACAATGGTTTAGCGCTGTTGTCTTACAGTGAGAAGGTCTGGGGTTCCTAAGTTTCCAAGAACATATCCTGGATCCTTGACTCTGTGTGGAGTTTGCATGATCTCCTATTTCTATGTGGATTGACTCCAGGTGTTCATCTGACATTCCAAAGAGATGCTTTAGGTTAATTGATAACGCTAATGTGGTCCTAATTTGTAAGTGTGTGCCCTGTGATGAATTGGTGCCCTTTCTAGGCCTATGTAACTCACTAGGCCGCTAGGATCTGTCACGACCCTGTACAGAATGAAGCGGGGAAAAAACTGAGTAAATGAATGCTATTTTTTAGATGCGATCATAGCATAATGCTTACTCGTAGAGAGAGTAGTAGTGTAGTAGTGCAGAGTAAAAGTAATGAAAATCCTAGGTCTGTAGACAGATTTATCCAAGAAAGGTTTTTAATAAACACAAGGCGAAGACAGTGTAAACTTCAAAATGCTCAGAACCTGCTCTTTTAGCAATCTCCAACAAAGTCAGGCACCCACACAGACATGGGCCAAGCATGGGTCATAACAATTAACATCTAATCATCTCTGTGTTGCTTCCCATATCAGCTTCTCTGTTTTTACACTTCTAACATTTTTTGATAACAAATTTGTGAAGTAGTCTGAGTTTGACAATAATGGTATAATGAAAGGAAGGGAACAATCTGGCTAATGGTCTTGTTGATGCACTGGTAACATACTTAATACTGCACTTGTTAATAATAGAACAAAGTCAGTGTATGATGTTTTGACTGTACCAAGTGATTATCTGTCCAAATTAGGGAAACACAAAATAAGATGATATGTTTACATGACATGACTATCTTAGGCCAATTATGTTATTAATGGAGGGAGTTCTCAGAGCATGTTCCAGGCCTAGGGCAAACAGAGGAAGGGCAACAGAATATCAGAGGGGTCTACTTTGATCAGTTCCTCAGAAACAGACCTTAATGTTTATCTTTCTCCTCTGCATACTTTCTTTTACTGTCCCTTATTATTTCAAAGCGTTTCCTGACAGATGTGTTGTGGTTTGCTCTGGTTTGAGGGGAAGGGAATTGGAAACACTGAGTAGGCTTCCGGGTGGTTATCCTTGTCAGTAAGTAGTACCATGCCACATACTGCACATTACTGAACAATTGTCTCTGAATCCAATTAATGAAATACTGGACAACATAGGTTACAAGATAGGGCACAAATCCCTAATAGGGTACACATACTCGCACTTTAGAGACACCAGTGGACCTAACGCCTGTATTTGGAATGTGGGAGGAACCCAGAGTGCCCAGAGGAAAGACACACAGACACGGGAGAACAAGCCACCTTCATACAGGCAGCAAGTCTATGCCCAATATACAGTAAATCAGTTGCTTGGGAATGTTTGTTAACACTTCAGAATTGATGGTCTGCATACAGACCTTTTACTCTTTTTAAACATGTGGTTGTTGATTTACCTGTATGTTTTGGGTCAGCCTGAACAGAAAACCCCCAAAAATGGCATTTTCTTGATACTTTTGATTTTACAATAAATTCTTCCTTCACCTAGTATCACAGTGGTCTATAATGTCAGACAAAAAAAAACATTCCCAAACAATACTACCTCCTCCACCGTGCCTCACTGTTGGGATATGAATTTGGTGTGGGTGTGCAGGGCCTTTTGGGGCACAGGTCGTTCTGCAGTGGCTCAGAAGTTACTGTCTCAGATTACTGACCAGAATGTTGACTATTAAATTTGTGACACTGCCACTGTTGGACTCATGAGCATGACCCTCTTATCCCTTTTTTACTTGAACTATACATCATAGTTGTACATATACAACCTCAATTCCATTTGAGTTGGGACGTCGTATAAAACAAAATACGATTATTTGCAAATCCTTTTCAACCCATCTTTAATTGAATCCACTACAAGGCAAGAGATTTAATGTTCAAACAGCAACTTTTTTGCAAATATTTATTATTTTGATTATGATGCTTATGATAATATCATTAAAAGATTCAGAGAATCTAGAGAAATCTCTGCAAGTAAGCGACAAAAACCAAGATTGAATGCTTGTGACGACACTGTGAATGGCAATCTGTGAAGGCACCATTAATGCTGAAAGGTACATACAGGTTTTAGAGCAACATATGCTGCCATCCAAGCTACATCTTTTTTTAGGGACGTTCCTGCTTATTTCAGCAAGACAATGCCAAGCCACATTCTGCATGTGTTACAACGTCATGGCTTTGAGGTGAAAAAAAAGTGCGGGTACTAGACTGGCCTGCCTGCAGTCCAGACCTGTCACCCATTGAAAACGTGTGCGCAATTATGAAGTATAAAATACGATAACGGGGACCCCGAACTGTTGAGCAACTGAAGTTGTACATCAAGCAAGAATGGCAAAGAATTCCACCTACAAAGTATCAAGAATTAGTGTCCTTAGTTCCCAAAACGCTTATTGAGTGTTGTTAATAGGAAAGGTGATCCCCCTGTCCCAAATTTTTTTGAAACGTGTTGCAGGCATCAAATTCAACATGGGTGAATATTTTCAAAAAACAATAAAGTTTATCTGTTTGAACATTAAATATCTCGTCGTTGTAGTGTAGTCAATTCAATATGGGTTAAAAAAGATTTGCATTGTGTTTAATTTGGTTTTTGTTTACTTATTGTCCCAACTTCATTGGAATTGGGGTTGTAGTTGAATGAAACATCAAACTACTTGTAAGATGCACTGAGTTAGGGCATCTGGTAAATGCTGTGAATGTAAAATATTTATACAGCTGTTCCCTGCCATCATTTTTTTGTCCAAACATGGCGTTGTGTAGTGCTGCCAAAAAAGTTGTTTGTGTCACATTTGGCTTTCAATAGACACAATTTTCTTCAGTGTTTTATATACTGCACAATATTGTGCAAAAGCCCTAAGGCATAATTAGATCAGATACACTGTACCATTGTTTTTGGTATAATGACAGTATATACTTGTTTTTCACTCTTAGAAAAAGCAGCTTCAATAGGCTACAGTGGTGAGTACATGGTGTGCCCTTTACCTCACACTTGAGCAATAGTAGTGATCACAAAGTTGACTCTACTACAGTCTGAAGAAACTTGACCAGAAATTATCTAGTATTTTATAAGGGTAGCAGCCAAGAAACAAATGGTTTTGAAAGGGAACGGGATAAAAAGGTTAAGACATTCTAAAGCTCACAAAGATGGCTCCACAAATGGTGGCTTGAGAGCTTTTTAAAATGTTGTAGTGAACACATGAACAGTTAGTTTAGAAAGATCTAGACATGAGTCAGAGTGGTGTCGCGTTGTCACCTCACAGCCCCAGCTACTGGCAGGTCATTATATATGTTGCTCTAACCGTGTCTGTATGGGTATCTTGGCTTCAAGTGTTAGGTCAACTGGTGAAGATACAGACCAACAAATTGCAAACAACACTGTTCTATTCGTCTATCAGCTGCTCATTTTAAAGCTTATTCGTCATATTGATGCATATATTAAATTTGGCATAAGTTTTAGCCCAAATGCCATTTTTAACACAACCCTTCCCACCCCCAATGGTTGGGGTTTTTCCCTAAAAGCACCTGTAAGCAACACCAAGAATTGAACCCAGGTCTTCATACACTGCTGTCTCGATCAGCTGGTTCTACCCACTGAGACACTGGAGCTGCAGTTTGGAAGCAACATTCACCTTGTAAAAAATGTCTGATTTTAAATTGGCGTTTTCTCACTGAAAATAAACCACATGTTAAACGTTTGCATATATAGTTTTTGACACACAAAGTCACAGCTTCCGCTTTAAAAATTTCCCAGTGTTCTGGTTTTATCCCAAACAGTTTTATGTAAACAAACAAAGGCGCTGTCCTAAACTGAACTGTGGCTGTGAAGAAAGGAAGTTGACAAATCATGAAATATTTTATTTATGTAGTCAGTCAACCAAGACTCAAAATTTGATGTCTAAGTCCTGCTCCATTATTTTTCCACTGAGACAGAGTAAGGAACTGTATAAACATGTGGTGTAGTAGTGTTTGGATATTTCAGATAAATTGCTGTGTGAAACATTTCGTACAATACAGTATTTATACAAATCAAATTTCCAAGTAAAATTAGAACTATATAGTCATATGAGTGGGTCTTATTATGGTTTCAGACCAAGTGATACCAAACTAAGTGCTTCCATGTTGTTGTTTTAGCTAGGAAGCATACTTTAGTACATTTAAATGGCTAAGACCTTTTCAGTTAGTAAATCGGATGTTGTTGTTCTGCTTTATAGCCACTAGATGGCAGCTTTAACAAAGAATTCGTATAATAGATTACCGGCCCAAACACACCGTTCATGTTAGCAGTATATATTTATTATCCTCATATACTGCTGATAAGACTTTTCATTGATCTTTAATTAAAACATTGACCGAATACAATTCCAATGACATCAATTCAACGTTTTTTAAATGTAATGAAAATTATAACTTAAAATGTTTATTTTTTTTTACTATTAGCAATTTTCTCTACCCCCATGAACCAGCAACATGAATTTTGATGACACAATAAATAATATGGCTCTCTAATTGTATTTAAGATGCCCTTGTTTAAAACATTTTAATTTATCTTTACCTTACCATTTTAATGTGTTGCAGGCCTGAAATGAATAGATAGGTATTTATTAACAAATGAAATAAAGTTAACAGGTAAAATCAAATATCTCAGATTCATACTTTCTGCAATGAAATAAAAGTCAATGTAAAAAATACTGTGTTTTCTATAGACATTTTTCAGACTGTCCCAACTTTTTCTGATTTCTAATTCAATTCTCTATCCATTCATCAATGGTGAGTCCACAATCGTATGACCACAGAGCACATCTTATCTGGATATTTTTGGGGGTTGGACAGCCTGGTGGAGGTGGAGTATTGGTGCTTTCAGCAGGACAATGCACCATGCCACAAGGGTTGTATAATCCTGGATTGGTTCCAGTAACACTTCCCGCAAATTTCCTATTTCACTGGTCTTCACAGTCTCTAGATCGTAATCCTATAGAGCATATGTGCACTAAGTGAGAGGGTCATCATTCCTGCAGAACGAGTTCAGCATCTAGTAGGATCAGTATCTACCACAACAAACTGTGCATTACTGAAGGCCAAAGGAGGTCCAGGTGCTACTAGATGAGTGTCTCTAATTCAGTGTCCCTAAGTGTCCCTTCAATATATTTGTCTATCACATGTGCGTACATGCTGAAGCAAACACATTGTGTCACCGCAATGTCTAACAAATGGAAATATCGAAAAGCAACAGAATCATTTGTCATAGCCTGTCATACAATCTGTTTTTCTGATGACTTTTGGCAGTGAAATAACAGCCATCAGAAATCCAAAAATATAAGAACAAAGAAACTGTGTGTAAGCAGAGTAAACATAAGTGAGTACATTCCGATGCAATACAGTACGAGTATTTTCCACGAAGTTGCGCCCTCACATTTACAAAACGTGTCCCCAGTTTCTGGCAGATAAATAACGCTGTATTAGGGCTGCAGAGAAATGATACCCCCTCCTGGTCAGATTAGAGAAATGTTAAAGGCTGCATATTGTTGTCAAGTTAAAGCTTTGAGGTGACAACATTTACAGTGTATAGAAATTACTTCCCCTCCATCTTTAACATGCATCATGTCACTTGCCAGTTTCCTTATAAATTCCCTAGACATTTCCCTAGAAATTGAATTCCCTTAGATTTAAAAAAAATCACATTACAAACCCCAATTATTTTTTTCAACAAAGACAAAAGGTTCTAACTTCTAAGATGTTAACAGAGCCATGACACTGAACAAGTATGGACCACAGATCAATTTGGACACAAGAGATAGCAAACTGGGTGAGCTGATTGCTTTGAACATTGGTATCTGTACAAATTGCCTACATTTTAAAAGTTTGTGTTCACAAATTAGATATCACTGCATCTTGAGGTGCCTGTTCACATATTTTTATGTGGCTTAGCCTTAACTGGATCCAATCCTGATACTCAAGACTCAAAACAACTCAGTGTAAACGTGTCCACAGGACTGGATAGACAAAAAAAACAGGGTTGAGTTCTGCTTGCTTAAATGCTGGTGGCTTTTTACGTATTTTATCTTTGAACTTCTTCTTTCAGTAAAGTGCACTTTTTTTAAATCTGCGCTTTTAACTTGAATCTTGTCTTTCTTCACGTTTCTATCCCTGGTCATATTGTTTAAATTTTTGAACAAAATAATACTACCTGAATATCAGTAAATATTTGACTTACCAGTTGTTCAAGTGTTTATGTATATAAAGCTATGAAAAAAACACTCATACACAGCTAAACTCTTTATAGCAATATCAGAGTCCTTTTGTGATAAGAACATTAGAAATGTTAGAATGCTCTCATTACGACCAATTTGAAAATTAAGAGTTTAACAGGGGTGCATGTTTCCACAGCTGGATAGTGTTTACTGTAACTCAAAAAGATTGAATTTCACTGTTACTCTAAAATCTATTGCCTCCCGTACCAGAAAAGTTGTAGCCTACATGCACTTTATTAGCCTAGCCAAGTCAAGTCAAATGTATTTATATAGCGCTTTTTACAATGGTACATTATCTCAAAGCAGATTTACAATATTACATTATCTTAAAAGGCCAAACTGAGCAAGCCTAGGGCGACAGTGGAAAGGAAAAACTCCTTGAATATAGAAGGAAGAAACCTTGGGAGGGCCAAGACTCAAAAAGGGACCCATCCTCCTTGGGTAGCCTAGATGTTAACTGAAATAAGTTGTAGCAATAGTAAAATTAAGTAAATTATGCAATTTTAATTAATAATAAAATTGAAAATACTAATAACATATAAAACAAATAACTAAACAGATTTAAGATAATGGTAAGTTATTGGAGGCGTATCGTCTCGTAATAACTATATGATGGAGGGTGCTACTGCACTCTGGCGGGACCTGGGCATGGTTGCGACTGGTTTCTGAACAAAGGGACAGAGTCCAAGCTTACTTGGTACCACTGAGTTACAGGACCCCCTTGGGGGCTTGGTTTACTGGTATGTGATGCAGATGAGGTGTGTCTTTATCACAACAGTGCATGATTATATCTTTCCTGAGACCAAGGTCTAAGACCTGATAAACAAACCAGGTGACAGTGGGAGGGAAAAACTCCAAAGGAAGCACCTTTGAGTCAGAGAAGGAAAAGCCATCTCTCTATGGCTGTCTGGAAACATTTGCAAAATATCAATGAATAAACAGTCAATTTTAGATAGGAACTATGAAAGTTACTATGAAAAGAGTAAGTATCCAAAGTTCAGTCAGTGATAAAATGTAATGTTTTATACACTGCTCACAAAATTGAAGAAACATTTCAAAATGAATATCAAATTTAAAAACAAGATCATTATAAAAGAAAATGAAAAGTAAAAAAAAATAAAAATATAAAAAATATATAAAAAATTTGTATATATATATATAAGTTATATTATATGTGTCATATTCATGGGGGTGAATGATAAACTGGATGAGAGTGCCACAAATTGACTGTTCAGTAGGGTGCATGGTCACCCATTACTGCCAAAACACACTGACAGTGATGGAACATGGACAGAATCAGATTATCCAGCAGTTCTTGTGGGATCCTCTTTGTATTCATTTTAAAATATCCTTATTTTTGTGAGCAGTATATTTGACACTGATTATTTTCAATTTCAAAGTAATTTTATAACTGATAGAATAATACAATCCAAGTATTTGTGAGCTAAGTACTTTGCTCAAAGGCTGACTCGTGGCATATTGGCAGTGCTGGGACTTTAACTATGTACCTTCTGTTCAATAGTCAATAGTCCAATGCCTTAATTGCTTTGCCTCTGCAGATATAATAATTGTTCAAATGCCTGTCACTGTGAAGAACAGCCTTAAAGCATTTGAAGTATAAATTCAAGCTTTTCTGATGTGTGTTTTAGCAAGTAGACATCGGTTTCATAAAGTTTTTCTTCAAACAGTTAACCAACATCTTCAGATGTTGACTGTGGTCTGTAATCTGATAAAGGAACTGAGTGGCTTTATCTACATTTTTCAGTATTTCACTGTTATACCCAGTCTTGTGCTTCTTGCATCACCAATATGTGTGGGAAAGTGTGATGGTAAAACTGAGTCAGTCAAAGATGTTTTTGAAAGCTTTTTATTTAATTGAGGCTATGGATTAAGTGGTCATTATAACATACTTCATTTTGTGGGTTGGATTTTCAGTCTTCATTAGGATTATTTTCTCCAGTGACATATTATGGCCAATGACCTGTGATCCTACTGCTTGTTTAGTTGTCGCACAGTTACAGTAAAACTGTCATTAGACAAACAGCAGATATTTGCAGATTTTTCAACGTTGACCTGACCATTACTCCATCACAAGGCCTTAATAACTGGAATATCAGAAGTAACTACAGCACAATTGCCCATTCTTGCTGTTATGTTGTCTGTCTGCAACTTTTGGATGCGTAGTTCATGATAAGATGTGTTGTACTGATGACATGTGTATCATCGGTAAAACAGTCCAGACCATTAAATAACATAACAGGAAATGGGAAAAACATTGTATTCTTTATTGTGTTCACATAAGGAAACAGAGTCCACTGGCAGCGCGTTGTGTAACACGTGCCTTCACAATTACGCAATAAGATGGCGAGGGGGGAGTCGTAATATCCAATGCCAGGCTTCTGATTGGCTCCTGTGTGACCAATCAAAAATGTTCAGCGAGCCTGTGGGCGTGATACTGAGGTATTCAATGGCTCGCAGTTGCCTGCTTTCATAAGCAGCACCATGTGTGTTCAGAACGTGATCACAAATGTGTAAATATGATAACAAATGTAACACATTCGGTGTCTTATTACAAATGATTATATAAGTAAAAGACAGAAAGAGACAGAGATAACTTGCGTGCCCATGTTTACATTACATTGTGAGAATCAAACTTACAAAAAAAATTATAGAACTGATGTGTAAAACTGCTGGTTAACTGCCTTTTTTACTGCAATATATAGAATAGTGGGGACCAAATGTCTCCACAGGATGAAAACATCTGATATCGTTCACCCTGTGGGGATATTTTGCTGTCCCCATGGGCAAAATTGCTTTTTTGGCAACTTTTTTTTGAAAAACCAAAAGAGTCACATGAACTCTGAATTAAGAAAGAGGTGTAGGGTCAATTATGTTCTTGGAAAGTCCTCACCAGAATAGTGAGACAAATGTGTGTGTGTGTGTGTGTGTGTGTGTGTGTGTGCGTGCGTGCGTGCGTGTGTGAGAGAGAGAGATAAAATAGAACCTACCCATGCACTAAGGTTGTTAACCTTTAGCTGCTTAGCCTGTATCTGTTAAGTTTCTAATCAGATACAAGTCTCCACCAAATTACTTACTGTATATATATAAGTACAAAGTGATCAAGACTTTATCTTGAAAATAGTGATATATTACTTAGTTACTGTATATTTAGTCCTAAATCACAAACATTACTCTGTAACACAGTTATAAAATCAGTTTAATAAGTCATTGGAACAGGTTTTCCACACCAACTCAAATGATTATCGGTCTTTTAGAATTTCTTATGATTATATTTGGATAAGATTTTCACCACATTCATTTCATTCAAATTTAATTTGTGTGTTTGCAATTGTGAATTTACTGTGATGTACTGTGATGAATTGGGGCCCTGGTTACCTACAAGCAAAATGAGGGGCGGCATGGTGGCTCGTGTTTACCATCGACCACTTCACAGCAAGAAGATGTTCGATTCCAGGTTGGAACGACCTGAGTCCTTTCTGTGTGGAGTCTGCATGTCCTTTCCATGCATGCGTGGGTTTACTCTGGGTACTCCAGTGTTCTCCCACAGTCCAAAGAGATGTATGTTAGGTTGATTGATGGCTCTAAATTAGGTCTCCAATGACAGGTGGAGCGACACATCGGTTGGGGCATATACCTGTCATATCAATGGCTGCGTCTCATGACCCAGGTGGAGACGGACGTGCCGACAAGCAGACCCTGCTATAGCGGGAAGAAGACCTACAAGCAAGATACCTTTAAAAAATAAATGGAAGTGCAAGATTGTGAGACTGTGGTAGCCTAGTGGTTAAGGTACTGGACTATGGACCAGAAGGTCCAAGGTTCAAATCCCACCTCTGCCAAGCTACCACAGTTGGGTCCTTGAGCAAGGCTCTTAACATACAATTGCTTGGATTGTAAGAATGTATGAATTGTAAGCCGCTCTGGATAAGGGCGTCTGCTAAATGCCATAAATGTAAATGCCATAAATAAATGCCACAGCAGTCTTATACGGTAGCTGACCACCCCAGAAACCTTTGTTTAAGTTTGGGATAAGCGCCATGCACATCCAAGCAAATATAAACTTAAAAAGTGGGAACAGGAAAATACACTAATATAAATTATCCTTACAATTTCACTGCAGGGTTTCCACGTCCTCATTTCAGGATTCAATTCAATTTGATTTATATAGCGCTTTTTACAATGGGGCATTGTCTCAAAGCAGCTTTACAATATTACATTATCTTAAAAGGCCAATCCCAAGTTCCAGGACAGTGTTTTAATATCAAACACATCGACTCTATAAACGATATAACATTTTAAAGTCTGAAACAATATGCTTAAACGGATTTTAGGATTTGGCAAATAACACATAGACATGTATGGACATGCATGAAATAACATGCTGTTCCACATTTTAGACGTGACTGAACTACAGGAAGTGACGTCGCAACATTACGTTTCAGTTCCACTCAGAGGAGAGAAGGCTTGTGACAAATGGCGATCTGGAGCATCGAAGGGCTATAGCGATGAAATCCACTCCCATCCTCTAAAGGGGAGATGAAAACGAACATTAAACACACAGGAGCATAATCTAGACACTCTAAGGGTTCGGTCAAGGTTAATATTGTGGCGGTTTATTTGCGTGAACGTTAGAAAAGGGATGGTGAAAAGTGAAGTCGGTCGAAAGGGTCTGGATTCTACAGAGGGATTCTGGAGGGTTGGAGTAGCGTGAAGTTAAAGCAGATTAAACGAGCATTTTGTAAAGATCAGGTTTTCTAAGTGAGACGTTTTCCAAGGTTGGGATTTTATACGAGATAAAACAGTTGTCTTGCAGGTTAGTTTGTAATTGTCATCGCAGCTATGGATCTTCGAGTGGGAAACCGATACAGACTGGGCAGAAAAATTGGAAGTGGATCATTCGGTGACATTTATTTGGGTGAGTATGAATTCGAATCGTTTTGAGTAAAATGTAATCTGAAAACTGCTATCTGGTTTCTAAGCTTTTGTCTGGTTCGATGATTCCATCGCTAGGAGGCTTGCCATCCAAATATGACAGTACATGTCAGTATATATAGATATAAGCTTTAATAATAATTACTGTATAAACATAATCTGTTGAAGGCCCTGAAGTTGTGTGTAGAAAATACAGCATTTTAACCTGAGCTAAAACGTTTTGTCTAAAAAGCTTTTGGGTTTTGGGTGTCAGGATTTGCCTGTAATTCTTGTACGTTTCTCGCGCACGTATCACAATACAGCTTTAATTTATGTTAGGGTGGTTTGACAACAGCCCAAGTTTAAAGCAAACTTACTACCGTGATGGATTTCTGAAAGTGTTCTAGCGACAAAACAAACCTTTACAGTCCCAACTACCTCCAGAGTTCCTTTGTGTTTTTGGTTCTACCCCCCATTTTCAGTTTGTTGTTTAACACGACACAAGTATGGTCCCAGTTATAAACTTTTGTTTTTTAAACAAAATGGTGTTATACATAATTAAATACGACTGTGTAATTTGTTACTGGGATTATTTGTAAGTTTGCCATACCTTGTAAAGTCTTAGTTTCTACATAACTTCTACAAAAGATAGAAATCTGTATGTCTTTCAAAAATGACTTTGCCTGAACAGTATCTGGTTCAACAATTGCCCATAGGTTTATTTCCTTTGTTTGCATATCAGCAGGTTTCGGTTTGTTGCTTAACACTACAGAAGTTTCTACCCAGCTTTTTACGTTTTGAACAGACATCAGTGTAGTTTAGAGTTCCACTTATGTTTGTTCTATTATACAGTTGTCAGTAGATTTCTTTCGAGTCTGTGTGGTTTAATCCCCCAACTCTCCTCTTAAGTTTTATTGATAAAACACAATTTTATCCAACTACCTTTGTGATTTTGTGAAAGTGTTACAAAAGTTAGTTTTGCAGAAGAGTTTACAGCCCCTGGAGTTTAGTTCGGCTCAATACCCAATGTTTTTTCTATTTGTTGTGTTTCTTCTATGTCTTAATTCACACAACAAAAGTTTCTGTCCGGCTTTGTACAGGTCAAGAAAGTGTCGTTTAAAATGGATATTTGTATTATGTATGTCTACTTTTCATCATCTGTGCTTCAAACTAAACTTAAAAATGGAATTTATCCAGTAAAATCTTTTGTTGCTTGTGAAGAAATTGATTTTTGACATTCATTATAAAGCTTCTACCCCTAGTCCAGTCTCTTCAGCTTGTTGATCGACAAAGTGGAAGTTTCCAGCTGTCAACATTTGAAGTCGCAACATTAACCACCATGACGGCTTTATATAAGTTTCCTTTGTAACTGTTTTTGTTGCTTTAATTTTTTTAGCTGTTTGGGAAAACAGTTTTCTCCTCAACTTTGATCTTGAATACTATGAAAGTGTAGTTCAGAAATTAGTTTCGCTTGAAGAGTGAATTCAGCATTAATATCTGCTGGCCAATTAATTGTCAGTAGATTTAGTTTTTGCGTTGAGTGCATTTTTAGTTGGGTGACACAACAAATTACTGCCCAGCTGTTTGCTTATTAATGAAGAGTGCATAGATGTTTTCTACAAAAGTAGTTTCTGTAAAATGTTCATTGCCTCAAAAACTGCCTCCAGGCTTTTGACTGTCGGAAATGTGGGGTTCGACACAGCAAGTCTGTGTTCTTCAGAAGCAAATTCCACTTTATATGGTTCTACCAGATGTTTAGGTTTTCAGTTTGCCGGATGACAACGTTTGTGATGAGTCAAAATTTAAGAATGACATTAGCAGCTTCAGTGGCTCACTAGTGAGCCGTCTGCTGGGAATAGCAGTTCATGACCTGAGCTCTGGGTGTGAACACCACATTAGGCTTGGTGCATGAAATATGGACAGGTGCACTTATGGTACCTGTTTTGAAATGGTGTCATATTTGTGGTGTACCTCTGTCTGCATCCAGTGAGTTCCACGCTTGGCTCTGGACCCTGTGACCCCAACCAGGATAAACAGATGAACATTGTTGTGCTTTGTTTTGACTTTTTATTTATTTATTTATTTTTTTTTTTTTTATGAACTTGGCACACGTTTCTACCTCATTTTCTAATTGTCAGAAGCCTTCTGCAAAATTAGTTCCTTTACCACTACTTGACAAAGAAAGACACTGGAACTGAAAAACGCAGAGTATTGCATACATAACACTCAAAGTGTGTAAAGTGGCGTTATAAAAACCAAATAAATAAATAAATACCAGTACTTGATTTTTTTTACGAACTTGGCACACGTTTCTACCCCATTTTCGAATTTTCAGAAGCCTTCTGCAAAAATGTAAAAATAATGAGTTCCTTTACCACTACTTAATCTTTTGAGTGTTTAGTTCTACATTTCCAGCCCCTTTGATTGACACAACAGAAGTTCCTACTCAGCTGGTTTAGTATTTGAGGCTCTCAGCACACAACAGTAGTGAACTTACCTGTCCAGCAAGATTTAATTCCAAAATAAATAGACAATCCATGAAATAATCATCTCCGCTGATTGTCCCAGTTAGCCTAAATGCATTTTCCCATAATCATATGCTTAGTGTGGTTGACAGGAATGGTTGCAGTAGGGACCACCACACTTCTATAAAGACAGTAGTTTATGTGAACAAAAGTTTATTGTCCTTATGCTCTGCACACTTGTCCATTGTTTACTGTGATGCTGACTTTATTCATGTTACAAAACATTGTGTTAATGGTATACGTAGAATAAGATTTTAGTGTTGGCCTAGGCAATGTTACAAATGGAGATAAACAAGTGATGTTTGCAGTTTAAAGCTATGGGCGGTGGCGTCTGCTTATGCTTTCCTTATTTATTCTTCAGTCTGAAAATAAGCTCGATGTCCAAACTCAAATCTGTATGTTATCTAAAAGCCTTATTATATACTGTACTGTGGCAGTGCTATATGCAGTACTGCAGTGTTTTGGTATTGGCTAAGTGGCCAATATACTGCAATATTTTTCATACATGAATTTATTTAACATCAACATTGACCACCACATACGTATTTATGAGCTGGATAAAATCTTAGCTCACTGCTATGCTCAGCCCATTCTTATCTCGCACTCTACACACACACACTCACTTTGTCTCTCTCTCTCTCTCTAAACAAACACATTACTGGAATTAAAACTTTGACAGTCTACCAGTGCACCACATTTCCTTTCGTACTTATGATGTAAGCAGATATTTCAGAAGAGGGCGGGGAACTGAAAAGTGTAAGCAACTCGTAAACTGTGTTGCAAAGATTCACTGTTTCTTTGTTTCCTTGTTTCTGTGGTGTAGTGTTGCAAGGATGCAATTCTCAACTCCGTGCATAGTGCCTCAGCGTGTAACCCCAAATAGAAACTTATTTAAAAATATAAACGAATCCACTAATGACGCACCGTTTTCTGTGCTGTGGCGTGTAGATCCAGTGCATCTAATTCACCTGAATGATAATGACTGCTCTGTGGTTGTAATGTGCACAGCGCCAACCAAACGTTTCTCAGCATTCAGTCTGCTCATGCTGACACCGTATGTAAAACTGTGTGTTTAATAATATTTCTGCACCAGAGGCCGCACTGTGTGCCATGTGATGTACTACAAAAGTTAATTGATTCGGTAAGGTATCAAGCTGCTTACAGAAATGAATTATATAATATGTAATTGTACTTCAATAATATGAAGTGATTAAAAAAAAATATTATTAAACAAAATAATCAGAAAAGTAAATTCAAATTCAGTTGTTTAATTATGCAAAAGATACTTATCATGATTGTGTAGCAAGGGACATGTTCATATGGGTCAACAGAAGCATGTAAAATTGAACGGGAGTGGCACACATTGACTGTTCAGTAGGGTGTATGGTCACCCAAGACTGTCAGAACACACTGAGTGACGGGGCATGGACAGGATCGTGTGCAGCAGTTCTTGTGGGTTCCTCTTCATATGCATTGAAACATTCCACAACTTTTGTTAGCAATGTATTTTAGTTAGGTAGGTATGCTTTTCTTGACCATGGAGGTATATGCAAACTGCTCACAGCACAGCTATATTTCTGACTGAATTGTAGATTAATCTGGTCTAA
>JAVSBV010000024.1:3022279-3037619 GCA_033117975.1 Parotocinclus spilosoma | reverse complement strand
TGTGTGTGTGTGTGTGTGTGTGTGTGTGTGTGTGTGTGTGTGTGTGTGTGTGTGTGTGTGTGTGTGTGTGTTAGTTAAAGAGCACCTTGTTACCTCTTGGCAATACTTACCAAACCATTGTTACAGGGATTAGCTGTTTAAGGGCCATACAATTGACATCTTTGATGCCTGATATTTAAAAAAATATCATAGGAATTAAAAAGAAAAATATAATGTACATCTAATGCATCTAGGCATAGAAAACACATTTTTCACATTTTCTCGTCTTTCCTCAGGCTTTTTCCAGTGAAGGTCGTGTGTTTTCTCGTGCTGTCAGTCTCCTGAACATCCAGCCCATGCTGCGTCTGGACTACATAGCCTCTGACACAAGCACAGAGCTCCTGTCGGCTCAGCAGAGCTCTCTAGAGGAGCATGGCATATCGGCTGCTCAGTGGGACGCACGGAGCGGTCCAGTCACAGGCAACCTGGGCAATGCTGACTTAGTGGTGTGCAACTGTGTCACTGGTCCTGTTTCAAACACTGCAGCACTTCTGAAAAATCTGTCGTCAGCTTCCAGGGAGGGAGGCTTTGTTCTTATACACACACTGCTGAAAGGGGACACGCTGGGAGAGACTGTGGCCTTCCTCACCTCACTGGACAATCAGAACTGTCTGCTCACTAAGGTGTGTATGAGAACCTGTCTGAAGGTTGTGGATGGTGTGTGGACCAAACGAGCACATACTGGAGTTATGTTGTGTCACAAAAAGACTGAAAAACAGCTTTAGTGTTAATGTGTGTTGTAATTATGCGTTGACAGGCAGAATGGGAGAAGCTGTTTGAACAGGCCTCCCTTCATCTGGTCATGGTAAAGGAATCGTTCTACGGCTCAGTTCTGTTCCTTGGCCGAAGGAAAACGTCTGAAAATCAGCCTATTGCCCTGTGTGTGGAGTCCACTGATTACAAATGGGTGGAATCTTTGAAGGTGAGTTTGAATTGTCTGTTGCTCCACCAAAATGGAGTCATAATTTGCTCATTGACAAGTAAAACCATTAGGAATATTTTTTTTATGAAAATTGTTTAAACTCAAGGTCAGGATTGTTTACTTCTGCAGATAAAACCAGGGGTATACAGTGTTTAATGTAGGACTAGTCTTTATCCTGACCATGAGTAAATTTCATTGGCACTTAACTTTGTAACTTTAGAACATGTACAGTACAGTTGAAAAGTCTTAAGCTTCCTTTAGATTTGTTGTTTTAGCAATGCTATAATGGCCAAATGCTAGAGTGACCCAAACATTTAAAACTTCCCAAATGCATCACTCATTCTAAGAACTATTGCCTTTACTCAGTTTTTGTTATTCTTATCTTTGCCCAACTCAAGAAGGTCCTGGGCTTGATCTCAGGGTGGAGCCACCTGGGTCCTTACTGTAAATTTGCATGTCCTCCCTGTTTCCATGTGGGTTTACTCTGGGTTCTCTGGTTTATTCCCATGGCCCAAAGACATTAGGTTACTTGACTACTTTGATTACATTAGGTTAACTGACTATGCTACATATATACACACACACACAAACACACACCCACACATTGCAGTCACTACATGCGTTGTCATCCACAGTCCCGGTTTCTGTAAATTTGATTATGAGTGATTATAACGGTGCTGTATAAAACTGGTCTTTTATGCGGCTATAATATAGTTCTCCAGACCTCAGGATTGTTAATTAAATTTTCTTTAATATACTACATAACCATGATTCATCAGGGAAAGCTTGCACTTAATATATTATGGTGGATTTCAAGATGCCGGCCATGTTTTACACCTTTCATCCATTTTTGCTTGGGGTATTCAGATGTTATTTTCCTTTTGTTTCAGGTGTGTCCTGCAACTTTTGACTCACCGTGTGTGCGAAATTGTTGTTGGATCTAAATCTGGATTAAAAAAATACTGCTCACAAAAAATAGGGGATACTTTAAAATGAAATATCCCATACTTAAATATGCCCTAACTTTTGATTTCACTTTTTAAGCTTTTGATTTCAGGCTGTAAATGCAATTGTGACAGTTTCAAAGGGACAATCTGAAATTCTTAATCTTCCTTCTGCTTCTATCAGAGCCTGATGGCTGAGACATCTGATAAACCAATATGGCTTACTGCTACGAAAGGCCATAATGGAGTCGTGGGAATGGTCAACTGCCTCAAACAGGAACCTGGAGGCAACCGCATTCGGTCAGTTTATTACTAATAAAGCATGGCAGTCATATGCTCACTGGTCACTTTATTAAGTACACCTCCTTCTTTTTACACCCATTGTCCATTTTATCTTTCACCATATAGATGCACTTTGTAGTTCTGCATTTACAGACTGTAGTACATTTTGTTTTATATAGCTTGTTAATCCCCTTTACAGGCCCAGCACAGATCAGGTATTATTTGGGTGGTGGATCATTCTCAGCACTACAGTGACACTGATGTGGTGGAGGTGTGTTGGTGTGCTGTGACTGTGTGAGAATTTAGAGAAACATGGACCAGTCTGTAATTGTAGAACTACAAAGTGCATCAATATGCTAAATAGAACTGATGAAATGGCCAATGAGTTTAGAAAAAAGGATGGGTGTAGAAAAAAACTTAATACAGTGGGCAGTTAGTGTATATTGAGTTTCCATTCTGTGAGACTTTAATGTATTAAACACAAGTTTTGGTAGGTGGATAAATCCCAAAGACATTCTATAATAACTTGTATTTTATCTCTCGTCTAGTTGTGCATTTGTGTCTAATCTGAAAAAGTCATCAGCAACCCCCTCACTACAGCTCACTCATAATGACATGAAGACTATGCTGCTGAACAACCTGTGTATGAATGTGTACCGGGACGGACAGTGGGGAACGTTCAGACACCAGCTTCTCCAACAAGGTATGGCGTGACTTTCACCCCTTCATCTATAGGTTCTGACATAACGAATGTGGACTTTAGTCTCATTATATGTTTGTATAACTAGATTTAAGTGAAGAGCTGTCTGAGCAGGCCTACGTGAACGTTCTGACTCGAGGCGATCTGTCCTCGCTGCGCTGGATTGCATCACCACTGCGCCACTTCGTTCCCTCCAACCCCTATGTGCAGCTTTGCCAAGTTTACTATTCCTCACTCAACTTCAGAGACATCATGCTGGCCACAGGCAAACTACCACCAGATGCAATTCCTGGTAAATTACCTTGCTCTTATAGACATTACAGCAAATGAGAACTTTATATCAGAGACCTTTATATCATTTGGCTTAAATAACAATGTTTAGATTTTCAAGTGAGCATGAATTATTTTCGTTTTAAAATTTAGGTTTGCATCTGAATACGGTGATCTTCTGTCCCCATGTCATTTCATAAAAATATTTAATTTATTACTTTTTAATATTCGGGAACATTGAACATTTTTGTAAGGGATTTTATCATTGAGTTTACACACATTTAGGTAATAACCGGATTTCTACTATAAAACCATCCAATAATCTCATGGAAATATGAGACATAAATTTCAAACTTTAATAATCAAATCCTGAAATTCTTCATTTTCTCAAGCACGTACTGCATTACTGTACGCTTCCCCAAAAGTGTTTCGGTAGCCATCTTGCAGGGGCTGAATTTAATTACGAGGAGCCCATGAGATAAGGAAACAAGCCCAAAAGATGCAGTATGTCATAGAGTAAGCATACCTGGCAAACATGTTTACTTCGGCTAGCCACTTCCGGAACAACTCTTATAATATAACTATAATTTTAGGTTTGTGTGCATGTGCAGACTGAGAAACCCGGTTGACATCAGAGTAAGTATATGCTTACACTGAGAAACCAGTTTGTTAATCGGATTTTTAGGTCTTCATCCGATCGAGGGAATTGAGAGTATGCTTTTACATGACCACTCGAATAATCTAATAACTGCAAAAATCTGATTAGGATCCGATTATGTGCATGTAAACGCTGTCAGTATTTCCATCTCATCTTCTTTGCAGCATCATAACAGGTCATAGCGACTTCTTTTACCTGTAGCTGTTGAGGTGTCATGTTTACCAGAACAATGCCTTTATAATGATAAATATACCTTTCATTAGGTGTGTATAGGAAGCAACATGTGCAAGCTGTAAGCTGTTAGACAGCCTTAGTGTGTTTGTGAATTAAAAGAATAAGGAAATATTCAAAATCATTGACCACCATCATTAATTCTGTTGCCTACAGGCTAGATCTATAGAAAGTGATTGTCTTGGTGGAACAAAGGCTAATTTCCTGTTGACCCAAAAGCTGATATTTCAACTCCCAACACCGCCAAGATGCTAAAGTTGGACCTTAGAGCATTTATCCCTCTATCGTTTGAATAGTAACCTGTTGTACGTTGTGCTTTATAAAAGGCTGGACAGTCGTGATGTGGGAAAAGAATGTTGACATGTACTAACTGTTGTGTAGACAAAGGACAGTAAAATGAGAAAATATGTCTATTGTGTACAGGGGACATAGCCTTGCAGCAGTGCATGCTGGGAATGGAATTCTCAGGCCGGGACCCCAGCGGGCGTCGTGTGATGGGTCTTCTTCCAGCTAAAGGTTTGGCCACTTGTGTAGATGCTGACCAGCGTTTCCTCTGGGATGTCCCATCCAGCTGGTAAGACACAGACTTATAGACATGTTGCAGTTTATTGCCATATTCAATTATTCTGAGGGCAGAATGGTTTTTGTTGTTTTTGGTCTGAGCTTAACAGAGAGAGACAATTTGGTTTAGGTTTATTTGGTGTACAATGATAGAAAGACGCGCATGTCTGCGTGTCTGTGCGTGCGAGCAAATCATCAATGTGGATTGGAAACCTATTGAGGATAGATTCAGACTTGTGCCCTATGCTGCCTTTAAGGCAAAGGTCCCGCTTTATCTTGATTTGGATTAAGCGTAAGTGAGGCTACTGTGGAGACCTGAGTTTGAGTTCCAGTGGTGCCTGTATTTAGTGAAACTGCAAGAAACCGATAATGGTAGATAGATTCAAGTAAGTATCACCACCAGATTCTAGGTGTACACAATATCAGTAATCTCATAATAATAGACTATATGGAGAAGAGTGTTGAGACTCACCTCTTGGTGTTTCATTCAATCCCATCTCAACAGGTGTATAAAATAATATCAAGAATTATTCTCGTTTAGTATTTTATTTATTATATACTATTGTCTTTTGTCATTTCTTTTCTTTTTTCATATTTATATTTAGGGTCTATGTGCTATTACTATAAACTTAGTCTTTACTTAGAAAGGAAAACAACTTTTTATAAAACAAACTTGACCTCCTTAGGCAGCCTAGATGATATATGTAAGACTTACTTACTATGTTTCTTCCTTATAACGTATAGAGATTTTCCTTGACAATGTCACCCTGATCAGTTAGGGTTGTGGACATGGATATTTGTGTAGCTGCTTTAAGACAATGTACTGTCGGAAAAAGTGGTATATGAGATAAATTGACTTTATATAGAAGATGGAGCATAAGTACATTATAACTAATATCAAAACGTTTAAAGTGTTCTATAATTCTACGTGTGTATTTGTATGTGTAGGACTCTGGAGCAGGCTGCTTCTGTACCTGTGGTCTATGCTACGGCATATTACGCCATGGTGGTCCGTGGGCGCCTAAGGGTCGGTGAGACTGTGCTCATTCACTCCGGCTCTGGAGGGGTGGGTCAGGCTGCCATCGCAATCGCGCTCAGAATGAGCTGCAAGGTTTTCACTACTGTGGGTGAGTCATTTAACCAGCTTTGAATTTCTGAAGCATGATCAGCAGTTCATTCATACTGACAGTTGATTGTAACTGCACAGGTTCCAAAGAGAAGAGGACCTACTTACAGGAGAGATTCCCCCAGCTTACTGCCGAATCGTTTGCCAACTCAAGGGACTCGTCTTTTGAGCAGCATGTGCTGAAACACACAAGTGGAAAAGGTTAGAACTGCCATGGCAAGGTTATTTCTGAAATATGAGAAATATTAAAAGTAAATAAAGAGAACTCAATTAAAGAAACGAGATGAACATATACTTGGTTTTTTATTTACTGAGAAAAATGATCAGATGTTGTGTATGTGTGGGTGCCAAACATATTTAGTTCATTTGAACGTAAATTGAGCAGATCCAAAATATAGTCTCTAGAAGTGTGTGATGTCTTATCAGGGCTTCCCCAGCACTCAATAGGTACAGCGGACATCCTGCCAATGAAGGGCGACCGCCTCGACAACGTGCTGCCCCCCTCATTCCCATAGAATGTCAATGATTCATATTTGCATTTAGTTTGTACACACAGAGTCCGACTCCTCACATTTGTGTTAGGTCTTCAAAACGTCCAAACACCACACAGATCACATAATAATTCACAATATCATCGAATTTGTACTCCGCTTGTACAAAAATATAAAAATTGCAGGCTCTATGTACTTAAAAAAAAAAAAAAAAACATGTTCTATGCACACGATCTAACATTTTAGCTGTTTTTTAGCTATATGGAATAAATAAAGTAACAGGTTATAAGTAAAAGTAATTTATAAGGCTGTTTTTCTCTGTGTCGTTGACCAGGTCAACTAAGGAAACCCTCTGTAACTTAAGCTAGTAACTAAAGGCCTCTCTTACATTGGCTGACGTTAATGTTCATGAATCCTGCATCAGGAGAACACTGTACAACTATGGTGTGCATGGCTGTAAGTGAAAACGACTCACTAAAAAGAAGATTGCTGCATGTCTGCAGCTTTTGAGATCACATGCACAAACCAGAAGGAATGTGGATGGATGAGACCAATATTCTTTGCTGGTTTAGTGGTTAAGATACTGGACTATGGACCACAGTTGGGTCCCTGAGAAAGGCCGTTAACACAATATTGATTGGGTTGTAAGAATGTATTAATTGTAAGCTCTGGGTAAGGGTGTCTGCTAATGACATGAATGCAATTCTAGATTATTTTTTTTTGCTATAAATGAGATGCATTGTATGTGCAGAAAGGAAAACACAGTTTTCCAGGAACCTACCTGGAATATAATCATGGATCACTGGAGGTGGACCAAGGCAGCTTGCTATCAATTTTGCATTACACCAACAAATACTAAAGCGATATGTAGCTGTTTAATTGAGGACCACAGACATGAGAACGGGTGTGAATAATTTGCCCTCTTTACTTGGCAGGGGTCGACATGGTTCTGAATTCCCTGGCTGAGGAGAAGCTGCAGGCCAGCTTGCGCTGTTTGGCAAGACATGGACGCTTCCTGGAGATTGGCAAATATGACCTGTCAAACAACACCCCTCTGGGTAAGTCATATCATCTACCTTGAGTGTTAACAGTTAGATCTTGACAGCCTAAATTACACAGCATTAAAGATTGACAGGAGAAAAGCAATTATTTGTTGTACTGAACAAGCAGTAGCTTCAGCCTCTTAATTCTGCTGTGCCCCTGTATCAGGCATGGCCCTGTTCCTCAAGAATGTGGCCTTCCATGGGATCCTGCTGGATGCTTTGTTTGAGGAGGGGAACCGGGAGTGGGAGGAGGTGTCTGAGCTGCTGAAGAAGGGCATTGTGGATGGAGTTGTGAAGCCACTGCGTACCACTGTGTTTGAGAGGAACCAGGTGGAGGATGCCTTCCGCTATATGGCTCAGGGCAAACACATTGGCAAGGTGCTCCTGCAGGTAAGCACATGTACAGCCAGGTGGCACCAGAAATGCAAACGAATTCATAATCTTGTGCTGGGATGTGGTTAATTTTATTTTGTTGTGTGGGTTTTTTTGTTGTTTTTTTTTTTTGGACATGTTTTTTTTTTGGACACGCATCACCCCTCTTCATGTTTGTCTTCCACAGGTACGATCAGAGGAGCAAAGTGGCGTGTGTAAAGCTGCTCCTCTCTCAATCCCTGCTATCTGCAGGACTTTCTATCCTGCCTCACACTCATACGTCATTACAGGGGGTCTGGGTGGCTTTGGGCTGGAGCTGGCCCACTGGCTTACAGAAAGAGGAGCTCGTAAACTGGTGCTCACATCTCGCTCTGGCATCCGAACTGGTAAATCTAAGCATACTTCTGAACATACTTCTGGTTAAGTACCAGAAATGAAGCACAGGTTATGGCAGACTGATAATGAATATAAATACACATTCAGAAACCATACTGATATTATATTGCAATATGCATATATTGCTCTGTTATGCTAAATGAGGCACTCTGGCGGTGGGTGACATAGGGAGTCACATGGCTGAAAATGTACTGAGGAGTATGTGCGTGTGTGTGGGTGCGTGTATATATGTATGTGTGTATATATGTATATGTATATATTATGTAAAAGACGCTTGCCAGTGTCTGAGGGAGCTTAGGCCAGTTAGTGAATTTTCCCCTGGCACTGCACTATCGACCCATGCCAAGCCAACTGTCTGTTCCAGAGCACATTTATCCCATGCACCATGAGTTTCTCTGAGGATAGACGCCAGAGCTCCCGAGAACCTAACCAGGAAAAGTGGGGTTAAGACTTAGTCATTAGCATGAACTTTGTAAAGAGGAAATTTGATAATAAGACATTTTTCAAAAATCTTAACACCTTATTATTGGTTTATTTAACATTTTGACCAACCCTATGCAATTAAGACCACACACCGTCCAAAAGGGTTGGGTTGGTCAAAATGTTAAATAAACCAATTGAATAAAATAAACCAATAATAAGGTGTTAAGATTTTTGAAAAATGACTTATTATCAAATTTCCTGGACCAGGTTGTTTTAATGTTTTGTTTTGTGTATAATCCTATATAAAATGTATCCTGATGAATTACTGTCTGCATGAACACACTGTAAAATATTGATGTTTGTGGAACAGGTTACCAGGCCAAATGTGTTCGTGAATGGCAAGCCATTGGCATCCAGGTCAAAGTGTCCACTAGTGATGTCAGCACACTGGAAGGGGCAAAGTGCCTCATCACTGAAGCTGGCCAACTGGGGCCAGTAGGCGGCATCTTCCACCTTGCTATGGTAAAATTCTCTCAACAATGCTTGTAGTCTTAATTTTCTGAAGATTTGTATTTTAAATTTAACCTTCTATTGTAGACCTAAATTTCCAATACTGTAATCCAATTCAGATGCTTTTGAAAATCTGACTAACAAAGTAAATGTAAAAAAAAATAAACTTTTAAAATTTTAATTATTGTTAATAACCTGATTCGCGTTAGTGATTGTTACGACCAAAGACCAGGAACAGCTTTTCTCGTATAATATTTTATAATAATGAAAAACAGCACTAAACATTGACACTGTAGTCTGTATAATGGTGTGATTCATTTAGGTACTGATATACAGATTAGATATACAGTTACCCTTGGTTGTCGGCAATTGCGTCACAAGACCTTTTCAAAATCTGCTGTTTTCACAGGTTTTGAAAGATGGAATGCTTGAGAATTTGACACCGCAACAGTTTATTGAGGTCAACAAGCCTAAATATGATGGAACCCTCCACTTGGACATGTATGTATGATTGCAGACACATGGATTCTTTTGACAGTAGTCATTCCTCTGTTTAATCATTAGTGCTAGGGCTGTTAAATACTTTAATAACAAAAATTTTAATAGCTTTTTTACAAATTTGGTTTATACAATAAAGTTGTTTTTTCTTTAAAAGGTACTACATACCAGTAGACATTATCAACTTCAACAAAATGCAAAAGAATGTAACAGTTATTTAAACAGTAAACACAAAAATATTAATGCAAAGTATTTATTTCATTCTAGATTTTATTACAATTACATGTCCAAGCTATTATGTGGCAGGAACATCTGCTTGATCTAGGTTTGGGTGCCGTTGGTGGTGTGATGGTGTGGGAGAATAATTTCTTGCACACTTTAGACATCTTAATACCAGTTGAGCATTGATAAATGCCAGTATTGTTGTTGACTATATCCATCCCTTATGACCACAGAGTACCCATCTTCTAATTGCCGTGTCACAAACTTAAATCATCCCAAACTGGTTTCTTGAACTTGACAATGAGGGTTGTGGAATGTGATGGAACAGGAGATTTGTATCACGGTTGCAACTTTTGTATCAAAATTTGTATCAAGTTGTCTGCAACAACTGCATGATGCGGTTATGTCAACATGGGCTAAAATGTTTGAGGAATGATTTCAATACCATACTGAATCTGTGTCACAAAGAATAAAAGCAGATCTAAAGGCAAAAGGGGGTCCAACCCGGTACTAGCAAAGTATACTTAAGTGATAGACCGATTCATTGGATGGCCTAATAATCAAGCCAATTAATACCATTAAAATCATAGGCATCAGCTGATAACTGCACTTATGAGACCAATATTCTAAAACGACATACTGAGATTCAGTGAGGGTGAGGCCATTTCTGAAGAGAGAAAAACTTTGCTTCCAGCATTGCTTACTGCATCTAACTGGTTCTGGGATTAAAAAGAAAAGACGCAACAAAAAAAACAAAAACAGTGCACCATAGTAGCAGCAAGTATTAACACATTTCCATTTTTCCCCAGAAAGACTTTAATACTGTTATCTGGTAATAAATGTTGTTGTTGTTGTTAAGAGCAACTCAACTTTTATTTTGTGTTTTATAAAAAATCTTTTATAGCTTGAATAAATGTTCATATTAGTTTAGGCACCACGGTGGCTCGGTGGGTAGCACCGGCTGACCTGTGACCCGGTGTGGATTAAGCAGAAGATGATGGATATTATTTCAGCAATTTGGTGTTTTGTTTATTGTTATTAGCTTTCAGTTGCAAAAACAAGTTTTAATATTGAAATTATATTTTGGCGATCAGTCAGCCTGCTCTCTGCATATTGCCACCGGTCATTAAAAAACCCATATTGTTCGACCATTGGTACCTAATAAAGTGGCTGATGACTGTGTAAACAGAGCCTTAATGTGAAAACCATGCACAGACCAAATAACAAATACTACTGATTTTTTAGTGACTTTGCACTGGAATAAAGACAAACCAGTAGAGTAAGAGTGATTATCTGGGTTTAATTCATGTGGACATTAATTTGACACACAACACCTAGCCAAACATCAATCCGGACGAGGCAGTTTGAATGTTTTGGTATTTCAGTGAAAATAACAATGGTTCGTGAAATGTGGATAGTTTCTATTAGGGAATCATTTTAGCCCTAAAGTACAGTTTCATCAAATGGTATTTAACCCATTAACAGGCAAATTTTTTCTGAACATTTTTCACTTGATTTCTGTCCGCCTACATCCCATCCCATCCCATCCCATCCCATTCCATCCCATTAGTAGGCGAGTTAAAGCACCCGATCCCCAAATGGGACTCCTGTTTTTTAATGGGTTAATTTATTGTACTAATAATGATTGCTTCGGATTGTTTCCACAGAGTGACAAGGCAGAAGTGCCCTGAGCTGCAGCACTTTGTGGTGTTCTCCTCGGTCAGCTGCGGCCGTGGCAACGCTGGTCAGAGCAACTATGGATTCGCCAACTCCACCATGGAGCGCGTGTGTGAGCAGCGTCGTCATGAAGGCCTGCCAGGCCTGGCTGTCCAATGGGGTGCCATTGGCGACGTGGGAGTCGTCTTGGAGACCATGGGTGGGAACGACGCTGTGATTGGTGGCACTCTACCTCAGCGCATGGCCTCCTGCTTGGAGGTGCTGGACCGTTTCCTGTGTCAGCAGCAGGCTGTCATGTCCAGCTTCGTGCTGGCAGAAAAGATGCAAGTGGCAAAGGGGGAGGGCAGCGGGCAGAAGGACCTGGTGGAGACAGTGGCTCACATTCTGGGTAAGGACGACCTTAGTTTTACTTGCTTTGTTCCTATTAATAGCAGCTTCATTAGAGTTATTACTGACGTTACACTCGTGCGTTCAGGTGTGCGTGATGTGAACAGCCTGAATGCTGACACCTCGTTGGCTGATCTGGGTCTGGATTCACTGATGGGTGTTGAAGTGAGACAGACACTCGAAAGAGACTACGACATTGTCATGGCCATGAGAGACATCCGCCAGCTCACCATCAACAAACTGCGGGAACTGTCCAGCAAGTCAGGTTCTGAAGGTAAGTGTGTGCTGAGGTGTAGCTTTACAGAGCAAGCCTGTCATTGAAAGTATAACACACCGCCTTCTTTACCTCGCTCATTCAGATGCTAAGGCGCAGGTCAAAACAGGAGCTCAGGCTCTCCTAGAGACAGATGTTAACCTGTTGCTGGTGAATCCAGACAGTCCTACAGTGACACCTCTGAATCAGGTTCAGAGTGCAGAAAGGCCGCTCTTCTTCATCCATCCTATCGAGGGCTCCATCACTGCCTTCCGTACCCTCACCACCAAGCTCAGCGTGCCATGCTATGGCCTGCAGTGCACCAAAGGTACTTGAGTACACCATTCAGAGGAAAACAAAAGGACACTGCATTTAAGAGTGCACCAAAAACATTATGTCCACATCTGTGGTTTATTTCAGTTACATACATGGTGTTTGGATCGAATCTGTTGGCATGGGGTTAAATTCTTGTTAGTATGGCAAATATCAGACCAGAACTGTACTGCAGAAAAGCCAGTGCACTACATGCTTACCAACCCAATGAAAGAGAATACAGTCGATTCCAGTTAATTGGATCACCGGTTGATGGGACCAGCCGCTTATTCGGACCAAATCCCAAAGTACCGAAACAAATCCTATTATATATGTGTAATGTTATTAGCTTATTTGGATAAAAATTCTGCTTAATCGGACCAAAGACCGTAAGAGCAAATAAGAAATATGTAATATCCGAGTTTACCAAAGAAACTCTTCATCTTTGGCACTACCCAAAAACCTCCAGTTTTCCCCAGCCCTCTACTGCCACCTACAGATCTTTGCCTAACATTTCCATTTACTACAAAAAAGAAGCCACAAGTCGCCACTTAGCCACAGCGAAAGCGCGTCAAATCACACTGGATAAGTTCTTCAAACGTTAACTGGAATTTAGTAAAAACTTGTTTTTTACAGTTTTTTTACCTATACATTGTGTTGTAAATCGTTTCGAAAAACTTGTTTGCAAATGTATTTTTCAATGAACAAACTTCGTAAGCAACAGTAGTTCTTGTTTGTACGTTCACTATACGTGTAAATCACACAATAAAGGATTAATAAACATTGAATATGTTACATAGCACGTCCCATCTTGTGACATAGGGCATGTTTGTTTAATCGGACCAGCAGGTTATTAGGACCAAAACCATCCCGATGTGGTCCCATTAACCGGAATCGACTGTATATAATATACAGATGAACCACCACAGACAGGGGCAGGACATGCAAACTCCACCCATGTCACATTTAATCAACAATCATAGGCAAGGTCAAGACTACTTGCTGAGGATTAAATACAAAAATCAGAAAGGAAAATAAATATAATTTAGGCTACTTTGATCACGGCATGGTTGTTGGTCCATTTCAGGATCGTCATGTTCAGAACTGTCATGCTTGAACTCAAATGGCCTCCACAGTCATTCATTCACATTCCTATCTGCTTAAACCTGGACAGGGTCACGGGAGAGTTGACCCCTAGTTTGCGACATAGGGCGATAGGCAGAACCAACTCTGGACAGAGTGCCAATCCATTGTAGGCCACACTCACTCACTCACAATTGATAGTTATCAATTAACCCAAATCATGTCTCTGGGATGTGGGAGGAAACCAGAGGTCACAAAGTAAACCCATAAACATGGCGAGAACATGCCATTGTCACACAAAAAGGAGTGTGTACCTAATAAAGGGGCCAGTGAAAATATTATAAATACAGTAACTCAGTACTAACATATTTTTATTGAGGGCATTGCTAAACAACAATAGCCAGAGAGAAAACACAATCTAATGTGCAGACGATTAAAGAAAAACATTGGGCTGTAAAGAACCGGACGCATGCAGGAATGTTAATGGAAAGATAAATGAAAGGACTATGCATGACTAAGTATTACAAAAGTTAAAGCTCAATTGATGAGAATCAGTTTCACAGTAGCAGGTTGGTCCAGTGTGCTTCCTTTTCGAGCCAAGTAAAATCACTTCATTAAAAATGAAAATGGTTTGGGTTCATGAACATTAAGCACTTCCATTTAATAGTCGTGTGTATACTCTAGTATTCTATAACTCCATCATCTGCTATAGAGAACTCTAAAACTAGTATTTCGATATTTTCTGTAACGTTAGGCACAATTTGAGGCTTACATCCTTCATAATTGCTGGTTGAATCCTATCAGAAGACCTTGATATATACAAAAGGCAACCACGTTTGTGCTTTGACTGTGTTCAGTATTACAAATTACAAATGTAATACAAACGGACATCATTTGAAAATGCACTTTAACACATTAATGGGAAAGTAGCTCACATTTCATTGCTTACAGACTCGCTGCACTCACAAATATCCCTAAAATGATCCTCATCAGGCATGTGATGCCTCTTCCTGTCAATCATCATACTAAATCCGTTATACGTCTAATACCGCTAAAACAGAACACACTAGTTCTGGAAGAATCAAAACAAAACCAGACAACGACTGTTTTCAAAGAACGATGGATTTGCAGGCTTCTGAGTGGGGTATAGTTAAAAGCTGCAGATGATTTGTGATGCTGTCCGGGAAATCCTGCTGCACATGGCTGTACCTGTGCCGATTGGCTCAATGTAAGCTGCTTCCATTAAGTTCAAATTAAAAAAATGTTTATACATAGCACCAGATCTCAGCATCTTTTGATTATACCCCATAAAGTGCTGTCGATTTTTATTTGGGTGGAGTAAAGGTAGGCAGGTTTTGAGGCTACGTCTCAAATCAGCCCATGCTCCCTATGTAGTGTGTGGAACGTTACCGGATGCTTCTCAAATCCATGCCCTATAATCATACACTACGTAGTGAGTGACCAAGCTGTTCAGGACAGTACTGGGATTAATGGTCATGGTGGCAGTGTTCCTTCTCTGAACTGTGCTCCATCAGCTTCAGCATCTCCAGAATCACGGCACGAAGCGCTTGCGCCAGCTGCCCTGCGCTGTAGGGCTTCCCTAGTGGAGGAACGTGGACGAAGGCAGACCTGCCCTTTCCCAGGTATAATGATGCGTAGTAGGTGTAGTCGCACAGGTATCTGACGAGAGCAAGAATACACTGTATGAAGAACTGTTCACATTCAAAACATTGTATTGTTACTAGCGATGCCAGACCAATGAAAGCATCATCTTAATTCTGATTATTCACATTTATTACTTGGGTGATATGGAAAAAATTCTTATCAATTTTATTTTTTCTGGCGGTCAATGGCAATATACAGGGGTTAGACAATGAAACTGAAACACCTGTCATTTTAGTGTGGAAGGTTTGTGATGTATCAAGAGCCACGGTATCCAG